>CM049377.1:2021785-2411785 GCA_026937815.1 Etheostoma perlongum | reverse complement strand
TCAGCATAGAAGCCATTTCTGTGGTTGCTATAACAACCATAATACACTCTTAACCATGTCCCTGCGCTCATGGTAGTATATGAGCTCAGATTCTTTGAACTTTATTGACAAGAAGAAGCAATAACAAACTCAAATATTCCAACACCCAAGATGTCTTTATTTTTCATAAGGGAGATTTTCTTGGCTCTTAAAGCTTTGTATTCCTTTTGGTATTAATCTGATTTGACATCATAGGGCCAAGAAACAAGAAGATGATGCCATATTGGCCATCTAACAGGGAATGTGAGTAGGTTGGAAGGGTTGTTGACTACAGTAGGCAGAGGCTGTGGGGATTAAGAGTTTTCTTTCAGAAGGCAGTCATCACCTCTCAGGTCCGCGGCTGTCTTTGTCCATGGCCGCCGTAAACCTACACTGAAGACGCTGAAAACCCACCAGGTGTCGTATAGTCTTTGAGCACCATGAGGAACGACCGCATTCACTGTCAAGTACTTTACAATGCGTTTTTCTTTTGTATTCAAGGAGGTTTTTACCCTTCAACACCCAAGGGCACTTTTTCAGAGCTTTTTGCTTATGCTAAATGGACCCTTCACAATTTGCATTATTCAAATCATTAAATCCTTATTCTGAATGTACCTTGTCTGTAATATCTGTTGCCACTTCTGCCACTAACAAGTGTTACTTGTTTTTTTCCAATTGCTAACACACTAAAAGGACATGCATAGCACAATTATATAGACACATAGAGAGCAAAAGCTCTTCTCAAGTCTCCAACACAAGTTCTACTTTACACACATTTTGCAATTCAAAATGGCACTTATTAATCCTCCTGTTGTCCTTGGGTCAAATTTGACCACTTTAAAAAATGTCTAGATCTGAAATATGGGTTTCTTTTTAACTAAATTACCACAAAAAAATGGATTGGATTCCATACAACGGCCTTTGCAAATACAACTGATCACTTTCATTCCTCTGATCTTAACTATTAGTTAAACTAAGTCATAATTTCTGCTTTTTTAACTCAAATATTAGGTATAATTCTATATAATTGAGGGTTATTGACCATGAATTCCCAAAAGTAGTGTAAAACTAGTAAGGTGGTGTTAGTGAAAACTTTTTAAAAAAGTCTGAAAAAGGAACAAAAATGTCAAATTTGTGTCTGTTTTTTGACCCGGGAGGACAACACCAGGGTTAAGTCCACTGAACACGGTTCTCTGCATAAGACACAACAATCTGACATAAAGTCACATGATTGGCCAATATATGCGCCACCTCAATGAACACCTTGATGGTTAATTGTTACCACTTCAATCAGGAAGTAAGCACTATGGAACAATGGAAGATGCTGCCTAATTATTTTTCTTGCCTCTTTTTTTATAATTTTTTTCTGCAAATTTCTGAAGTTTACAGTTTTGAACATATTATTGTTCAGTGTAATGTAAATATATCTGCTGAGCATATGTAGCATTGACTTATTTGGTGAAAAGTTGTGTGTCTGCAAATATGTCTGTGCATGTGAACAATCTGAATCATTTTCTACTATTTGAACTATTTTAGTATTATGGCAAAGCATATTAACCCTTGTGTTGTCTTCCTGTCGACCAGAGTTTTTCTGGGTCAGAATTTAAAATACAAACTTTTTATTCAACACTTATGTCCCTTTTTTTCATTATTTTTTGTCACTATTTTTTTTTTCAAATTCTATAAATTTTTTTGCTGTCAAGTGTGTAGTTGGTTAGCCAAAAATCTGGTAGTATGAATGAAGTGTGTGCCATTTGATGCAAAAGTTTGATTTTGATAAGATTATATAAAGTTTTGGTTGCAGTGCTCCATTTTGCAGGATATATGAGGTATTTTGCAGTTTGGGTGTGTGGTTTTATGAATTGTGTAGAATTTTGATAAAACCAGCCAACTTTGCAAAAATTGTGTTGTAGCAATTGGAAAAAACTGTAATCATTAAAACACAGATGACAATGTGTTACGCAACATTGGCAATACTTTAATGTGCTTTTGTTTTTGGCCGTTTTGACATTTTTTGGTGTGCGTGTAAATCAACGTGACCTCAATGTGGCAGTGTGTGTGTGTGTGTGTGTGCATGTGTGCGCCTGTGCGTTTGTGTGTGTGTCAGCATGAGATCATGTTAACATGGGTGTGTTTCAATCATCAAAGTTTCATCAGCGCCATAGTTTACGCTGGTCACTTTGCCATCTGGCTGCACTTTCCACAAAACTGAATCCATCTTCTATGTGAATGAACATAGCATGTGTCCTCCTTCACCAGAAAACAACTGGCTTCCATTGGAGTCATAAAACCAACCAAACAATAACACAATCAATGTACGTATATGTCTCCAAAGTTGAATTATGTGACTCTTGTTTGGTCAATATAATTTACAAGAAATGATTTGTAGTCAAGAACGTGAATGCAGAATAATAATGGATTGTCCCAAAAGTGAAACATACATACATAGTCTTTGTTTCACGTTGATGCGTGATTCATTTCATCCTTTTGCTTTGAATGGATTTCATTTAAGATGAAATTAACACTTTGAAATGACAAAAACCGGAGTTGGCAGTGTGTTGTTGTATAACTTCTGCATTCTCATAAGCTAATTAGATGTGAGAAAGGACTGATATCCTGCAGGCCTTCTGCTCAGCACTTCCCACCCTGTAAATGTTTATGACCCCGGCCCAGATTGCATCTGAGATTTGAAGGATTGACCCCCCCGTTGACTCACAGCTTGATGGTGACTGCCAAGCTCTCCCTATCTCTTTGTTTATCGTGTCTCAAATTCTTCAAGTTTGACCTCTTCATCTCCAAAACTACAATTCATATATATATATATATATATATATATATATATATATATATATATATATATATATATATATATACTGTGTATGGGTATGTGTGTAAATTAATAGCAGTATGTGAAATGTGATCTTAAAACCTCCCTACAGGTTCATTGATTGGTTTTATTAATTAAGTTATTGTTATTTCTTATAATTCTGTATGGATATACCTTATACCTGCTGCTGTAACAGTTTGGTATTAATAGAGTCCCGCTATCTATCTATCTATCTATCTATCTATCTATCTATCTATCTATACAGTACATATATGTATTTATATATATGTATATATGTATATATACTGTGTCTCAGCTCTGCAGGCTCGTTATTGAACAGACTCATCATACATTTCTTCTTCTTGGCTGTGAGGCTGATAGGAAGAGAAAGTGAGAAGTGGACCCAGTGGGGTTCCTTTCATACAGCGAGTCATTGTTGTCCCCATTGTTTATTGATGGAGGAGCTTGTCATAGTCATGCAGTAACAAAAGCCTGCCTATTTGTGTGTTTACCTCTGCACAGGAACCGCTGGGCAATTCTCCATTAAATTACAGCCATGTGTGGGCAACTGATCTCTCCCCTCACCCGCCCACCCCTGCACCAGACACACACACACACACACACATGAAACACACAGACATACACCCACAGAGAGCCCATACTCAGGATTGAGCCGGATATTACACTGTTACCATCACTATAAACCAATTTTTTTTTTTTTTATCACATCACCACCTTAAAGGAAATGTTAGAAAAAAAGGCAAATAAACAGTGGTTACAAAAATCTTGACAAGAATTATTATCAAAAACTAAATATTTCACGTAAGCATCTATGACCATCTATGACCAGAGCAGAAGTTGTTTGACACTAATCAGCAGCCATCTTGTTATCTCTTTTATACTTCCTGTTTCACCCTGGTGTTACCACTATTTCTGGTTTCTGGCAAATGATCGGTTCAATTGACGTTTTGTCGTATTTGTTGCAGTCACATTGTGTATTCAAAGATCCCCTACAGACATGTTTTAAGACACATAAAAATACTCATTTCAATAAGCATTTCTAAGAGGGTTTTTAAAAACGATAGACTCCTTTCACATTGCCAGTAGACCAGTATGCCTTCTGTGTTTTTCGGGTTGGTCTTGTAGTCATGAACGTGCCAGAAAACTGGGTTAGTAAAGAGTAGACAGCAGCATTGATGCTAGCGACAATGATATCACGGCGGTTGCTTTTGATTCAGTCTCTCTAACTAATTTGGAAGAATGTTCAAGGCCTGCTAAGGCAGAAAAGTACAACATTTGTGTCTGTGATGACAACAAGTCACAGAAGTTACCGACGGAGACGACACGCATCATAGCATCGCGCCGGAAAAGGGTCAGAAATTAGCATGTCCACCTGGGTGTCATGTTTCCATCACTGCCAATCAGAGCTGGAGCCAATAAATACTACTACTGAAGAGTCCTTTGTCCTGGGAATGAAGCCAGATGTTAGTGGGTGTAAGTGGGGTTTTTTTGGCCAATGGAAAAGGGTTATGATATAGTTTTTCTACACATACACAAACAGACACAAACACAGAAAATGTGCAATCTATGTATATGAAAGTGTGTGTGCATGTGTGTGTGTGTGTGTGTTGAGTTCAAGTTTCCACATCCCACATACGGAAGTTGCATCTTGTCTTCCAACCCAGTTGTGATGTCACAAAATCACACATCTTAAACTCAAAGTGCTCACCTTTAATCGATAAATGCGAAATACTGCTTTTCAGTGCCAAACTCTGCACTTACATCCTTCTGCTCAGCAAAACTCCAACATCCAAGTGAAGAAACAATTAACACATTTTTGAGTGGAGGGGTACTTTAAAAACTCAATTTATCACAGAAAATCCACTATAGCACTACTACTACTGCTACTACAACTACTACTACTATTATTACTACATATCCATTTAACCAGTAGATGTATGTGGCATGCAGTACGACTCATATGCTTTTCAAAAGAGCTGCGTTCAATGGCGGTAAACAACAATATTGGTAGACAAACATTCAATACCTTTCACCTCAGTGCCCTCAGTCTGTATTCTAGGCTGAGGTTACCCAACAAAAGAACTAAATACATGTGTGCATGAAAAGGAGGACATTTGAAAGGGTGTTTGCTGATCAATAATGAAAACACTCTGACGCTATAGTGATTGCTGTGAGCCTCTATACTTGTATTTGCTAGATAATGCCATGTTTACGTGATTGCACAGTGAAAACACAGGGTGGCAGAGAAAATGACTGCATAGTCTTAACAGTGCTATCATAGAAAAAGGTGCATTGATCGGCTACAAGCAAAGGGTGTGTTGCGATATGACTAACATGAATGGAAAACAACACAGGACCAAGGTAACAACAAAAGGTCACCGGGACTGTTCTCATTTTATGCTTGCCTATCCTCGGCATTACTTACCCTTTCCATGGGAATCAAGTGTCGCATGAAAAAACAAACTTTTCCCTTTGTCCTTTGTGTGAGTTTAATGACGTTATTTATGACTACAAGGGAGGAAATGTTTTATGGGGCACCTGAAGAAAACCAACAGAGGATAAAATAATAAAACAGGATATAGGAAATAAACAGAAATCCTGGTGTCAGTGAGCCAGAAACTGGTCAACCATTAAAAGACTATTTGTGGTGTCCCCCACTGTTGAAGAGAGCGTATCTGAAATGGTGAGAAACGAAGCGCCTGGCTGTGTTTCCAGGTCCTTTTGTAGGAGAAATGCTGTGTTTTCATTGTGTTTCTCCACAAGGCAGTTCATTATTAGCAATCTAGCATTTGTCAAGTGTGTGATTCAATGCAAGGGGCACAGGATTATACTGAAATGTCATCATGCATGTTGAAAGGTTATGACAAGTTGAGAAGTGTTTACCCGTTATTTCTCAACATAAACTACTTGAATCCAAGTATTTGTGTTCAGTGCTGGGGAGCTTTTTCTTTCTTTTTTTAAAATGTAACAGGTTGCAGATTACTAGTTAACCAGTGGAAATGTAATGTAACGCTTTTGATTACTTCCTCAAAGTAATGTTACTTCTTACATTTGATTACCTTTCTTATGAATGTTTTTTACATGTAAACCAGGCCTCACAACAGAACACAGCACAACCACCAAAACACATCATAAGACGTGATTTGATTGGTGGTGCAAATTCAGAAAACCAATCAAAAAACACTGAAAATATGAGCGCTTACTGCCGAATAAATGGAGCCTGTCTGGACGTGGACAGCTCCTTTTTTTATTGAACATTGACACATTTACAGGTCATGACAGTTTCAAATGAAGGTACAACAACCCACCATACAATACAAATCAGGAATGCACATACATAGGCATACAGTTACATGATAAAGATCTATTCTCCCCGAACCATACAGCCCTACTGTTATTGTACAAAGACAATCAGACCCCAAGTAAGTTGTAAAAGGACATAAGACGGTTCCTCTCTCCGATAGAAGCTAAGGGCTTTGAGGTGCACTGCATATCCATCGGGCAACGCTAGGGGGTTCCCCCGACACCCACTTCAATAAAATACATCCTTGGTGGTGTTGCACTCAAGTTTGTCCCAACAAACAACAATCCCCTGGCCCGCGTTGTTCAGAAATATTGCCAAAAGAAAACGTTCCTACATGGCCAAAAGATGCAAAGCAACAGAATGAAGGATATGAGCTTTTGACCGAAAACATACTGTATGTATTCAGAGGACCCATGCTTTTTTTTCAGTAACTGTAAAAGATTACAAATACATTTAATTTGTCATTTAATTACATAACGTTGTTACACAGACGGTTTGTTGTTTTCCCTCCAGAAAAAAAGAAGAAAAAGAAAGACAACTGTAGATACCCAGCTTTTATTGTGTCTGCTATGGCTTCTCCACCCAAAACAAAGTCAATAAACTCAATCAAATTCTTAAAAACACATCTATTCCTTCTCTCTCATTGAATCTAGAATATGCAAATATGTTATATTTCACAAGTTGAACTGCTGGCCACACAGGACCATGATTGACTTAAAAGATATTAATGACATCACGGGAGGTGGGGGGGGGGTGTAATCCCTGAGTAATTTCTGAGTGTAATCCCCCATCTCTCTTCCACCTCTCCTGTCTATGCACTGTCATTGTCAAAAAAAGGATACAAAATAAAATAGTCATGATAGTCAGTAAGTAGATAGATTAAGTACATACATGTCCGATTTACGGCAGGGGTATTCCTTCTTCAGATAAATGTGAAAACAGCCTTCTAATGTCAAGCTATAAATACAGAGGGTGCACAGTGAGGGTGAAACATTTAAATGAAGCAACAACATGCAGAACGTTACTAAGTGGAGGACGACCAAGTAAGAATGGAATTTAAAAATAAGGTTGGCTACATCAAACAACAAAGGCACATCTATTTCCAAAAACTAGAGATACAAGGATGCATGGACCGATAATCTGCCTATTGGAACTATACTGCCTAGTGTGAGTGATTGTGAGAGACATGTTCATCAGACAGGTCCTAACTCTCTTTTCATAAAAATTGGGCTGGTTTTGGCAACAGTATTGATTGTCACACTGATGTGAAATCCTTCCCAAGTTGGCTTGTGCCTTTCATCTTTTACTGAGTCCTAAAAAAACCACATGTTCAATCCACAATTCCTGAGCAAGTGTTGATGGTGTAATTGTTTGTCCACTGCAAGGCCATCGTAAAGCTCGGCACATGACACGTGAGAAACTTAACGTCTCTCCATCTCGCAGCGGCCTCTTGCGTAAACTCCAAAGGGAAGGACTGAAAGGTCAGGATATATAAAATACTGAATAACCATCAGATACAGATACATATGTATATATATATAGTATATATATGCACAATCTGGATTGTGGTCGTAACTTCTACAGCTTACATCTCATAACTTATTCCCTGTTACATATTGTTCTTATTCTTATTCAATCAGTTAATTTATTTTTCATTATGTTTATATTTCATAGTCATAGCTAATATTTAATCATGATCTACTGCACTGCTCAATCCCTGCATTGTTCACTTTTGCACTTTTGCACTATCACCATTGCACACAGTCTACTATAGTATCTTACCTTATCATGTATACATCTCTTATCTCTTAAAAGTGAAATAAAAATGAAAAAAATGGAATTGCACGGCACAAAATGATCACCATAGACTCCAGCAGCTGGGAAACAAGTATCACTTCAACAAAAGGCAGAGAAAAGCCAAGGATCTATCCATCTATATGATTTATTGCTTGTTACACGATAAGTACGGACATAATCATTGTCTCCATTGATTGTGTGTCAGGGTGATAATAGATTGTTATTTTTAAAGATCTTGTATTATTGTTATTTTGATATTTACAGTTTCATTCTTTTTTTTTGGTATGCCATTTAACTAATATAGCACTCTGGTTCCCACAAGTTTTACAAGTTTTTTACAACTGCACACATTTTGGGCTGTTTGGATTGAGCGTGGAGGAAACAGCGTATCCAGGCATAGTTTCTTATTGGGGCAATAAAGCGTCTAGACAGAACTCCCCTCTTCTTCACCTCCACCCGGGCATTTGTTTATCTGAATATATTGGCCTGTCTTTGTCTCACACTTATGTAACACATTAGGACGCCTTTTAGACTGAAACGACTCCGAATCTGAATCCGGACCAGAAAGGAGTTTATTGCTCCAGTAGTTACCCCACGTTACATTTGCCTTGGTGATAGGTGCATACATAAACAAACATAAACATTAATAAGAAATGAAACATGGCATGAACAAACGTGTACAAAATAGCTATCATGTATATCGGCTCATTTAAATGCTTACTAATGACGATCATCCCTCTCAGATTGTGTGTAAATTACTTTTTTGTGCATGTAGTCAATGTATTGTCTTTGAATAAAGTGTCAAAAATCATATCAAATGCTTATCACATGTTCATAAAACTGATGCCTTCATTATTAATCTTTTGTCCATCAATAATAGTCTTCTGTTGTTGTGTTCATTGCTTTTATTTTTCTATTTTGTATGATTTCATTCTCATTTATATCAGAATAGCTCCCAAATGTCCATAAATATTCACTTTGAATCGTGGTTTATATATAAAAACGGAAGAGGATTCGAAATGTATTTGTGGTTTTGCGCCTTTTTTCTCAAAAATATGAACCTTTTTTTAACGTTTTTTCTTTTTAATTTTTCAAAAAACTTTTGATGATGGTGATGAAAAAAATTTTTTTTAGAATTCAGACTTTTTTCTCAGAAATCTGACTTTAATCATAGAATTCTGCTTTTTTTTCAGAAATCACAGATTAAAATTAGACTTCTGAGAAAAAAGTCTGAATTCTGAAAAAAAAAAAATTAAGATTCAGACTTGGCAAAGTTATTTCAAAGTTATGTTTCACATTTTGCCCTAATACCCTTCTGTATATACATGTGACTTGCTACTCTGTATCCCCTTTCATACACAATATCATTCTATTTATATCTCATTTCTCTCTTCTTTTACATCTCATGTATAATAAATTTGTATCCAAAATACATTTTCCCAAGGTTTACTGATCTCAGCTGACCCCTCGGAGTCCGACACATCTTGGTATGTCCTCGGTGTGTCACATTCCAAAAATAAAATTCCTGCTTGCATAAGGTAATCTGAGAATGAAGTAAAAGCAAGGCAGGTTCTATATCCTGTCCACATACTTCATATCTTCATGCTCTCATCATCTAGAAGATTAGAGGTGTGGTCTGGATTCTTTTGTAAAGCCAAATCAACAGACATGCTGTGTTATCACTGAACATGTCAGGAGCTTTACCCTCACACATTTTAAGGGAAATCACTGTGAGATTGTAGTGGTATCAGAAGATGAAGTAATGTTGGGTTATTGATTAGCTGATCATGCATTCAGTTGTTCTATTGTACTTGTTTAAACCCCTTTTTTATAGGGGTTGCAATAAATAGGAAGAAGGTTGTCACGGCACTAATAAAGGTTTCCCCCCCCTTGTGTCAATGCCCTTCAGTGAACTTCCTGGAATGTTGTGGGTACACTAACAATGCCCAAAAGGGTGAATGTTAATATAAAGCAGAATCCTCCATATTTCACAATACAACTCTTGATTTTTGACAATATTATAAAACATTTGATTAGCGGCGTCAATTGACATTTGACACTTTGCCTGATATTAAGAGTATAATGTTGGGCATTAGACCTCAGCACACTGAAATGTAGGAGACACAAGACAAACTATGGGACAAATTCAGCCTCATTACAGTAATAAATATCGCATTGCTATGAATGAAGAAAAGACATGCAGAAAACACCAGTGTAATGCTACAGTGCTTTTTATTGTTTAACTTAATATTCACAATTATTACGTGACCTCTGACTATAATACTTAAGAACACATTTTAGAGCAGTGCCACAAGTTTCTGGGCATAGCTGTACATTTAAAAGTGGCGAAACTAAACTTCCATTAACAATAATAACCACCATGAACCCCAAAAGCATGTAAGTTACTTTATGTCATATTCATGTTATGTTTGGTACTATTTTTGTAACTTTTTCTGTAAACCTACATCATAAATACTCAGCCTGAAAAAAGATGTGCAAACAGAGTTGATGTACCGTCCATGACTGCACATTCCTGCTCTAACTTTTGACTGAATTTGGAAGAGTTTAGATGAATATTTTACCCATACTAATAAACAGTGATCCCATATTTTGGGGAATATCCAAACAAATCTATGAATGCCCCAAGGAATATGAGAACATATAGTGATAACATACTGTATACAGTGGCTTGAATGAGTTTACACACCCATGCTAAAGTTGATTGAAAAGAGGAATAAAGAAAACTGATCTTAAAATTGATCCTAATGCCTTAATTAAAAAATATTAGGAAAATCCAACCTTTAAGAACACCAATTTTCTTTGTGAATGAATAATGTATCGTAAATAAATAAATGTTCTTCCTTAAAATACAGGGGGCATAAGTATACACCCCCCTATGTTAAAATACAGGGGGCATAAGTATACACATACATATATATATATATATATATATATATATATATATATATATATATATATATATATATATATATATATATATATATATATGTGTGTGTGTGTGTGTGTGTGTGGGGCTGTATAGAAGAATGATTACACCATTAACTGACCTTTCCTTACACACAGATGCAACACATTTGCATACAAAAATCAAAAATATAATATGTGCAAACCTACTTGGTAATAAAACTGATATTTCTGATTTCAGTGATGCTGATAAAGACAAATATGTTTGCTGTAAGTGCTGGCATGAGTGCAGAAAAAGACTACACAATCAAAACTGTATCTATGCATTTGATAGGGATAAAATGCGAAAATCATACAAATAGGACAAAGTACACACAGGTACTATTTAATCGCATTCGGGCCCATAAATATAATATTCCGGTGTTTTGAGTTGAAAATGCCACAGGTTGTACACATACTGTCGGTGACAATATTAATCTTGTTTTTTTCAGGAACAAGGGAGAGAGCGATGAGTTGGGTGTTATTAACCCAGCCTCCATCCCGCAGTCCGGCCACTAGCATGGCTCCTCCCGCCCCCGCCTGGCGCTCCGCTCCGCTCATCAATAGGGAGGACATTTGAATAATGTGTGAGCACTTGGACTGGAGCCAATCAGCTGTCAGGGGACCGTGATAAATCGCAATGCATTATTGATAATAATAATTACGTTGACATGCGCATTTCTACTTGAGGGGCTAATTTTCCAAGCCAAAGGAGTTGTTGAAGAAGCACAGGGAAATTGTTGGTTACTCTTTGCTCCTGATGGTTGCACCATGTCGAGGCGCAAGCAAGCCAAACCGCAGCACATCAACTCCGACGAGCCCGGTGCGTTACAAAATGGTAAGTTTACACACAAGATATGACTTAGTTAGTTAGTTAGTGAGTTGCCCAAAAGTCTAGCTCCGCCATGTCATGTTGCAAACTATCGACATTTTATTTCGAAGTTGGGGGCTACTTTTACATCGTTCCCCCGCACTTTGACCTGCTGCTGCCCGTCTGAGTTGACCAGGAGTCAAACTTCGCCCCGTGCATGGGAACCGACACATTCACAAATGATTTTTAACACAATAGGCCTACAGGTGTTCCGCGAGGAGCGTTTTAAAATTCAACACTATACTTTTATTTTTTTAATCATTTCTACCGTTTTATGTGGTTTTAATTTTTAACTAATTGACCAGTTTCACCCTAAACCGATTAAGCTAGCTACTTGTCCAGTAGTAGTTTCGTCGGCGAAACCGTTTGAACTTTTTATTTTTGGCTTCATTAGAGGTTGTGTTACTAGATTTTTTTTTTTTTTAACATTGTAGATAATTTAGGAGGTTGTGTGGCAATGAATGGCAGCATATGCTGGTCATGATGTCTTTTAGTGTATCCTTTACTTTTTTTATATCGTTCAGATATGTCCAACACGTCACTTAATTGGTGGCAAATATTAGTGTGCGTAGGTACTTTTAGACTGAATTTAGATGGGTGTTGTTACAGTCGCCCATTAATTATGTTGTGAATGTAGGCCTACTGTTTCCAATTTCTCTTTGCTAAATTTTTTTGCTGTATATAATGTAATTTACATACATATTTGGAAATGACTAATGTTGGTAGGATTTGTTTGGCAAGTATGCGCCAATATTGAGGTTTTAAACAAAGGCAGGCTACCTAACAACAACTGTATGAAATGTGACTCTGGAGTAAGCTGACCTAAAGGCAATAAATCCCCCAGTTTAATGCATGACTGTTTCCTTTCGTACATATGTGGAGAGGTGGGGGATGGAGCAGTGGCCTTTTTGTGGAGACTGGGTGGGGGTGCGTTTTGGTGTTGCCATATGCAAACTCCAGTAGCTGCTGGTAGACCTCACCTTTATAATTAGAAAAGTTGGGTTAACACACGTTGTTAGGGATGTCGCTGTCCATTCTGATGTGTACATTTCTCTTTGGACATCGTTGTTAAGATATTAAACATGTGAACCATACTGGCCCATGTAGTGAATGTTAAGTCTGACCTCGTGTCACTTACCCCCCACCAAAGGTGATCACATACAGGTCATGCGCCGTCAAGTGGTGAACTACAGCGTTGCCTCTTTACTTATGTATCATAAGACAACTTTTTGATCTGATTGGAAATAGTAGTTGATTAAATGTTCTGCAGTTACACATCCTATCGGAGTTAATTGAATTATGATGAGTGGCTGTACTATAGGACACACGTGTGTGGATGTGAGCCCTGCATACTGTGTCCTCACAGATCAGAATGTAATGTAATGTAGTTTGCAACTTTTTTTGGGGGGGGGGGGACTCGTCAATGCCTCCTGGTGAGCAATTAACAAGTCCCAACAGTTTCCTTGGGCAAATGCAAACAGGTGGTCTACCCCCTTTCTCTGAGGCATTAGCATTTAACAATACACCCAGTTGTGAAATGGCCACTTGGTTAGCAGACAAATTAAAATGCTCACTTGGAGCATTCATCAGGCTTTCACAGGCTGTGAAAATGCTTGAAGGTAATCTACATTAGAGTATTCCTTTTTTTAAGGCCATGTTTGCATAGTATACCTCATCTGTTTTTCCCTGTGGGGCATTAATATCGGTTTATAGATTTTTCTTATTGTGATGCCTAGATTCCAGTTAGATTTTTAGTAGGTGCTTGGTGGACTATTTCAGAAACGCAGTAGTTGAATGTCCATGTCTCTTTGTCTTATGGACATTGTTCTGGGTAATGTCAAAGGTAGATGATTGCCCTCTGCTGGCCCTGAAGGCACATTCAAAGTCCTTTTTAAAAGACAGTACAGTGACCTGCAAGGAATGGACAAAATGAAAAGAACATTTCACAAGATTATTCAATGAATGTATTCCGAAACAAAATACCAATCAGGGTCAAACCAACTCTTTGTCACAATGGCAACACAAATTTAACATAAGCTCCACAAAAATAACTTGCAGTGCTGCATCTTAAAATATTGTGTGGGGATCTTGTTCTTTTATTAATGCAACTTGACTTATTGTGACACGTTAATAGTATTTTGTACAGGACATTGTTAAAGAACTTTGTATCTGCCTCCATTTTTATGTTAATTTTTAATTACTTGTATTGGTCACTCATAACTGTATGAACAGCTTTAATTAAAATCTTGTATCCTCTTGTTTTTAGGGATTCTTCAAGACAGTCAAGCTGAGGAGACTGGAAGTGATGTGAAGAGGCTCAGAATGGATGAGACCAAGGTCTGCAACAAGTGTTGCGCCGAGTTCTTTGATGAAGCCGAATTTCTCGAGCATGAGAAAAAGTGCACTAAAAGTCCACATGTGGTCGCCATGAAAGATGGAGATGGCAACGAAGTGCCTGAGGAGTATTCACAAGGCTCTCCTGACGACCTGAGTGACCAGGATGATAGCCAGTCCAGCAGTCATTCCCTATCAAATGTCAATACAGACCCCTTGGAAAGAACAGAGGAAGGGTCCAGCATGAATGCAGAGGACTCGGGACAGCAGGATCAGACGGAGATGCCTGCGAGCCCTGAGATGACTTTCCATCCCTCACAGAAAATGCAAGATTCAAATGTCACTCTTGAAACCATTGCAGACACTAAAGTGGCAGTCTCCCAAAATTATTCAAACAATAAGTCTCTGACCTCATCGCAGGATGCGATACAGACCATTCCGATGATCTTGGAACAGTTGGTGTGGCTCCAGCAACAGCAGCTCCAGCAAATCCAGCTCACAGAACAGATACGAATCCAAGTAGCCATGATGACGCCACAAGGCCTCCAGTCATCAGTAGGGGCAGTAATGGACCCTCTGAAAGCCCTCGGTGCACATCTCTCCCAACAGTTGTCCGCTGCAGCAGCTCTGATAGGAAAAAGGACCGGGAGTCAGAGCCTTTCTATGGAGACGCAGAAGCAAGGTAAACTACCTCTGCCCACGAGCATCCCTAGCTCTCTACCTGGAGGACTGGGATCTATGGCCTCTAAAACAGACATTTTGAAGGGTATTCCAGATATGGCTAGCCGTTTACCAGCACAACTGCCACAGTCATCAGGTGTCATAGGTTTCACAAGCACCTTCAATGGCGTCCAAGGAGGGATTGAGTCCTCCAAAAAAGTCAAGGCAAAGATGCCGAACCCCCCACCAGAAATAAAAAACGGTGAATCGTTATACAAGCACAAGTGTAAGTACTGCGGAAAGAGCTTTGGCAATGACAGTGCTCTCCAGATTCACTTGCGTTCTCACACCGGCGAGAGACCCTTCAAGTGTAACATTTGCGGAAACCGCTTCACAACCAAAGGAAACCTCAAAGTGCATTTCCAGAGGCACAGGGACAAGTATCCTAACATCAGCATGAACCCACATCCTGTGCCAGAGCACCTTGACAACATCCCCACCAGCAGTGGCATTCCCTTTGGCATGTCCGTGCCCATGGATGAGTCAAATATGACCGATGTTGCGCCTATGCCAGGCCATCCTGCTGTTAGTTTCCACTCGTCACCCGCACCAGGATTCAAGACATTTGACAGCTTTGCAGGGGACCAATTTTCCCACAGACCCTCGCAGTCAACAAATGATGGCTCGCCATCTGTTTCCTCTGTGTTTGGCCACGAGACTGGAGCAGATCAGAATGATACTAAAGAACTGCTTGGAGTACTGCATCATATGAATGGTACTTCCCTCATAGGAGAACAAAGCTCTGGAACTGCAAAACTTCAGCAGATGGTTGATGGCCTGGAAAAGAGGACCAGTGACCCAAACGAGTGTGTTATCTGCCATAGGGTCCTCAGTTGCCAGAGCTCACTCAAAATGCATTACCGCACACACACTGGCGAGAGGCCTTACAAGTGCAAAATCTGTGGACGCGCTTTCTCCACCAAGGGTAACCTCAAGGCCCATTACGGAGTGCACAGGGCTAACACTCCTCTCAAAATGCAGCACTCGTGTCCCATCTGCCAGAAGAAGTTCACCAATGCTGTGGTTCTGCAGCAGCACATTCGTATGCACATGGGTGGGCAGATCCCCAACACCCCGATGCCAGAAAACCAGTTTGAAGCAGCAGAAGCAATGGAGTCCTCTCTGTCGGAGGAGAAGTCTATGGACATCAATGGTTTTGAAGCGAGCATGGAGGATCATGAGCCAGAGCTAAACTCCCAGAAGCCAAACGATATCTCCGATTCCCTTCTACCTGCCTCTGAGGAACAACCACAGATGCACACTGCCCCCGCCGTGTTTTCCAGCCTTGACGTCTTGAAGAATCTCACCTCTGCTCTTGCACTGAAACGACAGAGTAGCACCGCTTCGGAAAGTGAGGGAACTTCCAAAGAATCGGCTCCCAGAGAACAGGAATATCACAATGGCCGCAGTCCTGCAGTTTCAGACTCAGCCATGTCGTTTCATTCATCTTCCCCACTAAACAACAACAGCAACAATAACAACATGAGTAGTAGCAAGTCTCCAGAGTCTGCTGTGAATGAATTTGCCCACAGTGTACCTCAACCAGAGAGTGATGGCGCCGCTCAAGGTGGCACTGAGTCAAGTGGAGCCCTTGACCTCACAGCTTCCAGCAGCTTCATCCCCAAAGTGATCAAAGAAGAGCCTGGCGTGCCAGAATATGGTGAGTTTATTGGAAAAGTATTAATCAGGAATGTATTTGAGAGGCTGATATGTTGGATGCTTAAATCTAATTTTCCACCTCCTTTTTCCAAACAGTTCCTAGTAACCTGTCTTTCATGAAGATACCGTCAAGTCTGGCAAGCCTGGAGATGAAGCTTTCTCAAGAGAATTCTTTGAGCGCTCATGGTTTGTTCAGCTCCCATATGCCTCAGGGTACATCCATGACCTCCATCTCCACTGCACCACGACGTTCAACCAAACAGCACGTGTGTTATACATGTGGCAAGAACTTCTCATCTGCCAGTGCCTTGCAGATCCATGAGCGCACTCACACTGGGGAGAAGCCATTTGGCTGCAACATCTGCGGCAGGGCTTTCACCACCAAAGGAAATCTAAAGGTACGACATTGTTGCTGAGTAGGCCATTTTAATTGTCTCCTTGGGAATGATGTAATATCAAGCATCGTGATGGGATTGTAATTAACTGTCTTGTCTTTAGGTGCATATCGGCACACACATGTGGAACAACACGTCCCGGCGTGGCCAGCGTCTGTCTCTGGATAATCCCATGGCTCTGATGGCAATGGGCTCCGAGGCGAAGATGTTGCCAGAATATATGCAGGCCCCCAAAGAACTGGGTGTTCCCTCAATGAACTTTGACCAGTCTGTATGGAACCAGTATGCTGCTGCCTTCAGTGGGGGCCTGACCATGAAGACCAATGAAATTTCTGTCATCCAGGGTGGTGGCATCCCACTCCCTGGGAGCCCTGCTGGTGGGCCTCTGATTGGATCCACCGGAGGCCTCGTGAAGATGGATGGATCCCACTCTGGCTTGCCTGCCACCATGGCCGAAATGGAAAAGAACAGCACCGACAGCGTACCAAAATCGCAGTTCCCACATTTCATGGAAGAGGGTAAAATTGCAGTTAATTCTGCTTTTTAGCCTTCAGTCAATTTACCACCTGAACTCCAGTTTTTGAATGTGTCATTTTGAACGAGGTACAATCAATATTCAGAAAAAACAACCTTGTTGAATCTGCTTAGATTGGGTGACGTTTCCAGTTACTTCATTGCAGCTCTCTCCCCTCCAGATCTGAACGATTCTCAAGTGTTAATTTTAGTTTAACTTGATATAACTACTGTAGTTTTATTTCATATAAATATATATGCGGGTATTTTTCTCCTGCGACTTGTTTTGCTGTCTATCCAGAAGTTTGAATGTATAACTTACTTGAAAACCGCTTTAACTCAAGACTGTCTCCTTGATACCTTTTTTTTTTTTGAAGGATTGTGACTTTACTAGGAAGTTTCAGGGCATGACTTTTTAAGGACATCATGTCCATGTCTCAGTGTTCAAAAATGATGGTGTAGTTAACTGCATGTATCTAGAATGATTACTTTCCCTCTCTTGTGTGCCATGGATTTTGTGACATTGTACATTTTTGTAGTGGTAAATGTCATTAGCATATCTCATTTTGAAGGGGTGTTTGATCAGACGGGCAGATTATTCCAGTGTGTTGTCCATTACATCATAGTACAACAGTCCAGTCGTTGGTGTCGGATAATGTAGTTTACAAAACGGGCTTTTATCACAGTTGCATTGGTACTAAGATACAGTAGGTAATGATTTGAAACCATTTGCCAAGTGCCTGACCTGACTCGTACAATGTTGCTGTTGTCTTTCCCTGCACCATAATGTTATGAAGGCTCTGTTAGACTGACAAATTGGTGTGTTGTAGCATTGTATTTCATATTTTCAGCTGTTTACAAAAATCAATTATCCTCATCAACATGTTCCACTTGTCAATCTGCATTGTCAAATCTAGTTGGCTGAGCTCTGACAGCAATGATATGCTTGATCTCATGCCTGCACTTTATTTCAGGTTTTAGTTACATTTACTTTTTTATATCAATATTTCACTGCTTTTATTGTGACAGCTGAACGGGGAAAGGGCAAATCAACAATTTTGTAACTTTTCGTTCCTGTCAGATTTTGTGTGAAGCAACCATTTAAAGTAATTGTCAGACTTTTCTTGGTTATCGTATCAACTTGTAGCAAGATTAATTTATTTATAATCCACCAAATGCTTGAGGTTAGGGGGTAAGTTCTACCTCGTTTAGATTTTAGTTGTCCTTCACTCCCCCTACTCTCAACGCAATGTTCTGTACATTTTCTGATACACTCTTTGAGTATAGGATAAAGATTTTCTTTCTCAACCTACTGAGTTGAACAGTAATGACTGTATCACTGGACACTTTACGCAACTCAGACTGGTCCGAGTACTTTGTAGGCCCCTGCTGTACATTCCTTATCGATATGCATTTGCCAAGTTGTGCCTTTTTATTTAGCAAACCATGTAAAACTGCTTTCAAGTTCACTACAATTCAGTGATGTTGAGCCAATTTGGCCTGTTTACAATGTAAATGTTTTGTTTTTCCAATGTTTCCTACACCTAAATATTTTCTGATTTTGAAAAATAAAATCAGGGTGACTTTTTCAGTATTTTTCCTGTCATAACTTCACAACTAAAGACACTGTTGCCAAACATACTTGAGGATGAAATGCATACAGTAGGATTGGAACTTATGTGATGGCATAAAACTAGCTATTGAAATGTAGCCCTGATGCTAATTTCAGCACAGGCAAGCTTAAATGCCCATAAAATCCCTACTTTACATCTGTTCACCTTCATATGACTTGAGTATTTTTTTTTCTATTGTCATGACTGACCAGTAGCTATTAATCCCTTGCCATTTTGCATCCTCAACGAACAACGATTTGCATCTACAACTGCAGCACGCGCTTCAATCATGTATCCACAATCCATATTTAGATCAACTGTACTGTGACCTTACGATACAAAACTGCTTAAATGTCATTACAGTGCACTCAAGCTACTGCAGTAGTGGGTGCAAGTGAGTTAGCACAAATCCTTGCACTACAATAAATACAATAGTTATATTTAAATTCAATTTTGTCGTGTGTCAGACCATTTGTTTGGGTATGAGTCTGACAGAGACAAAACAAGCATGTTGAAACCCGTCACAACATAAAATACAAAAGACATGGAAATGCAATGGCAGAAGCATGAAGCATGGTGCAGGATAGCACCCTAAAAGGAGCGATGGATGCCCCAACAACAAATAATGCAGTGCCTCGCCTCTTCTACATTACAAACTGAATTTAAAGTTTGGGGAATGTATGATACAAATATTACATTTTTCCACAGTAGTGTCTGTCTCTGGTCTTTCTATTATGTAAAAAGTGTTTGCACCTGTTTTTATAAGCTAATAGCATTTGTTCCAAATGTTGGCCAAGTAGTAGTCTAAATTATTAGTATTAGAATATTAGTATTATACTGTGCATATGCTGTTTTTTGCTCAGAAGAATTAGGCTACTATTATATAATACTCTGCTACAAATAAAAGTCCCAGAGTGAAAGAACTTAAGTATTTTAACTTAATCTATTAAAAGTATCAGAAATAAAAGGATTTGTTATTCAGAGTGTTGCATGTGTTTTACTTAATGTAGCTTGTTGAGGTGGAGGTATATACATTTATATGTGTGTGTGTGTGTGTGTATAAGATCCTCCACACCCATGGTCCATCCCCCAGAAGTATCTTTACATATTTTGGCTGATTCTACCGGGCTTGACTGACATCATCTCTCACCTGTATTTAATCTATAATAATGCTTAGAATTCTATATGTTGATCATACCTCATTGCAATGTAAACAAAATACTAAAGTAAAGTAAAACTAGGCCCACCTCAAAAAATGTACTTGTTATTTCCCACCACTGCTCAGTACTTTCCAAAAAACAGCCCCATATAGGCCCAGAGGTAGATGGATTGATTTTAATATAGGCATCCCATCACATCACATCAATATTTTGCACACACTGCACAGCATTCTAATTCTAAAATACTTTATAATATTATTCTATAGTATTTTTATATATAGCCTGTATTGTAATTTTCTATTCTATATTAATGTTCTTGACCTTTTACTATGTGTATTGTATGCACCAAACACAAAGGCAGCTTCATGTGAAAACCTAGTTGGTAATAAACCTTATTCGGATTCTGATGGATGTTAATTTCATATAATGATACAAAGAGTAACTGATAAGAAATGCAGGCTAACACCCGGCTAAAAATGATCACCAAAGCACTGACAACAGAAATCTAAAATCTAAATATGTTATGAAATGGGTCAGTGGCTCATGCTGAGATAGGTGTGCTTGGTGTGGTACTGCAGGTCCCAGCCATTGGTCCCAGCAGCAGCGCTAACCTGCTGACTGTAGAGCCGTCCTGTGTGACTGACAGCTGGGAAGCCTCCGCCCAGAACCGCGCTACAGCCAGGCTGCCTCCAGCCTCCACCCGCCACCAGGAGCTGCAGGAATGACCGATAATATCCCCCTACAACCCGTGAGACGGCCGAAAAGACACGACGGTAAACACAGAAATGGGTAAGGGAGTTATTCAGCACAGAAATACGAATACGAAGCCATTTGTTGACGCGTTTCCCTCGTCGGCTTCTGCTAGTGTCAGTGTAGCCATTGCACTGTGTACAGGAGCGCGTAGACATTGTATCAATAACTAGCTTAGCGGCGACGTGTTTTAGGGGATAAAAAAACAGTTAGACGATAAAACAACGGCTGTCAGACTAATATATGTTGTTAAAACAATGTGGCTTTTCATTGTAGCTTTAAAAAAGCTATCAAATAGCTCCAGAAGATAGCCTTGTTCCGGGGTGCAATTGGAGCAAGTGTATGAGACGCCCGTGTCAATATTTGCTCGCTAGACTCGAGCTCTGGCTGTCAAGAGCCGACACAAACGTTATGTAGACATTTAGGTTATGCCTTGACTTAAAAAGATGCAGTGTGGTAAATTCACACGCTGGCTAAATCACAGCATAGGCATATACAGGGACAGGCCTCATAAATGATGATGGGGAAACAACCAACTGAAATGCAGCCAATAGTCTGATCCGGCTGTCATGGTGATGTCACCTCCTGTAAAAACACAAAGACGAAATATCTGAACAGGAGCGTCGTAATGCAGTATTTTGGCCTGTAGCTGTCCGCTTTATGTATTACAGTAGCCTATGTTCTGCTGTTTGCAGTATTATTTGTTGTCACATGCATGATGCACCCAATTCACCTGCCCCCCCTCTAATATGGTTGTTACACTCTCAGTTGCCAGTGTATTAGGTAGCTAGAAATAATGCAGTCAATTTTTTGGAAAGTGCAATGCACTGCAATAAATCCTAACTTCATGAAGGGTATAATCAGTTTTGTATCAATGAGGGTATGCTAAATGATAGAAACACATCTCTGTGTAATGCACTACAAAAGCCATCTAATGTTGAGTTAAAAATGACAAAGGTTCTGCCTCCTCAAATGTGAGGATTTGCAGATTTTGAACAAAACAAGACATTTAAATAAGTCAACTCGGGTTCTGGAAAATTTGAATGCAAATTCACTATTTTTTGGTTTACACTGGGCTGATATTTCACACTCTGAACAACCAGTTGAGGAAGTATTTTGTAGTATAAATGATAACAAAACTAAGGGGCCTAAGCACAGGCTTTACTCACAGTAACGATGACTTTATTCTATTTAACTGTTACAGTGTGTGACTCAGCATGCACAATGCCAGGAACCTGAAACGGAAGCAGCTAAATACCTTTCAGCTAGCATTCATTCTATTATTTACACCTGTCTCCTTTCCTGCCGCGACATGCCAAAATGTCTTCTGTGTAAAAGGCCGTATCTCTGAATCATATCATTAGTGGAAGCCCTAACCTACAGTAGGATGCCCTGGAGGTTATCAGGCTCTGTGAGAGACTTCTGAGGTCTAAAAAGAGGAACATGATTATTCTACTTAACCACTTTGCAGTGACAGAGCTCATTCTTGACATTGTTATTCTCCAGTATGAAGAAGGAAATCTTTGAATATCTCTTCATATTTAACCCTGATATAATCAAATGTGTAGTTTCTACCATGATACAAGCAATTCAGAAACCCCAGCTCTAGCGTATTAGTGGGGGAGGAACCTTGTGTTTGGTGTCCCATCTGTTGCAGGGTTATCACACATAAAAAATGAACCGCGGTAGAAAGGCTGTCAGGCCTGGAAGACAGCTTTTAAACAGTGTGTGTAATTATTGAGTCGTCTACCATGAAACTTTTGGGTGGTTAATGTCCTTTCTTTATAAGAGTTTATAATTGCCACTCCTATATTTTGTCTATAGGTTGTGTTTTACAACTCATAAAGTAGCTCAATTATTAATCACATGGGCTCTTAGTGCATTGATATGGAAAGCTTTGTTTGGGTTGAGTGAAGGGAGTGGCAATCCTTTTCCAGATAAAGTTAATATTTGTCTTGTAAGACATAAACTCTCCAAATTCCATGAGCACAGCCCTAGTGCTCAGCGTAGTCAGTTCTGTGGGTTTGTAGCAGCAATAAGCAACACATTAACTAAGAGGTGTGACAGGAAATTAATTAAAAATGGAGCCGTTACCCCGACAACTTCACAAAATGCAACACAGGGTTGTGAATCAATCTACAGAGTCTGCATTTCAATGTAAAATGGCTTAAATGAATCAACCGAATCCTAAATACTTTGTTAATTTGTCATGCAACATGTCTGTTTCTCAGCATATCTTCTAATAAACCAAATGAATCAACTGGATTTTAAATGTTTTGTATATTTTTCAAGTAACGTGTCTGTTTCTCAGCATGTCTGCTATTATGCTATTAAAGTAAAGGGTCTGTTCCTCTCAGGTGCTGCCCGTGGTCGAGATGCTGTGGCATGGGGGACTTCCGTCCCCGCACCGTGTGGCTCGGCCACCCAGAAAAGAGGGAGCAGAGGTACCCAAGGAATGTCATTAACAACCAGAAGTACAACTTCTTCACCTTCCTGCCTGCGGTTAGTGTCAGTCAAAGGTCACCCCTCCACCCTCCCTCCCTCTCCCCCCCAAAACCAATCTCAGCCTGGATCTGATTCAATGCTACTTGTTGGACTCATTTTCCCATTAAGACAATCATACTCCTAAGTATCATCATCATTCTCACCTGCCATCTTGTACTATCCACTTTAATAGCCACAGTGGGTGGTCATTGTAGTTTTTAACTCATGTTAAATCGCTGTGGATCAGAGGATCACATTAGGGCTGATCAGATGGTTATTTTCCAGATTACTCGATTAATAATTTAGTGACTATATTGTCAGAAAATAATGAAGGGTGCCCATTAGAACTTCCCAAAGTCCAAGCTGATGTCTATAAATTGTCTGAACCAATTTAGAAAACCACAATATTCAGTTTACCACCATATAAAACAGAGAATAGCTGGTACCTCAATTGTTTGCCGTTTTGGGTTTAAAAAATGACTCAAACAATGAATCAATTTGATTAACTTGTTGCGAATATTTAGTTCAGCTCTAGATCAGATTATGTGCCTCAAATATGGAAAAGGATTAGTGGTTTTAGGCTTACTTTAGTTTAATCGCAGAATACTGTAGTCTTGTTTGCTGTCAACCAAATGCCAAGTGACAATATATTAGCATTAGCCCCCCGGATGCTCAGGAACAGATGCTGATCACATTATTTCTGTATGCCAGGAATGTACCAGTGTGACATGTTGGTGAGGCTTTACTTCACATGCTGAAAGTGTAAGGAGATCATTAGTCATTCATAAATAGTGGAATTTCCCATGTTAAGATGAAGATCTTGGATAGTTTCTAGACTGCAGCATGGTCTCAATGGACCAAAACACATTCCCATTCTTAGAAGAATATGGCAGAGACAGATGTGACATTGGTTGGTGATTTGGCGGCAGTTAAGCTGTGTGTGTTTGACCCTTGCCTTTTCCCCAGGCTGATTTACATATGCATTTGTTTTCCAGACATTCAGTTGTCTTAAGATCTTTTTTTTTTTTGTATATGAAGTCAAACATTAAAAGTAGCTCAAATTTGTATGGAAAGCCAAAGACAAGAGCAGAGCCTTTTTGCATTGCAAATTGGGATGTTTTTTATTTACTTTGTGAAGACGTTCTTCTCACTAGAACATATAGTAGTCTTTATGTTTCTGTGCGTGGTTTCATGTTCTCTGCTCACTACTTGGCAACAGTTTTGGAAATGATGTACAGTAGCAATGCAACAACAAAGACACACGTTTCCCCCCGGTAGTCATCTTGCATACTGATGGTAATGAAATTTGGCAAAGTTTAAGTATGAGTGTTAATTTTAAGAATGACACTAGTGGAGAAAAACTACTATACCATGTTTGCATGTTGTTTCACTCTTAGGTTGTTTATAATGCCAACAAGGATGATCAATGTGAACAATATTGGATTTTATTCATATTTTGAGGATGTGAGGGAGTTTTTCAATTTGCCAAGTTTTTAATACAATGACTTTTAACCAGAAAAACATTCTCGTTTGTTTTTTTTCCAGAAAATATCATAATAATTAGGGCTGCAACTAAAGATTATTTTCATTATTGATTCATTTTGGAGATTAGTTTCTCAATAAATCAATTGAATGTTTGGTTGAAAAATAATGCATTGCAATTTCTTGAAGCCCAGGGTGTTCAAATTGTTTGATTTGTGCAACGAACTGGATAAAATCCTTAGTTTTCCTTCAAAGAAGTCTAAAATGTATTATCAAAATATGTTAGCTGGGATACAGGTTTGGCCAACAGAGTTGTACTCTCTAAGAGGGCAGTTTAATTTTCAAGCAGGGCTGCAAGACTGCGATTTTAATTCCATGTTAAAAAGCTGGAAGGGAGCGAGTCTGCCAGAGATGGCACACCAACCCGATAATCGGCCGTCGGACAGTTTGGCGAGGTCGATGACTCAAGTCTGTTTGGTGGAGGAGCCGTCGCCTTTAATTTTGCGATTTGACATTGACGTTGAATCGGAAGACAGTCGGCGCTAACCCAGAAATGACAAGCAGGATGAGCGTGACAAACGGCTCTCAAAATCCAACAAAAATCTTTTAAACTGACCTTTGTCGGCCTATTTCTCGCTTAAAACGTTTTCAGAAACACGTTTCGGTGAACTAGTTTTGTAAAAATGAGATTGTATTCCGAAGGAGCCGCCATGATGGTCGGTTTTAAAATTTTGGAGAAGCCAGACCCACGTTCGTCCAATCAGCTGCTGGTTTTCCTTTTTTTGGGCAACAATACAGATTAGCGCCACCTGCTGTTACGGAGACGTAGTACATCTCCCACACGCGCAGAACATACACTCAAGTCGGCGTCGCTTCGGTGTGTTCCGAGGCAGTCCTACTGGCTTTACTGCCGACAGTCGGGTTGGTGAGCATTAAGTCTTAAGCCCTGTAAAGGAAACATTGTCACACGTTAAATATTGACATTGTGTGAAACAAATGGTTTATGTACACATAGTCCTTTTAACATCAATGTCTAGATGAGCCTTCCTCTACAGGTCACTAATACAGTGTTGTAACAAGGAATAGGGAGGCTGATGGTGTCGTATCATTTTTTAATTTTTTTTATCAAAATCTGTCATGGCCTAGCCCTAAATGTTCAGATGCTGTCATGTGCACAATAACTTTCCACACAGCAAATGATTCACTCTGTGCTTCTTTGTTTTATGTTGACAGGTGCTGTTCCATCAGTTCAAGTACTTCTACAACTTGTACTTTTTGCTTTTAGCGTGCTCTCAGTTTATCAATGAGCTACGCTTGGGTGCGCTCTACACCTACTGGGTCCCTCTGGTATGTGGCATTTCACTAACTATTAATTATTATGGTTAAGCCACCTAATTTCATGTACTTTTGTGTTCATTGCATCTTAGAGTTAGCTTTTTGATAAGGTATTCGTTTTCCACACCCATATCAAGCTGGTATGCTGTTCTCTCTCTACTTTGGAGAACTTTTTCATTCTGATATTTCGCTCTCCAGGGTCTTGTTTTGGCTATTACCATCATTAGAGAGGCGGTTGAAGAAATAAGATGCTACCTTCGAGACAAAGAAATGAACTCTCAGATTTACAGCAAGCTTTCAACAAGAGGTAAGGATTGGAGGCATAGACGACACCATTGGTTGTGCTCCCGGTTGTGTTGATATCTGAACCACGTTGCTTATTTCTTCGCATCAGCGTCTATTAACTGTAGGAGGTTGGTCCTATTAAAACTTATTGGGGCAAGGGGAAATGGTGGGTAATTCAAAGCAGAGATGTAAAAAGTGTACATAAGAGGCCTTGGTATAAAGTGCTACCAGCAATAAAAAGCAGGGGACCTCTTGTGGTTTCCATCACTTTGGCCCTTTGATGTGGCAGCTTGTTTTACCCATAAACACAATGACTGGTTGCCCCCATGATAGCGGCCCCCGTGCATATCTTGTGGTTTGTAGAAACTTTATGGTGTCACAACTTTGTGTGTTGTTTTCTGGCAAAGGAATACACTGGTTAAAGCTGTTCTGTCTAAGTTTTGTTGATTATTTATTAATCATGTCATAAAATAGTGACAAATCCCCTTTATAGTTACCCACTGCTAGATGAGATTTATTCAAATAACTTTTTATTCAACCAACAGTCCAAGAAGCAAAGATATTCAGTTAACTGTCATATATGACACAGAAAAGCAATAAATCATCATATCTTAAAAGCTGGAACCAGTGAATGTTTGTTTTTTTTTGCTTGAAAAATGAAAAGCGATTAATTGATGATCTCTATAAATAGCAGGCTGATTTCCTTATGCTTATCCGTTAAATAAAAGAATCATCTCAGCTCTGATGATAAGCAACCAATGGGCATGAGATAAAAGCACTTCCTCATAATAATCAAAGCTTCATCTCTCATCAGGTGACGTATATTTTGCCACATTTTGTATCTGACTGTAGTTACTTGCTGTGTAATCTGCAAAATGTTTTTGCGCTAGTGGAGCAGAGCACTAATGTGAAGTCCCTTGCAGCCTTATGCATAGCAATATTAATGTGCTTTAATGCCTTACATATGCAAAGCCCCGGGGTCACGACACGGGTCAAGGGTCAGTGATCTCTTCCAAACAATTTTGCCAGTTCATTCCAAACGGAATGAGAGAAAAAGGCTCAACTCCCCCCAGCATTCTTTCAAACTTGCGAGGAAAATGACTTCCCCAAATTCACTGGGGTGACTGGTGAGGCATGCAGGACAACAGTTCACCCAAAGACGCGTGTTTTAGAAGTCAAACTTTATGAAAAACAGGAGAACCTTGTGTTTTTCAGATTTGATCTTTAAAGAAAAAAATCTATGTAAAAGTAGTTAGAATAGACGGCCCGTATTTAAGTGACAATGTTAACTTAATGCTTAGCATATGCAACCCATGAACTAAAATACACAGTTGCCAAACACTCGATTCACTTTAAACGTTGTTTATTGTGTGTTTCAGGCACAGTGAAGGTGAAAAGCAGCGGCATTCAAGTTGGAGATCTTATAATTGTGGAAAAGGTTTGTTAAAGATTGTTTCATCCACATCTGTGAGTAGTTTTGCTTTTCAGGACTGCCAAGTTCCCATTTATATGACAGCAAATAATGAGGGGGTTGTTAATCTTCTGTGCTCCACTGGGGACTGAGGCGAAAGGAGTTAGTAAAGATTTTGTAATCTTGTGATCAATGCTGAGCCTCAGCCTGTCAAACTCAATGCATACACAACTGATGGGAACCTAAAATGCCTTTAATTAGATCTCAAACACAAATTCAATTAAGTGCTATTTATCGATATACTTTTTTTCCCCATTTTGAAATCCCATTTATAGTTTGTAGTAGTTTAAGATACCAGATTTAAGTCTCCTGGGGAATCTGTTGTGTTGCTGTTCTCGCAGACAGAGTGGATTCTCCTAAAGTCTTTGTGCATGAAACATGAGAAGTGGGACCTGTCTTCAGTTTCAAACTCTTTCTGAATCACTCATTTCAGAGCCGCTGAAGGAAAGGTCACACATGTTGTCCTACACGTTTCACTAAGATGACTGAGTGATGTCGGGCTGGCTACCAAATTTGATACTTTTTAGGCACCGGCCAAATTGCCTCCTTAGCATCAAGTATCGCTAAAATGCCTCGTCATTCTCTAATAAGCTCTAATATTGCTGGTGATTGGCTGTCTAACAGTACATATCGTAGTTACACGCAGGAAAAACTGTTACGCAGAACAGCGATGCACTTAAGAATCAATTATTTTTCCCACACCTAATGCACGGTTCAGTTCTTTTTGGGAAGCTGTCCAGATGAATTGAACGGAGAATCTGTCTGGTGTCGTGGAGGGACCAGGTCAGGCAGAGTGTAAAACCTGGCCAGGGTCCTGTTCAGGCCACACGACAGGATGATTTGCCGGAGGGCTTATTCTTTTTGACTGACTGGCTGTTGGTAATGTGGCCCATGAAATGCTAAAAGTCTTACTTTTCTACAGTTAGGAGGAGGAGGGAGGAGGAAAAGTGCAGGATCAAGAAGTGGTGTTGAAGTGATGTTTTTCTTTTCTGTCTTTCTTTGTAGAACCAGCGTGTTCCTGCTGACATGATCTTTTTAAGGACCTCTGAAAGAAATGGTAAACATCTGCTGGTCATTCACCCAGATCGCCACAACAGGCTGGCTGGCTGGCTGGCTGGGGAAATGACTTGTTTAAGAAAGCCGCTGAGGTGCAGGGATTAGCCCTGAGCCAGGACAGGAAGTCCTACAATGTCTAAATTGTAATTGGGTCCAGTACTGAACTATCATTCAAAGCGCAGTGTGGTGGAGAGTTCCTTACTCCATGTAATGGTGCAATTGGGCACTGTAGACACAACATTGCTCTCTCTTCATCTTTGATGACTCATTTTGTTTTTCAAATGAGAAGATAATGAAAAGGAAACTCGAGGGACACACAGAAATCCAATGCAAAGATAAAACGAGCCATGAGAGGAGGATGTCTCATCTGAATAATCAAATATGGATTAGGGCATGATTTGTCAGTGATAGCACAAACTTTGCAAATTGCATTGCACTTGTTTATTTGCACATATACAAAGTACACACACATCCATTTAAAATAACAACCTCATCAAAATGCCATCACAGGGACATTTTGCGCTTCCAGAAACCCAAATGTGACTCTGGAAAGCTAGATGCATGTTGTTGTTGTTGCGTCTTCCTGTCGGGGGAAAAAAACAACAGCTTTGTTTTACTGGAAATGGTGCTTGGTTATCTCTCTTCCATGTGGAGGCCATTAGGTCAATTATGAAGACCCTAGGCCAAGATTGGGAGTTTTGGGCAGGATGACTCATGCAAGCCAGTGGGGGGATGGGCTTTGTTGGATGCCTGTACTTCCATCCCAACAGTGATATATATTGTTTAGTCCCATTTACAGAAGCTAATGCTACTCATTTGTGATTCCATGCTTAATTGTTTGATTGTCCTTTTTAATGTATTTATTCAACCTGGGGACCTTGATATGGATTGGGACATCAGGAGAGGAAACCAGGAACCAGCTGGAGATCACAGTAGCCGTCAAATTCTGTTAAATAAAACTTTATTTTCTGTTCACACAGAAATTGTTCTTGCATCGTCTGCTCCAACAATCAACAGATAATATATCTATATATATATATATATATATATATATATATATATATATATATATATATATATATATATATATTATCAACAGATAATATATCTGTTGATTGTTGGAGCACATATATGTCTGTATCACCGACCTCATGTAGTGATTTGTACAATCATTGCCACCATCACAAATACAGATTGTGATTGTTAACTAAAAGCCTATCTGTTGTTTCCCCCTAGGGGTGAATGTGTTTCCATCTGGCATCATTGGCAGCTCTTGTCCTCTTTTTTTCCCAGGATCCTGTTTCCTGCGAACTGACCAGCTAGATGGAGAGACGGACTGGAAACTACGCCTCCCAGTGGCCTGCACACAGAGACTGCCAACCGCTGCTGTAAGTTATGAAAGAGAACGCTGTGATTATGCCATTGCGGTGCCTTGTGTTTTGTGAAATAACTGATGAATACATGTAATTGCACATGCTGACTGTGTTCTAAGAGAAGCAAGTCTTTCATTAGGACAGAATAGTCTTTTAACTAGAGAGCTGTGTGGCCTAGTCATCAGGAAACATCTAAAAAAAAGGTCAAAGGTTAACCTCAGGCCTGCACTTTTTGCACCTTAAATTCCTGTGTTTGACCAGTTTGGGCTTTTAAAAGGCATGATGACACTTTTCAGATTTCAAATTGTGTGAAACAGTTAAATTCAATAAACATACTTAAAAGCACCTCTGTGGTAGTTCCCGCTACATTCAATGTCTCCCAAACTTCTTAGTACTAATTTATATTTGACTTAAATTTTACATTTGGCTTTAGTCTGCAATTGGTGGGCCTTAATTTGTAATAATCCTGACCAATAAATGAATAAAACTATTGTTTTGAAACTGGTGTCAAGAAAAACCTCCTTCTTAACACAGGTGGACAGCATTGCTGTTATTTGATGGCTGCCATTGGCAAACTGGTATATTGATCTAGAGCTGAACAACCGATTAATCAAAAAACAAACGATTGGCAACTTTTTTGATAATTGATTATTTGTTAAAGTAGTAGTAGTTTTTAAGTCAAATTGACAAAAAATGTCTGATTCTCACTATTGGTCAGACAAAACAAGACACATTGAGGATGTTAAATCTGGCTTTGGGAAATTGTGAAAGGCATCTTTCACTACCATTACTGAAGGATTAATTGAGATAATAATATCAGCAGATTAATCAATGCAGGCCTGGGTCTAACTCAACCCTGAACTGCCATCTTTCCCGCCTGGGCTGCTTCTCTGAGCCCCTGGTGACAGGATATCTTTTGGGGGGAAAAACGATATGTGCCTCAGGACAGACAAAATAGGGAAAATGAAACAACTGCCGTATTTGTCACACAAGTCTGGGTCTGGGAATGTTTATTTCAAAGCAGGTTATCTACTAATTATAGCCTTGACAAAGGTCCTCAGTATAAAATTCTAAATCATAGAGCAAACGCTGTTGCTGCATAAACTTAGAGGATAATATAAATAATCTGGTGTCCATGTCAGTAATATATAATTAGAGATAGTTACAATATGTTTGATGAGCAGGGAAGACGAAGCTTTGCATCATTTGTCATTCAATTCTTTTTCCTGTAAGTGATCCTAAACCATGGTTTTGATGTCTCACAGGACCTTCTACAAATCAGATCATATGTGTACGCAGAAGAACCAAACATTGATATCCATAACTTTATTGGAACTTTCACCAGGGTGAGTGCTTACATTACTTGCTAACATACTATTCCTTTGAGCCCTAAGCCCCTTTATGTTAATCTGATGGCGCTTGAGTTACATTTACGTAAAAAGCATGACGGCAATTTTGCTTAGTCGGAGATTTTAAAAAACAACCTTGTACGTCCATGGTAATAATTTGAACAGCAGTCTCTCCGTTTATTTTCATTAATTAATTTAAACTTCATGAATGAAGTACAGAAAAATTCTTTGCACACCTAGAACGTGAGACAGGTGCATCTGAGGGCGACAAGCAGGTCAAAGGTTGCCAAAAAAGTGCTGCACACTGTCTAATTTGCAAAAAAACATATACAGTTTAATAGTAGGCAACGTTTTGGTACTAGACCATCTTCAGGCAAACACATTTGTGGACAGATTCTGCTTGAAGATGGTCTATTACTGAAGCATTGCCTACTATTAAACTCAATATATTTTTTGCAAGTTAGGCAAAGGTTTTTTTGCAACTTTATGAATGACCAAATGTATATCCGGGGAGATAAGCCAGCAATGTTTTCAAAACATCTGTAACAAAAAGCAATTATTTGACTGTTTTTGTCTTTGCTCGTCATGTTTAATACTTGTTGTCTCAACTGTTACAGGAAGATGGAGACCCCCCAGTCAATGAAAGTCTCAGCATTGAGAACACCCTGTGGGCCAGCACCGTTGTTGCCTCCGGTAAATAACTGTGTGGCGGTGCAGCTCTGTCGATAAGGCGGCTAATACCCAGGAAGTAACCCGGACCAGCCTTTCCCCTTAGAGCAGAGATGTGCACTGAAGCATCACTTCAAACACAACTGTTGATCTGATGACTTGTCTAACCAAACACTCAGAAAAAAAATAATGAGGCAGTGAGACATTTTGCCCATTTATGGCAGCCACTCAAAATGGTAAAGAGGTATCATATCAAGAAATAAACAGGCAAAAGTGCAACATATTTGATAGATGACAATATACAGAAAAGTGCACTATACTCGGGAAAGTGTCACAAGTACAAATGCATACAAAAAAGGGTATGGAAACATAAAGTAGAATGAGGACAGCTGGGTAGATTTATTATTAAAAGGATGCATCCCTGGCATGTATACAACCACATGCGCTTATACACAGACATAGATAGACATACAGAGACATACACACAGACTCAACATATAATACCATATGTTATTCATTAAGCAATTGGAAATATGCATCCTAGAAGACAAATGACATTCATCATTTGAAAAAGTCTATTAATGTCAAGATTATAAGCCTGGGAAACATTGTCTTGACATATTGTGTTTTTGTTCCTTTATGATATGATATTAACTGAGACAGTGTTTCATATGTCTTTTTCTCTCCCTCCCTCCCTCCCTCCCTCCAGGCACAGTGGTGGGGGTTGTGATTTACACAGGCAAGGAGCTGCGCAGTGTCATGAACACCTCCAACCCAAGGCACAAGGTACAGTAGTGTGAACCAGAGCTCGAGGACAGACACTCCATCAGTTAGTTTGAATGAAGATAGAGTTTTTTGTTTTGTTTTTTAATATTATCTAACTAAATAATATTATCTAAATAAATTAATTATGTATTTTTTTTTATCTTTTAATTGATTATTTGATTTACTAAAACCAGTGGTGGAAGAAGTATTCCGATCCTTTACTTAAGTAAAAGTACTTATACAACACTGTAAACATGCTCTGTTACAAGTAAAGGTCCTGCATTGAAAATGTTACTTTAGTAAAAGTATGTAAGTATCATCAGGAAAATGTGGTTAAAGTATTAAAAGTAAAAGTACTCTATGCAGAAAAATCCTCAGTTGTGTGTTTAATGGTCTAATCATTTCAGCTGGACTTTAACGTGTTGGTTAGTTTAATTTATAATAAAACATTGTATGTTTTATGTACAGAAATCTTAAATGTAAAGTAACTAAAGCTGTCAGATGACTGTAGTGCAGTAAAAAGTCCAATATGTCTCTCTAAAAGTAGCGGAGTAGAAGTAGAAAGATGCATGAAAGAAAACACTCAAGTAAAGTACAAGTACCTCAACATTTGTACGTACAGTACTTGAGTAAATGTACTTAGTTTCATTCCACCACTGACTAAGACCTACTGTACATATTGCACATACACAGACCATTTCTTTTTGTTTTTGAACATTCATTTGACTCCTAATGTTTGCCTCTATTGCTCATAATAGGTGGGTTTGTTTGACTTGGAAGTGAACTGTTTGACCAAGATCCTGTTTGGGGCCCTTGTGGTGGTGTCGCTGGTCATGGTGGCCCTGCAGCACTTTGCCGGCCGTTGGTACCTCCAGATTGTTCGCTTCCTGCTGCTCTTCTCTAACATTGTGCCGATCAGGTGCCAATTAAGATTCTCTTCTTCTAAGTCATCTGCAGTGTTGCATTGCTTTTTTTACAAACTCACTCATTTACTGTTGTTATTTTGATGCTAGTTTGCGTGTCAACCTGGATATGGGGAAGATGGTTTTCAGTTGGATGATTAAGAAAGACTCTAAGATCCCTGGGACGATGGTGAGGGCGAGCACCATACCTGAACAGCTTGGACGCATCTCCTACCTGCTGACTGACAAAACAGGTTAGACTGCAGGAAATGCCAGTGAAAAGCAATACGCTCCCATGCTATTTAGTATGTAGTAAACAGTATGCAAGATTTTTAAGTATGTCCAAGATATAGTATGAAACCAATAGTACACAAATTGCATACTATTTCCAGTGAAATATTAAAGTATACAGACGCTGGAAACTACTCGGACAGAAACAACGGAGCTCTGTAACGTCAAAAACGCTTTAATTTACATTTCTACATTTTTACATTTCCACTTGCGATTGTTGGTCTAGTTGCTTACTTTCAAGACTTCAGGCTTATCTGGCGATGCCGCTACAGCTGAGGTCGGCAAGGGTTACCATGGTTACGTGTCTCCAACAGCAAGGAGACTCTCAGGAAGTGATACTAAAAAAAACGACAGCTTAGTGCCTCCAGAAAGATACACACTATTGTTTATTTACACAAAGTATGTTGAACGATAGCCTACATATTGAGTATGTAGTGCACACTGGGAATTGTTGGGTTTCTGTAAATAACATCCCAGAGTACGGTCTAGACCTGCTCTTTTATGAAAAGCGCAGTGAGATAACTGTTGTTGTGATTTGAATTGAATACTGTAGTATGCAATTTCAGACCCAAACTAAAACAGCCATGGTGGTGTGGCCCACAGAATGACTGAGGCCAGCATGTGGAGTGTTAAAATGAGGAGTTATAGTGCTGAGGATTTGCCAAGGAAGTATCCAGTAGGACAGAGTTAAGTCGTTTCCTTTCCTTGGGGGGGGGTTGCTTCTGGAGACCTGCTACTTATTGGACCCTTAAATCATAAAAAAAAAAGCCAAAAGTCTCTCATCCATACACACCGAGCACAACACCCCCACCAGTGCACTTCCTCAGGCGCGAGGTGTTACACATCAGATTTACAGCCCTAATGCCCAATAAAGTGATCAGCCATTTCCCCATCCAGAGCGCGATAAGGCCACTGGGGTCTGCAGGTCAGGCTAATGTATGTGCGGGCCCCTGAGGTCTTTTTGATATACTGGCGGAAAATCCTTTTAAAGTGAGTGTGAGGATACAGAGGTTGTGTCTAGTGTTGAAGGAAAGGCTTCTGGATTTCTTGCCATTTTTTCCCAGTTACTATGTGTGACATACAAACTCTTGTTTTAAGGAACTGAGTATTGTTTGTAAATCCAAACCTGTGAAAGTTCTAGGAACACTTTTACAGATATTGATGCATGAAGAGCTGCCCAATTCTGGTGGATTACTCGACTTATTGGTCCTTTTGGTCTTAGTTGACTAAAATTTCTTTAGTCAATTAGTCATTTTAATGCTTTTCATGCTGAATGATTTATCTGCAAGAAACCTATCAGCACATTTCTGGTAAAAACAAAGTGTTGCTTTTGCATGATTCTTTGTGGAGAAACTCAATTTTACAGATCTGTCAATTATTAATTAGACAAGAAAATTGTAGTGTGTGTTAGTCGACTAAGAACTTCTTTAATTGAGGACAACCCTAGATGCATGTCATGTTTCCAAAATGATATTCATTTAGCAAACCAAAATTCATAGTCTTTGCTTGTCAAACAGGATGCTGGGATTTATTCATTATTATGATTTGAATGCCTGTGTCACCAGGAACTCTTACTCTGAACGAAATGGTGTTCAGACGCCTCCATCTTGGAACTGTGGCATATGGGATGGACTCAATGGATGAAGTACAGAGCCATGTGTTCAGCGCCTACACACAGGTAATAACCAAAAACATGCACGTTTCTATGCAGTGCCGTAAAAATGAACACATTTACAACATTTATCTTGGGGAAAGGGTGAAACCAACAGACCTGAGCGTTGTTTTAAGAAACATTTTGTGAGTTTGTGATTATTGTTTGGTTGAATGCTTCCTGACCTCAGATGACACTCTTTGTCCCCCTTGACACCAGAGGTTAGTGAAGCAGGAAACAGGATTAGCCCACAAGCAAAGCACTGACCGGACTTCTTAAATGACGCTGTCATTAACCCCTGGAACACACAGGCTTCTAAAAATAGCAAGGCCACAATGCCAAAGCAAATTGTTCATATTTACTTTACACATCTGGTTATATTTACAAGCCACTATCACAGCAATTGTTGGAACTGCCGTTAGGAAAGCAGCTACTTTCCCAGAGTAAAACCTACACATTTCTAGCTAGTAACCTCCATTTTAGAAGGTGTATTTTTAATGCGTGTCTTTTAGAGCTGCAGCGAGTAGTCGATTTGACAGAAAATGAATTGGCAGCTGTTTTGATCATTGAGTAATTGCTTTATTGATTTTTTTTTAGCAAAAAAAAACTAAAAATGTGTCAATTTCAGCTTTTCTTTGTCATAAATGATTATAAACTGAACAGCTTTGTTTTTTTGGACTGTTGATCGGATAAAACATACAATTTGAAGACGTCTCTGGGACATTACACGGCACATATTCTTCACTAATTTTTGGACATTTTATTGACAGAACTAAATAAATAATTGTGGCAGCCCCAATGTCTTTATGTATTGCTGTATATCAGAGTTCATGTGTTCATACAGTTTATTTTGACAGTACAGATTCTACTGGCTAGACTGGGTAAACCCATTTCACCCTGCAGCTCAGGCTGGACCCTGTACATTATTCTATCCTGCTTCTGTTACAAGTCTGCCCGGGACCAATCACAAACCGGCTTATCAACCTGGCGTGCTATTGGCGGGTTTAACACAATGACGATAGAGAAGCGATGGCAAGTAGCTTTTTGTTTACATTCAACAAGGCGGCCACCGAAGCGCAGCAACCCATCGATGTCGCTGTTGCTTATGTTTTAAAGATTTCAAAGGCAAGTTTTCTCTGAAAACGGAACAGAAACTTGCCCTGGAACAATTTCTACAAAAGAAGGATGTATTTGCCTTACTACCATAGACAGTCGACCAACAGGTCGTGCTGCTTTGGACAGAGACCAGTGAAGTCTATTAGAATCTCTTTCCCGGTGATGGCTGAGCGTTACTGCGCAGCCTCCAACTGAGCTTGAAGACGTACAGTGAGTAAAATAAGTATTTGAACACCCTGCTATTTTGCAAGTTCTCCCACTTAGAAATCATGGAGGGGTCTGAAATTGTCATCGTAGGTGCATGTCCACTGTGAGAGACATAATCTAAAAAAGAAATCACAATGTATGATTTTTTTAAACTATTTATTTATATGATACAGCTGCAAATAAGTATTTGAACACCTGAGAAAATCAATGTTAATATTTGGTACAGTAGCCTTTGTTTGCAGTTCCAGAGGTCAAACGTTTCCTGTAGTTTTTCACCAGGTTTGACACACTGCAGAAGGGATTTTGGCCCACTCCTCCACACAGATCTTCTCTAGATCAGTCAGGTTTCTGGGCTGTCGCTGAGAAACACAGAGTTTGAGCTCCCTCCAAAGATTCTCTATTGGGTTTAGGTCTGGAGACTGGCTAGGCCACGCCACAACCTTGATATGCGTCTTACAGAGCCATTCCTTGGTTCCCCTGGCTGTGTGCTTCGGGTCATTGTCATGTTGGAAGACCCAGCCTCGACCCATCTTCAATGCTCTAACTGAGGGAAGGAGGTTGTTCCCCAAAATCTCGCAATACATGGCCCCGGTCATCCTGTCCTTAATACAGTGCGGTCGCCCTGTCCCATGTGCAGAAAAACACCCCCAAAGCATGATGCTACCACCCCCATGCTTCACAGTAGGGATGGTGTTCTTGGGATGGTACTCATCATTCTTCTTCCTCCAAACACGGTTAGTGGAATTATGACCAAAAAGTTCTCTTTTGGTCTCATCTGACCACATGACCTTCTCCCATGACTCCTCTGGATCATCCAAATGGTCATTGGCAAACTTAAGACGGGCCTTGACATGTGCTGGTTTAAGCAGGGGAACCTTCTTAGTGTATTACCAACAGTAACCTTGGAAATGGTGGTCCCAGCTCTTTTCAGGTCATTGACCAGCTCCTCCCGTGTAGTTCAGGGCTGATTTCTCACCTTTCTTAGGATCGTTGAGACCCCACGAGGTGAGATCTTGCATGGAGCCCCAGTCCGAGGTAGATTGACAGTCATGTTAAGCTTCTTCCATTTTCTAATGATTGCTCCGACAGTGGATCTTTTTTCACCAAGCTTCTTGGCAATTTCCCCGTAGCCCTTTCCAGCCTTGTGGAAGTGTACAATATTGTCTCTAGTGTCTTTGGACAGCTCTTTGGTCTTGGCCATGTTAGTAGTTGGATTCTTACTGATTGTATGGGGTGGACAGGTGTCTTTATGCAGCTAACGACCTCAAACAGGTGCATCTAATTTAGGATAATAAATGGAGTGGAGGTGGACATTTTGAAGGCAGACTAACAGGTCTTTGAGGGTCAGAATTGTAGCTGATGGACAGGTGTTCAAATACTTATTTGCAGCTGTATCATACAAATAAATAGTTAAAAAATCATACATTGTTATTTCTGGATTTTTTTTAAGATTATGTCTCTCACAGTGGCCATGCACCTACGATGACAATTTCAGACCCCTCCATGATTTCTAAGTGGGAGAACTTGCTAAATAGCAGGGTGTTCAAATACTTATTTTCCTCACTGTAGATGTGACATGAGCAACCTGTCTAAAAGTTGTAAGTCTTCTGGTAGCTGTGCAAGAGAAATCTCAATCATTTCCAATCAGCAGAGACGGAGAGGTAGGTATATGTTAGGAGATAACACAGGCACAGGCTAATTACTGCTAACTAACATGTTAGTTAACATTAGTAATTAAACCTAAACAGCTGATGTTAATGTAAGCTTAACCCCTTGTTTACTACTGACCGGCTCTGCAATGTACCTCACCCGGATCGTTGATCTGATTGGTTGAAGAACTATCCAATTGCGTACAAAGTAATTTGAACTGTGCCCGTTGATCTCTTGTGCAGAGAAAATACAGTGCAGACTCCCCAGACTAATTTTCAATTCATCTGTTGTGATTACAGATCTGTGGGTCGTTTGTATTGTTTGAGGTCACACTGGATACAAATGTAAACCCTTTTCTTTTGAGCTGCTGTGCCCTGAGAGAAAATACAGAGCAGACTCCCCAGACTAATTTTCAATCTGCAAAGATTGAGCTTGGTCTGGTGATAGCCAGACTATCTACTGGCTGCAATAGCTGCCCTCTCTCAGGAATCCCTTGTCCACAATGAAAGGCTCCCGATTGAAAAAGGTTATAACTCTTTTTAGATTCCTGTGTGCCCTTCTTTTGAACACAGTACTTTCTGTAATTGTGTTCAGCCCAGCCATGACCTTCCAGCCTCCAGGGCTCCAGCAGCCACCAAGGTGCGCAAGACCATCAGCAGCAGAGTTCATGAGGCGGTGAAGGCCATTGCCCTGGTGCACAACGTGACTCCCGTGTACGAGGCCAACGGTGTGACGGACCAGGCCGAGGCGGAGCAGCACTATGAAGACACATGCAGGGTTTACCAGGCCTCCAGCCCAGATGAGGTACCATGATCAGCCATAGAACCATACACATGTTCCTCCACTTTCTGTGACACTTATGTTATTAACATCCGCAGAAGGATAGACTGAGAACATTCTGTTTTTGAAAAACCCACAGGGCATGTGCTGATGAAAACCTAGTATCAATTATCTTGGCTTTAATTCTTAAAAAATGCTATTCATTTTTAAATCCATAAAAAACTTCAGGGATTGAAAAGTCGCCTCTGAGTCCAAAATAGGTTTAGCTTATTGTTAATTTCACTTCACACTTCACTTTTTGTATTCCACTCATGGAAACAGACACATTTTATAACCCAACCATTAATTATTTTGTTATATATTCCAAATCAATGATCAGAAAGGAAGCTTGATGAAGACGAGAGGGAAGATGTTTGCGTTTCACTGTGTAGAATCATATGGAATCATGAATGAGCAGATACTAAAATGTTGTTTTTACATTCATCTGCTGAGGGTTAGGATTAGAAAGATTCTTTGAGCCATGATTAGTTTGGAAGCCAGTCATGGTCCTTAAACTTAAAGTACCCATATTATGCTCATTTTCAGGTTCATAATTGTATTTAGAGGTTATACAAGATAGGTTTACATAGTTTAATATTCTAAAAACACCATATTTTTGTTGTACTACACATAGCTGCGGCTCCTCTTTTCACCCTGTGTGTTGAGCTCTCGGTTTTAGCTACAGAGTGAGACATCTCACTTCTGTTCCATCTTTGTTGGGAGTCACACATGCTCATTACCAGTAGGTAAAGGCTAGTGCTGTCACGCGTTATTAACGGCGTTAAGGCAAATCCATTTTAACGGCGTCGCAAGATTAACGTTCTTTCTTCTTGTGTTCAACTTTTCAAATGACATATATTAATAGATTCTGGATTTTTCAGTAATGATGGTAAACGTAAAGGTTTAATTTAAAGAGTTTTGAACAACCATACACAAAATATTATTCATAACAGAGTATTTTTACACGTCAAGCTTTAACATTTCACATTCATCTAATCATCTGATAACATCTAATTTTAGAGAATCCTTTTGTTTTAGATGTTTAAAAAAACAACAAAATTGAAACCCGAGCTCTGTTTTTACAAAATGTGACAGAAAAATGTACATGTCTTTGGGATGAACTCATCGTTGAATTGTATGCTGCTCAAATAGTAAACGAAAACGGAAAGAAAAATGTAAAATACATGTAAGGAATAGGAGGGAAGTAAAATAAAGAACTGTCACAAACAGAGGAAAAGTACATTTAAAAGAAGCAGGATTTATTCATTACAAACAGTTTTAATACTGAATGTATTGCTCTGCTTGTTTTTTGTAGACTTGCACGTTTCCCACATTTATTATAGAAACAGCTGCAGTATGTCCATCAAATTAAAAAATGCACACAGGAAAATACCTACATGTTGATATATGTCAACTCGACACTTCATCTACTTAAACATCATTTTCTCAAGGCCAACCCGGGAGTAGAGACCTCCCATCTCGAGATGGGGAGCTCTCTGTTTTTGCCGGTAGAGGCCATTATCTCGAGTGTCTTCCCTACTTTCTTACTTGAAGAACAGTGGCATTCCGCATGTATGTCCTTGATCAGTATGAATTCTTTGAACATCAGGAAGAGGGCTGCAGAATTTGACTCCGATCCACTTCCTGCGGTGTAAATACGCGTTTCCTTAATGTGCTCCCCAGCCCATTGCACTTATCCCATTTTGAATTTCCTCCTTGATAGCACATTTATACAGAGCCCAGTACATCTGTTGTGATTACAGATCTGTGGTTTATATTGTGGGAAGGAAATTCAGTCGTTTGTATTGTTTGAGGTCACACTGGATACAAATGTAAACCCTTTTCTTTTGAGCTGCTGTGCCCTGAAAGGTGCATTGTATCAGTTTGATAAAATCAACAGCAAGATTCAGTTTGCTTTCAGGAAGTCTTAATATAGATCTGGTTTTGGCTGTGAGCGCTATATACACAATGTCAGTTGAATTTATGGTTTTACCAATGCAGAGCAAAACTGACATCTTACTGGTCACTTTTTAAATAGGTATGCGTGTCAATGAGTTTTGTAATTCTAACAATCAAAATGAGGACTTTTGTTGTAAATCACCAAAGAAAGTTGGTATCTGAATCACTTTCCTTTTCAGCAGCTCCAAAAAAAACCTTTCAGTCATGTGGTGGTTCTGAGTCAAGCCAACTGGATACACCATTGTTCAGTCCAGTTAGACATGTGCAGCCAAGCCAGATGCTGCTATTACAATGTGGTGTTGCTGTGGCAGACACCAGATTCATTATTTCTAGACTATGACTAAGTGCAATCTTCATATTTCCCAACCTAGATGACAAAGATTACGGTACTCTGAGCTTTTCTGACGTTAAAGTTCTCTTGGCCGGGCATTTTCAGACTACATGCTCATATATTTACAAAATAAGAAATTTTGCAAACCACAAAACCTGTGGTTTTAAAATTAGAGCTGGCATGTGGCAATCTTTGTTGTTTCTCTCTCATCTGTGTCCATTTGGCTGCTCTGCTATTAGAGCATTAGACTTCTGGTCTGGAAATTATTGGGCAGTGTCAACTCCCCTCTTTTTCTTCCCCGCACAGACTCCCACGCGTACATTGCATTCATGAATGTCGTCTGTTTGTGTCCTTCAGAAAGGGTTCTTGGCTTCAGAAATGGACATTTCCTCTAGTTTATCAATCAATAGTCTTGAGTGCTGAAAATGTTTGAGCTATTGATTAAGACTAAATGGTTACTGTGCTCTCGGGCATCCTACTCATGCCAAAGTGCCCTTCAATGTTTGTTTGGTAATTCAAGTAATGGAACAATCATATTGACATAATGGCTTTAACATGAGAACAATAAAACCTTAAGCAGTACTTACTTTTTACTTTTTTATTGGTTTACTCATATACAAATAACACAGATTAATATACACATAATCACTGAAAGATGTGATGGAGAGTGGGGCTTAATCTGTGCACTCTCCAGTGCATAGATTATATTATCTATGTTAAATAGAAAGAAAACCTTTCAGTATTTCAAAATACTGAAAATAAAAGAGAAAGAAAGAAAGAAAAAGCCTAATCATTCCAAAAACTAATATTCCAACCAATATTATATCAACACAGCACAAATGTAAAAAAGTCAAATAATATTGGTTAATTATTATTACATGTCATTCCAAAGTGATAACATTGCACAAAGCAAACCTTTAACAGCTTTTTGAAATTGTACAGGTGTTCGTGTTAAAAACAATCTGATGGCAAAGCTTTCTGTAATTTAAACTGAAGTTGAGATGTTTGACCAATAGCATACTTGTACTTATTTTGAGTGGCGTGTTATGAAGTTTGTAACAAAAAGAATAGAGTTGATTATAGAATAAAGACAAATTTGAATGAGCACCCACTGAAGCCTTTACAATGCAAATGTAAATGTGTTGATAGGTGTCGCTAGTGCAGTGGACGGAGAGTGTCGGTCTGACACTGGTAGGAAGAGACCAGTCCTCCATGCAGCTGCGGACCCCTACTGGACAAATCCTGAACTTCACCATCCTGCAGATATTCCCCTTCACCTATGAGAGCAAGAGGATGGGCATCATAGTGCGAGTACGTGCCAGATCATTGTGTTAATTATTGTTCTCTTTCTGTCAGTTGAAATCCACGAGCTGTGCATTGTTCTTTGCTATGTGCTTGATATTGTATGTATGTCAAAATCACTTTTTTTTATTTTAACTGAAAATAATGTAGAAAAACAAAGACTGTAAAATTGGTGACGGTCCACATTCATTATAGGAAGGCTTAAATTGTATGTATAAATATATTTTGGGGCGGCCTCTAGCCCCCCCAGTAAGAGCGTGCGCCCCATGTTGGCTGAGTCCTGCAGGGGCTTGGGTTTGAGTCCAACCTGCGGCCCTTTGCGGCGTGTCACCCCCCATCTCTCTCCCCCTTTCATGTCTATCCACTGTCCCCAAAGCCCCAAAAATAATCTTTAAAAAAAAATATATATATATTTTGCCTGCCATTTCCATTTTCAGCACCCGAGCCGTGTTTGGCAGCACCTTAGCTGAATGAACGTGAAATGCAGTAAAAAAACACCACAAACTTTGAAAAAAGCATCAAACTATCTAAAAGACTTTTCTCAGATCTAGTGATTGTAGTTGGACGTCTTTAACAAGTTTTGTCTTTACGTTTTTTGAGTGTATCTACTCTAGCTTTTCCAAAGTTTTAGACACAGCTATGGTGATAATAAAGGTCTAAAATGATGTCAAATTGCATACTTCTTTTTATAGAAACACATTGTTTTTTCTTGAGGAACAACCCCTAAACCCCCACCAAATATGCACACCTAAGTCTTTTTCAAACCTATAGAAAACACTGATATACTGTATATACACACAATATGTTTATAGTAGTGTGTACAGTATATATACTGTGTGCGTGTGTGTGTGTGTGTGTGTGTGTGTGTGTGTATATATACCTAATGACCATCCTAAATGACCACCTGTGGGCCCAGAGACTCACTACATTGAAACAACCTATCAACATCACTGTGCTTCAAAGAAATTGAATTGATTTCCTAGTTGACCAATTGCTTAGGTATTTCCTGTGCTTGTTGCTAAGAGAGCAAATTTAGACTTGACTCTTTCTTCAACTAGACGAATAGAAGAAAAACAGATTAATATTAAACCTGTGAAAAACCTCACCTTATAACCTCTGACTAAGTCTGATGACTAACTTCATTGTTGTTGGCGAGGCTGGAACTCAGGAAGCCTGGGATCGTTAAACTTCCGCGCAATAATATTTTCAACTGCTTTTTTAAAAACCCCTTGTGAATACCAAAATACGTTTTTTTTTTATTTCTAGGCAACGCAAAATCATCAAATAGTGCACGTGCACCTTGGCTCACGTGGGTCTGGATTGGAAATCCTGTCCGAGTGAAACATACTGGGGTATTTTATGTATGATGCATGTGATTTTTTTGTCCTATTTTGTCTCAATTAATAAACTGGGGATACATTAATTTCTAGGATGAGTCTACAGGGGAAATCACATTCTACATGAAGGGTGCCGACGTGGTGATGGCAGCTATTGTCCAGTACAATGACTGGCTGGAAGAGGAGGTGGGTTTCCTTCTTTTTCACAAGACATAATGAAGAGATGTAACAACAGTGATTTAATTCCTGTTATAAATACCTCGCAGACTAGTAGACGTTGTAACCTGCTGAATCCAGATGTTGCTGGCTCTGTTTTCTAGTGCGGGAACATGGCGAGGGAAGGCCTGAGGGTCCTCGTGGTCTCAAAGAAGTCCCTGACAGAGGAGCAGTATCAGGATTTTGAGGTAAGCACTGTCTCGTGAAATTAAAGCACAGAAATCTGAGGCTTCACTAAGGGACTTGGTCTCGGATTCATCCTAGAACAAGGCAGTACTAAGACACTTACAGTCTGTGTGGGTTTTGTTTAATAAAGCTGTTATCGCTGGTATCACAGCAATATCAACCAGTATCGGAAAAGCCTACATTACCTCCTAAAATGCTGGTATCAGCAAATACCGGAGTTTATGCAATTCAATTTTCAATTCAATTTTATTTATAGTATCAATTCATAACAAGAGTTATCTCAAGACACTTTACAAAAAGAGTAGGTCTAGACCACACTCCGTAATTTACAAACACCCAACAATTCTAGTAATTCCCACCAATGCACTGATCGGATACCACGTAATTTAGCCCTGAAGAAAATCTACTTTAAAGTAGTTTATTTCTGTTCTTTTTCCATTATAACTGAGTGTCAAACTGGATAATAAAAGAAAGTTCTGTGGTGTTTATTGTTTGTGTTTGTTCAGGTTTTACAAAAAGTTTAACCCGCACCAGGCTGTACAACAATGATAATAGTAATCATATCACATCCATACAGTATACCATACAGGGTTAGTAGTATACAGCTGTTAAAAGTATGCTGTGCTGTCAGTTATTAACGGCGTTAATGCAAACCCATTTTAACAGCATCATTTCTTTTATCATGAGATTACTGTTCTTTTTGGCGTAGCAAACTTTGTAGTTTTTTCAAGTTGCTGTTGCAACAGCTAGTAACCTTAAAAAAACTACAACACCCACCGGATCTAGCTAAACCTGAAACACAACAACAGGCACGCCGCGCACACAAAGAGTAGTAACGCTACGTTTTGAGTGGATGGCGAGCGCGAGACGCCAAAATGGACGCCGATAAGATTGAAAGAAGAAGATGGAAAGTCTACTTTTTAAAAGTTACCAAATGTTTCATTGACAAGACCAAAGTGATCTATGTGAACTGAGCTATCATCGCAGCACGTCCAGTCTGAAATACCACCTGATGGCCAAGCACACAGCCGATGACAATCTCTGTCAAAGTATTTTTTCCCCCTTTTATTGATGGACAGTGTTACTTTGTGTGAGAGATTATTTGCTCCAAGTGAGAATGTTAATGTGAAATTGAACACTACAGTAGGCTATATGCTGGGGGGGGGGGTCTTGAACACTACAGTAGGCTGTATGCTGGGGGGGGGGGTCTTCAACACTACAGTAGGCTATGTTGTTTTCAATTAAAAAAACATTTGCACAAAGCGAGCCGATCCACTTTTCCATGTTGATAAGATATTAAAATGAGAAACAATAATGGGACCAAAAGAATTTAAGGGATATTTAGCATAGATAAAAATGTGTGATTAATTGCGAGTTAATATGACATTAATGCAATTAATCACAATTAAATATTTTAATTGTTTGACAGCACTAATAAAAACATAATACAACATATGACACACTGGTATTGGATCGGTACTCAGTATTGGCCGATACACAAGGTCAGGTATTGGAATCGGTATCAGGAAGCAAAAAACTGGTATCGAACCATCTCTAACCCTTATGTTGTCAGCAGATCTTTGATGTGCTCTGCTGAAAACAAAGGTAATAGTCTAGTTGCTCCTAGACTGTGCAATCTTTGCCTCATGGTTTAAGAGAGGCGGCCATTGTTGATGTTTTTTAAAAGCAGGTAAAGACCCATCTTTTTATTCAGGTGCTTGAATAGCCACATTGTTGACTGTATTTTTATGTTCCTCGCCTTTGTGATAATTTTTTTTTTTTTTTTTTTATTGGGCATCGATGGGTTTAATGTATTCAATTAATTGGCCTGTGAAGAACTTTGTGACTCTGTTAAATGCTATATAAATAAAATAAACTCTGTCTCTTATGCTCAAATTACACTCAAAATAGACACAAATGCAGTTTTATGCAGACATGTTTGCTATTTCTAAATGTCAAAGTGCGTTGCTAGGTAATCAGACTAAACTCTGACCCCCCCCTCCATCCCTCCAGTCCATGCACCCCACCCTCCCACGCACACACCCCACTCTTTGTCTGAGCAGGGCAGGGCTGTGTCCCCTGCAGTCTTCAGCCCCAGGCTGTATAATTGTGTGTGAGCAGAGCTGGTGGGCAGCAGTGAGTCACCGACTGAGTCACACACAGTTTGTGTTCCTGTATGAGTCACGCTCAAATACTTTTTGCTTTATCTCACTCACCCATTGCCCTGGAGCTGGAACGCTGGAGACGGGCGTTAACCAATTGATCATGTCTGCTCTGTATTTGTATAGTTTTCTGAAACATTAGTAGCTTGAAGGGCTGCTTGCAGGCAAATACCTGAAAGTTTATATTTAAACATTGATATCTAATATGGAAGCTTGCTGTGCATGTTGAATGGCATGTATTCATGCTGCACACAGGTCGCAAAAAGGAATCTTTATGTATGCACCATGTGTGAGTTTTTTAAATTCTTTTCTCTCTTTGTCATGACTTCCATTGTTCTCCTTCTACCCCTGACTGTTTTTGCTTCTTTACTCTTGCAGTGGTTCTGCTTTATTCATTCTAATTTTTGTATCTTCTCCCACTCAAAATATTCCCATCCCTGTCCTTCTCCCCAGGCCCGGTACGTCCAAGCCAAGCTCAGTGTCCATGACCGCTCTCTGAAGGTGGCCACAGTGATTGAGAGTCTGGAGATGGAGATGGAGCTGCTGTGTCTGACTGGGGTGGAGGACCAGCTCCAGACGGATGTGAGGCCAACCCTGGAGATCCTCCGCAACGCAGGCATCAAGGTCTGGGGGCGGGACTGATAGCTCACAGTAGCAACAAACAAAGAAAACAAAACAAAGAGACATACAAGTACATATGTTTTTCATATCTGCCTACATGAACAAGCCTCATCCAAGGGCCTCCCTTTAGTACAAATACCAAGGTTATAGTGAATTATAAGCACGTCTTTAAGTGGGTTTGGCTGGCACACTTTGGATAGTTGATATTAAATATTTCACCACATTTAAATGGAAATGAGCATTTGGTTTTGTGCAAGGGAACCAGAAAGCAGTCACTGTGGTAAAGTTGGGCTGATAGCCATCTTCTTAATAATGGTTGGTTTGAGTTATCTGTCTGTGGATTTCTGCCTCCACCCACAGCACAGTGAATATAATTTAATTTCAGCTGCTCACAGCATTTAAAACAATATTACTCAAAAGATTCAATAGCTGTATCCTCGCACAAAATGTCTTCTTGTAATTCTTGATAAACCACAGAACATGCTGCCAACCATCTTCATAGGGACTATTTCTTCTGTAGAAAGTAGATCCATTACAAACTAGTTTTTAAATGTGAGTGGAGGCAGAAATCTCTGAGATAAATATCTCACGACCTGAGCAAATAAAACCACATAGTTAGGAAATCTTTCTTGGTAATTTGGGTGAATCAAACATTTCAAATCTCTGCTGTAACCTTCTATAAGCAACATCCAAAGCCCTCTGTTAAAGGAGAAGTCTGAGACAGAATTTAGATTTTGTAATACCAGTCGATGTGATGACTGGTAATTGTCTTCTGTTTGAAGCACAAGAACTACAATAAAGTAAATCATGTTTGATCGTAAGATATGTTCACAAACTTTAGCTCCAGGATACTTGCAGTCAGTGATAAGACTCTTTGATCACTCAAATTTAGATTTTGTTAACTGGTATATTAGAGCAATTATGAACATTTTGTTTCATGTAGTGACACATTTCAGTGGAATTTCTCTTCAAACATCCGTGCATTGTGGGAATTATCCTTTTTTACTGTGACTAAGATGAGACAATGATGAGATGGCATTGATGTTATTTAACGCTAATTGTGACGATATCATATAATCTTATCTGAAACAAGTTTACTAAAATTACAAAAAAACTGAAATGTTTAATATAATCTGATGACTAAAAAAGACATTTGACCCAGGACTAAGGCATACTGAAAACGGAACACATTTTGACTAAAGGTTGACTAAAAAAGGACTTCTCGTCGACTACATTTGTACTAAAGCACTGTAAGTCGTGTTAAGTTTGAGGGTAAACATGACTAAAATGTGAGTAAGAGCTAATACGCATTTTCTTCCTGAGACTAAATCTAAAACCACTGCCAAATGTAACACTGTCCTATGCTACCTGTTACTCTCTGGTTTCTGTGTAGGTGTGGATGCTGACAGGAGACAAGCTTGAAACAGCCACATGCACCGCTAAGAACGCCCATCTGATCACCCGCAACCAGGACATCCATATCTTCAGACCCGTAAGTGCAGGACAGGGATCCCTCTTCCTCTTACATGGATATGAAGTGGGTTATTTGTTGTTTTTTAGTATCGCAGGGTTCATCCTAGTTCAAGGCAGCATTGACAGTTTCCTGACTCCCTCGACCCGCGGGCATCCATCCTTTGCGCGACCAAGGCCCATTAGCGTAGTGGTCGCACAGCCCCACATAACTACACATGCAGGCCGAGCCTGCATACGCAGCTGAATAAATCACCTCCCACCAGCCAAAGCATCCAAGCCTGTGTGCATGAGAACAAACAGGCCTTCGCTCCAACACAGAGCTGAGAAACCAGCTGAACCACTCCCGTAGGGATCATGCAGAGGGCTCACTTCCTAATTTGTTTTGCAGTTTTCGGGCTCTTTTTCTGCTGCTTTGATAGTCCCCCTTTAGCCTTCCCCGGTGGAAGGGCGCCAGAGCAGAAGGAGCGCCTGCCATATAGGAAGGTTACAACTTGCGCACAACTGCAGTTACTGGAAGAGAATAACAATGGTTGGCACGGCTTGAAAACCTCTGTCCCAGTGGACGGGGGGGAGGGAGAGTGCTGACTGGGCCTGGAACACATACATCTGGATTAGTTTCCTGGTGGCCACCAATGGCCTGATCTGGATTGACGTATGAATAGTCAGCAGCTGAAGGATATTCATACCAGAGCAGAACTCCTGTTGACAGATTAACACCGTGCCTTGTCAGGGCTGCATTTCAGGAGACTTTTTAAGTCTGTATTTGAACCTGACACAGTTTGGTAGGAACCCTTACTTTTATAGTACAGTATATTTTCCTCACTTCCACATACGTGAACAGCACTTAATAAACATTTCATAAATGGTTTATAACACATTCTAATTATACACAGATGTAAGGACTATTTAAGTGTTGTCAATGTATTTAAACCATAGACAAAATAAGATCAATTAAAAAAATAAGATATATATTTATTTTATGTATGTATTATATGTTATAAAAACACAGCAAAAACACTGTCTGTCAAAAAAAAAATCAGTCAAATGCTCACGAAATCCTGCCCATAATATCATATTATTACAAAACCAAAAATTATTTTAGGTCATACAATAACTTACAACAATACACTTGATTTTTTACCATGTATTCCTATATAGTATTGTTTTCTTGAATCTGTTTTTGAACTGTATAATGTTATGGCTCTGTTTGATTTCATTGTTCTATTCCATAGGTTCACCCCACAAACTGAAATACACATGCTTTAAACACATAACTTTTCCTATGAAGACATATTTGATATTATTACAACTTGGTGTTACAGTGTAGTCATTCATATCTTACAGGTGTCCATTGCAGTTGTTGATACATTAAAGGGGTGATAGAATACAAAACCGATTTCACCTTGTCATAGTTGAATAACGACAGTTTGGTGGCTAAATAGGACATCATACATAGTACCTCAAAATCCCATTGACACCTTTGTCCTCTGAATATCTCACAATTTGAAACTGCCTCTGAAAACAGGCAGATCTCATCGAGCCACATAGTTGAGGTCAACTGTGTGGCTCCCCTTATTTGGCTTTAGTCTCTAGTCTTTGTCACGCCGCGAAATTTAATGGGCTACAGCACTGACCTGAGATCAGGTCAGATTATGCGAGAAATTAACTACGTAGAGGTCAAATATATCCAACTGTGTGGCGGAGTTCAGCGGCTGGCAGCCCGCGGCGCTCCATACCCACACAAAGTCCCCGTTTCCGGGTTACGGGACTACCAAACGCCGCTGCCCTGACAGAACTCCAGGGCCCCCAGCTTGCTGCTCTCCCTCCCCTTTCCTGCTAGATGGCCAATGTGTGAGTGAGAGCGTGGTCAGAGAGCTCGTTACGCCCGCAATCTCTTACCACAAGTTCCAGTTAATTTTATAATGGATATGTGTGTTGAGTTATTTTTACTGAGTGTGTTGAGTTATTATTTTTATTTAAACAAACGAGTCTCATTGATAGAGGCCGCGGTGAGTTGGATGGAGCAATGAGAGCTAAGTAACCTCCTCCTAAGAAACATCTGAAATTCACAAAAATGCATTGAATTGAAATCGGACAAAAACTTTAGCTTTGTAAGACCACAGCTATAGCTAGCAGCTCCTCCTAACGAGACCCCTCAAATTCAAATGCATTAAATTGAAAATTCAAAAGTGAAAAGTGATAGCTTTGTTAGACCTTAGGGTAGCTGAGATATACTTGACGTGACAAAATTCAAACTGTAAATATACTATATTTAATGGCAAAAGAAATGAAATCCGACACACAGACAAAATTTGCAATCAGCAATACATTTTTGTATAACAGCACATAGTGTGTGTGTGTGTGTGTGTGTGTGTGTGTGTGTGTGTGTGTGTGTGTGTGTGTGTGTGTGTGTGTGTGTGTGTGTGTGTGTGTGTGTGTGTGTGTGTCAGCCAGCCAATCAGCATGCAGCTCATCTAAATATTCATGAGCAGACCATATAAGGCAGGTTAGCATCAAACACTGTTCCATACCCTATTAGGAGACCTTAAAGAACAGTGTGAACTACTCTATATAACCATTCTATCACCCCTTTAAATTCATAAACAGTCATATTTGCTTACAACGATTATATCATGTTATAGATATACAAAATTCTGTTTTTGGAAGTTTCCAGGCAAATGTTAATTATACACTCAGACACATTTACACATAACAATATTTTTCTGATGTAATGCATATAAATGGACAGTAGTTCAGTATATTGAATATCAATTTGATGATTTTATTTGTGATTTTGCCTACATTTCTCATATATTCACTGACTTAGATGCCAGAAAGACGTTAACTGTTATTACATTATAATTAGTTGCAATTAATTCCATTTTCTGTTCTGTTGAGCTAAGCATTTAACTGAGGTTGATGCAATGTAACAACGTTAGTATAATTATATAATTACAATATATAATTGAAATATGCACATTCCATTTATAGTCTAGAATGTGTTACTGTAGAGCCGTCTCCCTAGCGTGAATCATTTTGTGACTTTGCGGGAAAAAACAAACCAGGGCAAAAAATAGAGTTCTTTTCACCATTGATCTTGTTTGTTGTTACAGTACATTTCTGATCATCAGATAAAAAATTACACAGTTTCAGAAACATTTAAAAGTTACGTATAGTTACTTGTCTTTCGGTTAAAGTCCCAGTCTCATATTCACGGTGCACAGATCAGAATCTCTATTGGGAGAGTGAAAGTCTGATCGCTGCATCCCAAATTGATATGTAAAAAAACTACTCCGCTTAATATTGTGATGTTTATTTCAGTCATATTATCCAGCCCTATCAGGTATTTATTTAGTTGGATGTTTGGCAGGTATTTGGTTTGCCATCATTGCAGCTGGAGGGGAACAGGCTGCCATTATTAAAAGCTACTGGTCTGATAACAATCAGGATGCAAAGGCTGACAGGTTGTCATCCTTGATAAGTTTTTTTGTTGTGTGTTTGTGCGTGCTTTATAAATGTGGTTTATCATTGCCATAGGTAACAACACGAGGGGAAGCCCACCTGGAGCTCAACGCTTTCAGGAGAAAACACGACTGCGCTCTCGTGATATCAGGGGACTCGCTTGAGGTATCTGCATCTGTGTCTGTCTAACCCCCCCCCACTCCACCACCCCACTGACTTCTCTCTCCTTATAAAACGCTGTGAAACTATGAAATGTTTTCTGTGTGATGCATGATAATATTGCTGCCACGGAGGAATCTCTGGAAGTGGTATCTGTGGTTTGAGTCACTTTCTAAAAAGCGTTAAACTGTAAGTTTGAGATCCCCAGCTGAGATCAGTTATATGCGGTGGCCTAAGTTGCTCACCCGTCCGTTCTGGTTGCTCTCTTGCAGGTCTGTCTGAAGTACTACGAGTACGAGTTCATGGAGCTTGCATGCCAGTGTCCCGCTGTGGTTTGCTGCCGGTGTACCCCAACTCAGAAGGCTCAGATAGTCCGACTGCTGCAAGAGCGCACAGGAAAACTCACCTGCGCTGTAGGTGAGTCGAAAATAGAAATGGGGGTAGGGGATTCAGTTGTAAAGTTTCTTTTCCTCTTTTATTTGTTTTTCAACACATCGGAATATATGTATCTGTTGCAGCCACAAACCTCTGTCACTCGCTTCTACTCATTTTACCAGCACTCACAGTATGAGCATTAATAAAATGTCCCAATTAAGCAGAGCCCATTTAAATGTGTATTAATGCTAATACTATGCATCACTTGATGCTGATGATGCAGCAACCCTCGCAATCGGTCCCAAAACATTGTGAAATTAGAGTAAATGCCATAAACATATTGTTTGTAAATCTTTATAATCATTTCTTGAAAGAACTAAGCAGGCCTGCCTTGTTGCACCATCCAAATTTTCTTGTGTAGACTGTCTTGTTTCATTGTAAAGATATATATATTTTTTTATCAGTATCATGTTTTTCACACCCAGCCTCTTTACTACTCTTATTATCTGGCCAATCCCAAACTTCCAGACATGTTATTTTCCTGTCTGTGTCTGCAGTTCTGATCTCTTAATCAAGCCAAATGAAGGGAGTATCTTGTGAAATACATACACACAATACTCTCACTAACGGTCTGTATTGGTGAGTCACTGATGTGAATCCTGACACCTCCATGGCTTTTGTTTTCTCTTAGGGGATGGAGGAAACGATGTCAGCATGATCCAGGAAGCCGACTGTGGCGTGGGAGTGGAGGGAAAAGTAAGACTCTCTCCGTCTCATCATCTCTCACATTGACTTGTCGCTCTCACAGATTTTTACTTTGTGTTTCCTGTCAAGATCTCTCTCACGTTCAGAGATTTGTAGAGAGACATGCACAGCAGATGATTCCTCTTTATGAGGATCCATTGTCTGAGTAGCAGAAACAAAGATGACCGGATGCTTTTGTGCTTAAGTAAAAGTAAGAGTTTCTGGTTAGTCGGTCTCTTCTTCTTCTCATGGTTCTCTCTGTAATTCTCCGTTCAGATACTAGTTTGCTCAGACATGGACCTCATACATGTCAGCAATGGTTCTTGGAGTGAATTTGAATTGAATTTTTGTTTGCCTTTGGTGGGAAATTCACTTATTCCCTTTCTTGATAAGAGTTAGTTGTTCATCGAGATAGCAGGCAGGTTATCTTAGCTTAGCATAAAGTTTGCTTGGGTCTATGCAAGGGTATCACAATCTGCCCACCAGCACCCTGCAAACTCAGTGTTATATCTTTGTGTATTCTGTACAAAAACTTGAAGTGTAAAAACATAAATTTCAGAATAAGAATACTTTTTTGATCCCCTCACGGATATTGTTCACTTGCAGTTGCTCAGAGTCAGATTGAAGTAAAAAAATAAGAGTAAGAAAAGAGCGGAAAAAAGTTAAGGAGAAAAAAAGGAAAAGTAAGATTAGATTAGGTTAAAAAGATTATGTTGCTAAAACATTGTATTGTAGAAATGCTTTAGTGGTCCATTGTCAACATAAATACAGTACTGTGTGAGTAGCAGCAGTGAGTAAATAACAGATATTGCACATGTAACTGATACATTATTGCAGTAATTACTGTACATAATTGTCCAAGAATTTTGAGATTGATATGGGGACATATGTGCTGTCAGTCCAGTTTTGAGACTAATTTAGTGGTTCTCAAACTGGGGGGAGCCGCAGTATAATTTCATGGGGTCGCCAGATGATTGGTAAGAAAAAAAGATTCATATATACAGTGAGGAAAATAAGTATTTGAACACCCTGCTATTTTGCAAGTTCTCCCACTTAGAAATCATGGAGGGGTCTGAAATTGTCATTGTAGGTGCATGTCCACTGTGAGAGACATAATCTAAAAAAAAAAATCCAGAAATCACAATGTATGATTTTTTTAACTATTTATTTGTATGATACAGCTGCAAATAAGTATTTGAACACCTGTCTATCAGCTACAATTCTGACCCTCAAAGACCTGTTAGTCTGCCTTCAAAATGTCCACCTCCACTCCATTTATTATCCTAAATTAGATGCACCTGTTTGAAAAGTTTGAAAGTCATGTGATCAGATGAGACCAAAATAGAACTTTTTGGTCATAATTCCACTAACCGTGTTTGGAGGAAGAAGAATGATGAGTACCATCCCAAGAACACCATCCCTACTGTGAAGCATGGGGGGGTAGCATCATGCTTTGGGGGGGTTTTTCTGCACATGGGACAGGGCGACTGCACTGTATTAAGGAGAGGAAGACCGGGGCCATGAATTGCGAGATTTTGGGGAACAACCTCCTTCCCTCAGTTAGAGCATTGAAGATGGATCGAGGCTGTTTCTCCAGACCCAGTCTCCAGACCTGAAAACAGAATATTTTTTACATTATTATGTAAAGTTTGGTAGTTTGGAAGTTTCAGGTGTTATATTCACAGCTTCATGTGTAAGAGAAAACACCCACCTCATTATTCTGGTGGGTCACAACTTAGAAAGGTTGAAAACCATTGCTCTAAGTGTGTAACACTCAGCGGGAGCAGTTGTATAGCTTGATGGCCACAGGCAGGAACAACTCCTAGGGTGCTCTGTGGTGCATTGTGGGTGTCTGAGTCTCTCACTGAAGGTGCTCCTAAGACTGACCAGTGTGTTTTGGAGTGGGTGGGAGGAGTTGTCCAGGATGGAATGTATTTTGGACAGCATCCTCCTTTCTTGCACTGTCCCAACAACAACACTGGCCTTGCCAATCAGTTTGTTGAGTAAATGTTTGGTTTTGACAGTAAATGGAATTTCTTTGGGTTTTTGATAGGGCTGCACAATTAATCGAATTGTAATCACGATCATGATTTTGACTCCCCACGATCAGAATTTGTGTGATCGAGCAATTTTTTTTATATGCGTCATTTCATAGAACGCTCCGTTTTTTTTGCATAGCGCATCTACCGCTCCGTAAACCCCTGTCTGCTCTTGTGCCAGTCAGTTGTTCCCTGCATCGCGCAGCTTAGTTTCTAGATGGAGACAGTCACTTTGGACATTGTAACGGGAGGACAACTCAACAGATAGCAGTCGGTTATACGTCGGTCTCAAGGTTGACCAGTTTACCAGTAAACGCAACATTTTGTCCCATCTGTGTTATTCAGACAACAGCGGTGAGCATGCCACCACAGTGCTAGTTGGTGGCAATGCTAGTTAGCTTCTGTTAGCTCACAGGCTCTAGGCTCGAGTAATATTTTCCCTCTAGGACGCACCGGTGCTAATGTCCTCGCATCCGCTGCAATGTTGTTATATGGATATGGTTTAATTTTGCGTTACATGACCCATTTCTTCTGTAAAGCCGTACCTGTGTTGGATCTCTCCTCTCCTCTCTCTCCTCTTACTCTCCGTGCAGCCCCGCCACACAGCGCCGGTCCACACTTCTGACATTTGTTTACCATTTTAATTGTTATTAACACAGCTGTATATTGTTAAGTATGAGGGACAAACCTGTATTTGTACCAGTGTTTCCGTGGTAACTCTGCTATCGCGGCGGCCACGGCAAAGAACAGAAGAAGTTATTGAATGCAACTAACTTCAGTTGGTAGAGTAACAGCGTGTGAGACGGAGCTGTTGGACCTGCACCTGGACCTGGAGATGTGACCCATGGCCAGAATATCACAGTTCATAAAAATGCAGTGCAGTGACGATACAGACATTTCATACACACGATGTGTGTATCCGCCGTTCGACCCGTGCTGGACCCGTTCATAATGAGTCAGCCGTCTGTGTGACATTAAAATTTGTTTTGGTGAAAATCAAAAAATAATAAATAGTTTTTGATTGTTGGACATATCAAGCAAATCGACTTGGGCTTTGGAAAATGTCTGACAGAACAAAGAATTTTTACTAATTGAGAAAGACCATCATGCGGTGGTATCACACAAGCCAACACCAAATAGAGCTCTTCCCTACCTTCTACCCCCCTACGTCTGGCGCTCTTGCTCAGACCACACCTTCTTCTAAATCAGCCTTCATTTTCATCTCAGCTACACACCTGTAAGGCTGCTTCTTGCAAGGTTGTAACGCTATTGCGGTGACAAAATCTGTCAGTAACAGACAGTTAAATATCAAGCAAAGTACTTTTAACCACATCTGTGGTAGTTGCCTCTACAGTAGGTACAGTATGTTCACGACCATAGGAAGGGCACACACACAATCACAAAGTGAAAACAACAGCAGCATTGCTGCCATGGAGATTTGAAAGTTTTTGTATTTTCAGGAGTGCCATGTCTGCAGGGAGTATTTGTCCACATCTGTCTGATTTTTGTGTTTCCATGTAACTGAGCTCTATATCTCTCATTGTGTGTTCATAATAAGAACCCAAACGCCTACTTTCAGGTCAGCCCAGACTTGTTGTAGCTCATCCTCACTGCCCTGTGTGCTGTGTGTTTGACAGGAAGGAAAGCAGGCCTCGCTGGCCTGCTGACTTCTCCGTGACTCAGTTCAAACATTTAGGTCGTCTCCTCATGGTCCACGGGCGGAACAGCTACAAAAGGTCCGCAGCCCTCAGCCAGTTTGTCATCCACAGGAGCCTGTGCATCAGCACCATGCAGGTAGAGTGCAACTCAAACATGGTATTTAGGTTTGATCATCATTCATTTTGATTCACATGTATTTATAGTGTCAAATCACAGCAGGAGTAGGTCTAGATCACACTCTATAATTTACATTTCCCCCAATATCCCCCCAAAGCAAGCATTTGATGCAAGGAAAAACTTCCCTTTTATAGGCAGAAACCTCAGACAGACCCAGGCTCTTCTGTTGCTGCCGTTTAGGACACAGAGACACTGATACAGTCATGTCATGTTGAAGTCATACATTTGAATAACTAGTATTTTCAAATTGCTTTGGCTCAATTTTCACAACAGGGTATTGATTTGCAAAACTCTGACCACAAAATGCTCTATTCCTAATGTTAAACTCAAAAGTTTACACAGCACAAAGACATCCGGATCAAATTAGATGATACATCACATACTAAGTATTTGACACAATTATGTTTATCCATGATTTTTATTCGTGTTGCATTTTAAAATGAAAATATTGTTAGATGATCAATTAGTGCCTCAAAACTAACCAATTCTCATAAAAAAGAATTTTGCAGGTTGGTTTTTAAATTGATGTAGAGTAAACAAAACATGAGTTGTATTCACTAAATAGGATGTATTCCTATAAATATACACTACTGTTCAAAAGTTTGGGGTCACCCAAACAATTTTGTGTTTTCCTGAAAAGTCACACTTATTCACCACCATACGTTGTAAAATGAATAGAAAATAGAGTCAAGACATTGACAAGGTTAGAAATAATGATTTGTATTTGAAATAAGATTGTTTTTACATCAAACTTTGTTTTCGTCAAAGAATCCTCCATTTGCAGCAATTACAGCATTGCAGACCTTTGGCATTCTAGCTGTTAATTTGTTGAGGTAATCTGGAGAAATTGCACTCCATGCTTCCAGAAGCAGCTCCCACAAGTTGGATTGGTTGGATGGGCACTTCTTGCGTACCATACGGTCAAGCTGCTCCCACAACAGCTCAATGGGGTTCAGATCTGGTGACTGCGCTGGCCACTCCATTACCGATAGAATACCAGCTGCCTGCTTCTGCTCTAAATAGTTCTTGCACAATTTGGCGGTGTGTTTAGGGTCATTGTCCTGTTGTAGGATGAAATTGGCTCCAATCAAGCGCTTTTCACTGGGTATGGCATGGCGTTGCAAAATGGAGTGATAGCCTTCCTTATTCAGAATCCCTTTTACCCTGTACAAATCTCCCACCTTACCAGCACCAAAGCAACCCCAGACCATCATATTACCTCCACCATGCTTAACAGATGGCGTCAGGCATTCTTCCAGCATCTTTTCATTTGTTATGCGTCTCACAAACGTTCTTCTTTGTGATCCAAACACCTCAAACTTGGATTCATCCGTCCACAACACTTTTTTCCAGTCTTCCTCTGTCCAATGTCTGTGTTCTTTTGCCCATCTTAATCTTTTTCTTTTATTGGCCAGTCTCAGATATGGCTTTTTCTTTGCCACTCTGCCCTGAAGCCCAGAATCCCGCAGCCGCCTCTTCACTGTACATGTTGACACTGGTGTTTTGCGGGTACTATTTAATGAAGATGCCAGTTGGGGACCTGTGAGGCGTCTGTTTCTCAAACTAGAGACTCTAATGTACTTATCTTCTTGCTCAGTTGTGCAACGCGGCCTCCCACTTCTTTTTCTACTCTGGTTAGAGCCTGTTTGTGCTGTCCTCTGAAGGGAGTAGTACACACCGTTGTAGGAAATCTTCAATTTCTTAGCAAAGTCTCGCATGGAATAGCCTTCATTTCTAAGGACAAGAATAGACTGTCGAGTTTCAGATGAAAGTTCTCTTTTTCTGGCCATTTTGAGCGTTTAATTGACCCCACAAATGTGATGCTTCAGAAACTCAATCTGCTCAAAGGAAGGTCAGTTTTGTAGCTTCTGTAACGACCTAAACTGTTTTCAGATGTGTGAACATGATTGCACAAGGGTTTTCTAATCATCAATTAGCCTTCTGAGCCAATGAGCAAACACATTGTACCATTAGAACACTGGAGTGATAGTTGCTGGAAATGGGCCTCTATACACCTATGTACATATTGCACCAATAACCAGACATTTGCAGCTAGAATAGTCATTTACAACATTAGCAATGTATAGAGTGTATTTCTTCAAAGTTAAGACTAGTTTAAAGTTATCTTCATTGAAAAGTACAGTGCTTTTCCTTCAAAAATAAGGACTTTTCAATGTGACCCCAAACTTTTGAACGGTAGTGTAGATAATATAGTCCAGAGTCTGAATTAACAGTAAATCAGGAAAAAGGAGGGTTGAGATTTGATTTCATTGCATCAAATTACTTTTAGTTTAATTTAATTTAATTATACTCTTTATTGATCCCCTATGGGGAAATTACAATTTACTGTTCTGTATTAACCATGTTTGAAGATATAAAACCTTAGATGCTTCAATCACTTGTAATTTTAATCTAAACTACTCTAACAGACACTCAATGCAGTGTAACGTTTTGAACAATTTGAAATTTCAAACGGAATTTTATTTTTTCCCTTCCCACTACTCAGCAATGCTGCTCACTTGGGAAATAATCATAATAAAAAGTGAATTGCTTGCAAACACATTGATGTCAGTGCTGTTGCATTGATTTAGGGATCTGTACAGTACATTTAGTAACAGTGAAATGTGTGCTAATATGAAATGGCTGTATGCTGAAGACTGAGCATGTGATTTTTTGTTTTGCTCCTTGTATGTAAAGACAGCATTTTATGTTTAAAAGGAGGAATTTACAAAGTCAGGTTGACGGGAAACTGAAGCCGCCGTTATCTCTGCTCTCTTTGAAGCATTTTACCTCAAACTAACCCTTTAAAACATAAAGCCGGGTTTGTGCCAACCACTACCTCATGCAACCCCACTTCAAAAAAATCTGAACTATCCCTTTAAAGTTAGGGCAGGGAGATATGGGCATTGTTTGTCCACCTCCAACATCTAAATGTGAGGAGGGAATGATTGGGTTTGGTGGCAGTGAGAAGGTTCAGGGGTGGTCATGGAAGGGTGGGGTGCATGATGACTCAGAGGAGTCAGCTTGTGGTGCCCTTCTGAGCCAGGCCCCCACACACACAAGACATTGTCCCCAGTCCAGTTCCCAAATCCCGGTCCAATCTCAGCCCCCGCCATTCAGGGACATCCCATGAGTCACTGCATCGTGGACTTTGGGGTTTAGGTAGGCCCTCCTCCAAATGTCTTGCATTAACACCAACCACAGCCACAGCTGTGGCCTGTCTGGCTTGGGCCCGCCAGGATGGCAGGCTGACTAGTTGACAGGTCAATATGGGTAACATACATACTGTATGTTAAAGACACGTGCTAGAATTAGTCAGTGAAGTTTCATTTTCTTTCGGCAGTAGCACTTCAATATCATTATTACTGAGTTGTTGCATTTTGTGTGGGAGCCCATTGATTAGTCAAAGTGTGGTTACCCTTTGATTTGTGTGGCCAGATTTATGCTATATCTTTCATTTTCTGTAATTTCTCTGACTTGACTTTTGAAAGTGAGCATTTGGCGTGCTCCCACATCCTTTAATTTGTTATGCCATTTGAGTATTGACATGAAAAGAAGACTGACTGACTGACTTTGTCTTTTCTTAATTTTTGTGTTTCCCTAGGCGGTCTTCTCCTCTGTTTTCTACTTTGCCTCAGTCCCACTCTACCAAGGATTCCTTATTATTGGGTAAGATACAAACTTTTTATGGCTATGACTTATCATGTGAAAATTTGGCTGCCTTGTCTCCCTGGCCATTTCCTCTGTGTTAAAGCACTGTTGAAATGTGAGAAGGGGAAAATATGAAAGTCTTGACCGGACAGATGCATTTCACTGCTGAGTCTAACCATGACATGTGTGAAACGTCTTGTCCATGTGCCATTTTATCTGGATATAATGATATAATATTCCTCACACTGAGGACACATGCATTTGTCTGTTTCAGCTACTCCACTATCTACACCATGTTCCCTGTCTTCTCCCTGGTGTTGGACAAAGATGTTAAGTCAGAGGTTGCCATGTTATACCCAGAATTATACAAAGATCTCTTGAAGGTATTTAATGAATGATAACACACTAACTGCCATAGTGCAGCCAAATATAACACACAGAAACTTATATGGAGAATGGTAAATAACATGTGTTGTCTTTCTTTCCACAGGGCCGACCACTATCATTCAAGACATTTCTAATATGGGTCCTAATAAGTATCTATCAAGGTGAGGAAGAGTTTGCGCAAACTGCTGATAATCACAGTCAATAACTGCAGTTATTGGAGAGACATACACTCATAACCAAAATAAATCACAATACACAGCACACAGTGCTAACATACTGAATCATAGAGGCATCCCTTAACTGTACAGTACATAGAAAGAGTCAGCAGTGATTATAATGGAGCATTCAAACAGTATTTCAGACCACTTGGCTGTCAAGGCATCGGATAAGGCGCCAGTGTGAAGATTGGACAGAGAGACAAATCAAACCCTGACAAACAAGGAAGGTAGAAGGTATCTTCCTCCGCTTCGTAACACAGGCACATAGGGCTGGGTACAGAACCTCTGTACTCTTTAGGCACTGACGCCTTGACATTCAATACCATATTTCATTACCTTAAATCCCATCAGCGTCAGTGAGCCAATCAGCATCTAGAATACTTCTACCAAGGTCTAGTCATGCTGGTGATTGGCTGTCTAACGTTACACGTCGAGGAGGCACGCAGGCCAAACTCTTTGTTAATCACAGAAACGAGGCTCACAGGTGTTGTATTTGGAGAGCCTTGACTACAGTGTGCTTCACATAGTTGTAACGGAGCATCATGTAACATTTTGTAATTTATTTTTCTTAAAATTCATTTTATAAAGTTGATAGCGAAAAAATGATCGTTCAGAAACTGGTATCAAATTCCAGGTATCTGTACCAAAACCATACTGCTGCATCTGCTGCTGTAACACTGTAATTTCCCATTTTATTGGATCAATATCTATCTATCTATCTATCTATCTATCTATCTATCTATCTATCTATCATACCAAGCCCTAGTGACACGTTACTCATTAACAACCCACACACTGTCTTTTTAATTTCTAGAGGAGTTTATTTATGTGTGAGAAGAACTTTGTTAACGTCACTATCCAACTTGGGCCATTTGTGAAAAAGTGGTGGCTGAGTCCGAGGTACTGAGCCCAATCCCTGGGTTCCTGTATGGGGTTTGCATGTTCTCCCCAGGGTCAGGTTCCCCCAAAACACTGAACTGGAGCCACTGCTAATAGTGTATAGGAAGGGTTAAATTCATAGGAAACTTTTGGTTTCAATATATGTGAGTGCTAAGCAAAGACAATAAATGAATCATATCTTATCTAGACACATACTAAGTTATGTTCCAAAACCTTTTATCTAATCTTGTAAAAACATAAATTTAATTGGCTGGTGTTTAGATACTGTACATTTTTACGTAATGGGCCCTGCTTTCCAAAACGACTACTCTGGACGTTGGTATTGCCTGTTTGTTCAAGGAGATTAAATACTTTCAGATACTTCCTCCGTGAGATCAGTTCACTATAACATGGTTGCAAACAAGGAAACATTTAATCTGGGGTATGAGTATGATTCGGTGTAGGACCATGATCATTTTTTGAAAAGAAAAAGTGAATAACATTCTTTATGAAGCCACAAACACACAAAGGCAGTTAAAGTTAGTCAATAACTGAATACATCAGTACATACTGTATGTTTGTAAGTTATTGAAATGGAAGCAAAAAAACTCTCCTTTTGACTTTTGTACTTTACCACCAATCACGATAAAATAAATTGAAACTTCATTTGTTTTAATCCTCTTAGTTTTTCAGCGCCTTCTGTTATTTTCTGTCTGGGCACTAGAACCGGTTCAAACTTGGAATCGTTTCAAAAATGACATCGTTTCCGTAGCGGCCGCTGTACTTCCAGGCGCTCGTTGTGTTGCAGCCATGGAGCACAGTAAGCATCATCATCAAACTACACAGCTAGTGGATGTGACGTGAATCATCCAGACTTTATACTACAACATCAACTCTAGCAGCAGCTTAAGCTTTTTAGCTGGCAAAATAACACAACAACAAACTACACCAATGCAAATGAGCTGCTAGTTGAAAAGGCTGGTGCTCAGTGATCCGTGTGTTTAGCTACACACTCACACCCCGGAACGATCTCTGCTCTGGACATGCCCATCCTATTATCATATAACATGACGACCTTGGGAAATGTTGCTCGAGGGAAAAAAGGAGATAGATAAATAATTAAATATGATGCAAGACAAAATATGGAAAAAAAAAAGTAATTTATAGATAGATCGATACTTTAATCCTCCCGAAGGAAATTTTAGGCATCCAGTAGCAAGACAATCCTAATACAACAAACACATATACACACATATATCACACATGCATAAGAATAAAAATAAAATTGAAAATTAAAAATTACTCTCAGAAATGCAATGACCATGATAAGGTGAGATACTATTGTAAACTGTGTGTAATGACTGTGTGCAAAAGTGAAAGAGTTATTAACTATGCCTATAAAATATCAACATAATAACCTATAAACTGACTGACTGAATAAGAATAAGTCATCATTTTAATTTATGTCATTAATTGAGTGGAGGAAACATTTAAAAGTTTCTTATATGTTTGACTCTTTTCCTGCCTTTGGTCATTTTATTCCTCCATAGTTCTGATCCTACAGGGTAGGGTTGTATAGGTACTGAGCATGTGTGTAGTTCAGGCCTGTGTGTAATGTGTGTTATAACAATAAAGTGTAAATTGTAATTTCCCCTTGTGGGACTAATAAGGACACATTGTTGTTGTTATTATTATTAGCATTTCAGTCCCTTTTTACGCTCACTCTTTTTCAGACTAATCGTTCATGGATTGCATGTTTAAATGTTACATGTTGATTATTGAGAAGTGTCGGCCTCATTCTCTTTTAACTCTACAGGGAGCATCATCATGTACGGGGCGTTGCTGCTCTTCGAGTCCGAGTTCGTCCATATCGTTGCCATTTCCTTCACCTCTCTGATCCTGACGGAGCTGCTGATGGTGGCCCTCACCATCCAGACGTGGCACTGGCTCATGATAGTGGGCGAGCTCCTGAGCTTGGCCTGCTACGTTGCCTCGCTCGTCTTCCTGCACGAGTTCATTGGTGAGTGAGCCCAAACACACACTCATCTTTCACCCACATAGAAGGTGCCTCTGAGCCTGTAGCAGCGCTGTTTCATTGAGACAAGAAAACAAATGCAGCCTGCATTCATTTCACTCCAGCCTGGTTGATGTTGTTGTGCTTTCACCGACCTTGATATAGTGCGTCAGCATTCAGCAGTACTGTGGACCTGCTAATTCATATTATGCCTCTGGGGTGCAATTATCTGCGGTATGCTGGATATGAGGAAGGCCAAAGGTGAGTGCATTGGCAAAGTGTCCTCGTGTGGATTCAGCTCAGGCATGCCATAGTATCAAAGGGGAAATGCCAACAGTCCTGTTAGTTTCCTGTAGACTGATACGCTTCATGTGTTCATCTCCGTAAAGGCGAGTGTGGTAGAAGCAGTGGCCACAAAATGAATACTCACCCCGGTGTTTGATAGAAAGACTCATGGCCATTAGAAGACTGAAACATAGCGCCTACTCACACTTGGGCCTGTTGTCTTCAACCGTGCCCGAGCATGATTGCCCCCCCGCCTCCCCGCTGTCCTGCACTCACACTGCAATAAAACATTCAGGGCCAGAGCACGCTCAAGTCATTACATAGCGAGACTCACCAACTACAATTCCCGTTCATTTGTAAGGTAAGAACCAGACTCGGGCACGTTTGGCATTCACACTGATGCGTACTGTACCCGAGACCAACCGAACTGGGCCCTGGCCTACGGTATTGGGCATGGTATGACGTGCCCAGTTATAGAGCTGGGCAATATATCAATATTATATCGATATCATGATATGAGACTTGATATTGTCTTACTTTTTGGATATCGTAATATGGCATAAGTGGTGTCTTTTCCTGGTTTTAAAGGCTGCATTACAGTAAAGTTATGTGTTTTCTAAACTTACCAGTTGTAGCTGTTCTATTATTGACATTTACCCACTTAGTCATTATATCCACATTACTGATGATTATTTATCAAAAATCTCATTGTGTAAATATTTTGTGAAAGCACCAATAGTCAACACTACAATATCACTGCAGTATCGATATCAAGGTATTTGGTCAAAAATACCGTGATATTTGATTTTCTCCATATCGCCCAGCCCTACCCAGGCACGGTATGGAGTGATCACACTAGTCAAACAAACCAGACATTGGGGTCAAACGTGCTTGGGCAAGTGTGAGTACGCCCATAAATAACGTTTATAGCAGATGGTTGGCGCTTGCATTACTACAGCCTGCATGTTACAAAAAACAAAAATAAGCCCATTTTAGTTGGGCCATATTAAGACTTGTGACATATACAATACCGTAACCAAGAGCTTTCCAAGCCTTTATTTTCAGCTTTATGTGGGGTGTGGAGTTGCATTTTCAGCCTACAGCCTCGACCACTGAGGATCATGACTGGCATGTGGTCAAGTGTACCCTTTTTTGGACACTTTTCCTCCCAAATGAAGTCAGACTGAAATAGATTTTAAAGGCTATTCTTCTGTTGCATGTTTAGATCACACAGTTAATTGGACATTTTACAACGTTTTTGTTTATTTATTGTTGTTTGGTTGAAACTGTGGGCTTTTCCCAATTCCTAAATTGGTACCTCCTCGACTGACCTTGGGCTTCTTCCGCATCTTAGTCCCGTCCACAGGAGACTCAACCCGAGGACGGGAATTGAGGAGAGGAATTGGGGATGCCCAAACTGGGAAATGGAGATGTTTAGGCCGGTGTTCTAAAAACGACAAAAAGTTACAGTAGCTATGGTGGGATGGCAGTAGCTCAGTCCATAGGGAGTTGGGTTGGGAACTGCAGGGTTGCTGGTTCAAGTACCGTACGGACCAAAGTATGGTGGACTGGTAGCTGGAGAGGTGCCAGTTCACCTCCTGGGCACTGCCAAGGTGCTCTTGACTGGGCAGACCCCATGGACATCTCTCCATTTAGTGCATGTATAGGTACTGAGCATGTCTGTGTGTAGTTCAGGCTTGTGTGTAATGTGTATAATAACAACTGAGTGTAAATTGTAATTTCCCCTTGTGGGACTGATAACATTATTGGATACATTATTGCAGTGTGGACCAGCAATTTGTGTGTCAACATTCTTACTCCTTGTCTGAGTCATAACTCAATCAAATCTGAACACACAGACACATTTTTACTTTCATATGTCTGAATAAACATCTTTAACAAGATATGAGTTGCACTACAGATACATGATAAAACTGTCAACTGTCAAAAGAATTGTCCAAAAAAACCTTTTTCCAGCTGTTAAGTGATGCTAGGTAATGTGTGTCTGTGTCCTCCAACCCCATTCTGATCTTTGCCTCTTCGTCCACGCCAGACGTCTACTTCATCACCACGGTATCGTTCCTGTGGAAGGTGACTGTCATCACGCTGGTGAGCTGTCTGCCTCTTTACATCCTCAAGTACCTGCGCAGACGCTTCTCCCCGCCCAGCTACTCCAAGCTGACCGCTTAAAGACTGAGAGGAGACTGTTGGGGGAACAGAAAGGCGTCCCTGACAGCGAGTCAAACATGGATTCATCCCTTTTTAATTTGTTCAGAAAAGTAACACATGGAAATGCGAAAGACGGCCAACTTTGTCAGGGACAGGTTGCTTACTGAGAGGGAGAGCTTGCAACAGGTGTTTGATGCAAAGACTAACTGATGATTTCTCCATGTGGTGAATTGTAGGTTGGTAGTCAGTTAAACCGAGCATAAAAAGCATCCTGAACAGAAATGTAAATATGTAATGTATAAAATGCTGCTGTTTAGCTTAGTATATGATCAATTAAGGAACAGAATCAGTTCAGTAAATTATGATGATAATAGATTTGTTTTATAATGTCAAAAATGATATCAAGGGAAGTAACTGGAAAAGTTAGGGGTCTTTGTAGACGTGTCATTTTAGCTGGAAATACATTTTCTCTAGTTTCCAGTTCCATCTGAAATTAGTCAAAGCGTTTCCATTGTTAGACGCTGAAATTGACGTAGCATTCTCACTCAGGATTTGATTCACACTCTCCTCAAACGGATTTTGAAATGGAGTTTAAGAATTATATAGCGAACAAAAAGAGTAGACTCTGCATAAAGCACACGTCTGCAAGTTTGTGTACTTGTTTCTGCGTCACGGTCGATGTTCCAGCCCGACAGCGGAGGTGGTGTGGTGGTTTATTTTAGCATGAACCATGGTGTCTGGTATTAAATCCGTCTTTATTTCTTGGTACGGACCTCGAGGTTGTTGGTGTTTGTGGAGCGCGGTCAACACAGCCACAAAAGGACTGTTGGTTTATTTGCAGTCGAAACCTTCCGCGGGGCTCCCGACAGCCCCTCATGTGGCTGCTCGGATGCTCGCCACCAGGCCCCACTTTGCATTCAGCATTGCATGATGACTCACTCTAACAGTGACCTAAAGCCATAAGTGAAAATAACCCTGCGACCCGGGTTCAGCTGCCCCCCCTTTTATGTGGTCTAATCCATTGCTCACTTCAACTAACCCCCACAGTTCAGCTGGGATAGAAAAAAGGGATCAAATCTCCCCTCAGTAAAAATCCAATGTGAACATTGTCAATAAGCAGTACTGGAAATTGAGAGAAAGATATGACACCACAGCTCATATTTCAATTCGCTGGTGGAGATACTGTAAATAATCACCAGCTAACACAATAACATGGCTACATTGTCACTTTTTTCAAGTGACTTGGAAAAAGTCACTTGAAAAATTGAGTTGTAAAAATTTAATTGACTTTTTTTATATGACTTGATCTTAATGTGTCGAACCCAGCATCCCAGCTGTCCTAAGTAACCCGTTCTCTCATATGTTCAACTCCATTTTTAATCCCTACTAATTTCAGTACGCTGTTTGCACAGAATTTTGTTTTGTACAGCCGATGAATTCTATTTTTTATGTTGTAATAGAATTGCAAAACATTAGGCTAAAATGCTTTAGTTGGTATTTTTTTATTATTTATTAACATGTTTTATTTTATGGTGTTGATTGCACTCAAATAAGCAGAACAAAAAGGGAGAATTGTGTTGGTGTCAATGTTGTGATGATGATTAATAAATCTCATGTTTTCTATTCTTGTGCCATTTTTCATCTTCCTCATAGATGTAACCCCACAAGTCTGAGGCAGTCAGACCTCCCCCCCCACCCACCCCACCCCACCCCACCCCCACAGACAACGCTTGGAAATAGGCGCCTTTTCATATTTTTCTTATTTGTCAATTTCCCCCAAAATGTGTTATTCTGTCTCAATACAATGGGGCTCAAAAGTTTGGGCACGCCAGGTAAATATCTAACTTTTTGTCACATATTATACGAAAGTCTAATCTGTCATTTGATGCCTTTTGGAGATTTTTCCATCTTTTCTTGGCTTCTTTATGTACATTAATAAAATGTTTTACCTGGGGTGCTCAAACATTCGAGCCCCACTGTACTTTCCGATTTCCCTACCCTGTCTGTAGCACTCTGCGCCATGCCCATTCATTGAAAAGGAAACTCTTTAAGATCAGGTTACAAATATATACTTTTATTTATTAAATTAGCATTACTCAAACAGGAGTAAATAGTGCAATTGTTGTGGACTTTTTCACCTGCGGAGTTATCCACATTTGGTGCTCCTGGGAGTATTTGGGGCCGTGCGACGGTGTATGTTGGATTGAGTAAGTAAAGTACAGTGTGTAAAAAGAAGGAACATGTCACCCAGTGCAGGGGGGGGGGATCTGTTTTAGGACAAAGGAATAAAATGTATCAGGCTTTAAATATGAATGCAATACTTTGTTGGTTTGGGCGTATTCATAGGATTCATTTATGTAACCATGCCATTTGTATTATGAAAGTTTTGAGGATTTTGCCACATTTAATTACTTAATAATGGAACTTAATGTGGCTAAATAACTTTTTAATGAATTATAAAAGTGGAACCAGTTGAGCTTATTGTGGCCTAACGTGGCTTTATGGCCTCAAACTAAATCCCAATGAAATGAAAAGATGCCCCAGTAATGTGGACGTAATACTGCTGCCATACGAATAGTAAGTAAAAAAAGAAAACTTTTTGTGAATGGAGTAAAGCGTTTTCGTTTTTTTTTTTTCCAGAACATTCCCTATACATGGTAATGGAAATGAATTTGGAATGTAACTATCATCTACGTTGGTATGCAAAAGCAATTAAAGTTTTAATGATTGTGTTGCATTTCAGTGCAGTTAGTGATGATGAGGTGTGAGTTACACTGAACATAGTGTGCAGGCAGATGGAGGGTCCTGGGTGTATGGCACTCTCTCACCAGAGGAGGGAGTCCCTGATGCCTGGCCATGCTGCTGGGTTTTCACATCCTAAATGTCTCAGGAAATCCACAATCTCAAACTTTGACATTAAACACAGTTGGGAATAAAAAAAATCAAAGTAACACAAAACAGTATGTGACTTCATTAGAAAGGAAATAACTTTACTAAAAGATATAACTCCACAGAAAACATGTCTGTTTTTCTTTCAAATCAATCTCCATGCATAATTTCAGTTTTTTGAAGGAACTTTGTTAATTATCCACGCAGTTTACAAGTTATAAAAGTGTCCAAGTTTACATGGCGTTTTACCCCAAAGATGGTTTAGAATCATAAAATATTTTCCTTTTTTTCAACATGCAGCCAAGCTCCTCATGTTCGGATTAAAACTACAGCGCATGTCTAGCTTTTTTGTTGTTGTTCCATTGCCTAAATGCGTAAGTTATACCATTAAAAGAAACCATTTAACTTAATTAGTCCCATGAAAACTGAAATTCCACTCCAGAATCAACAGAGCTGCCTGCTGCCTTAACATTCGTGGTCTTTCCTCTTCTCTTAAAGCCAGAGCCTCCACTGCACCACTGCCAAATCCACAATCCAATCAGTCAAAGGAAGTTTTGAAATTTACTTTGCATTTTACAAGGTTTGGGATTTTCAGCCAGTAAAAAAATAAAAATAAATAAAGAGGTAGCTTACAGTTGTCACATAACATACTGTATATCCAGGCTAATTATCACAAAGTCGGTGCATTTTATCTTTGGCACTACAAGACAGGGATCTGTACCCGGCTTGACAACATCTTCCATGCAGTATTCATGAAGTTTTCATGGTACTATTACCACACTACCAATATGAAAAGTAAAAGTCCTGCATTGAAAATGTTACTTGAGTAAAATTATCTAAGTATCATCAGGGAAATGTACCTAAAGTATTAAAAGTAAAAGTATAGAAATGCAGAAAACTCCTCCCATTGTAGAAACTGCAAACGATCCAAACAGGTGTGTTCAATGGTCTAATCATTTCAGCTGGACTCAGCTGGATAGTTTAATTTATAATAAAACATGGTATTGTATGAACTGTGTTGTGTGCAAAAATCTTAATGTGTAAAGTAACTAAAGCTGTCAGATGAATGCAGTGGAGTAAAATGTACAATATTTTTAAGGAGAACGTGGCACGAAAAGAAGAGACTCACGTAAAGTAACTCAACATTTGTGCTTAAGAACAGTACTTCAATAAATGTAACTTAGTTACATTCCAGCACTGCATGGAACCATGTGGGATCCATATCCAACCTTTAGGCCAAAGCCGCCACACCACTGAACTCTGCACAGTTTGGGCCCGAGGTCAGCTGAGCTTCCTGTGTCACATGTGATTGGATGAAAGGCCTAATGCACTAACTCGCAATACGTCTAATTAGCATAGATGCAGTGAGCTGTTTTGGAATAGCAAACCCTCGATGGATTACATCAAACAATGAACAATCTACTGCAGATGAAGCTTTACTACAGCCTGTTATGGCCCTGTGTAAACATTGGATTTTTGCAATGACAGGCCCCTCGCAGAAACATTGTAAAGCATGAGCACACACCCTCTGGCACTATTTATAGCTGTGTGCGCCTGGAATGCTTTGATTAGTCTTAGCACCCATGACTGTTAAAGAAGGGCTGCACATGTTTCCCTGCCTCTCCCCGTGATCGCAAACGACACTGGCTAATGCTTCACAAAACAACTGGACGAAAGCGCCAGAATCCCTTTCAGACCGACTGAATAAAAAAATGTTGGTGCAATTAGTGATTACTTGTGATTGTTGAAGCTGACATCCAGTCAGTTATTATGAATGAAGTGACAGTGGACAGAGACTGAGCTTTTCTTTCAGCTGAATACGTTCCACTTTGTTTTGCCTACCTAAGGTTGACTTTTGTGCATTCATATTGTGCTGATGATAGATACAGAGAGCGCCAGTTGAAGTTATGAAATACTGTAGTAAGGAATTGGAAACCTGGACAAGATAGACAATCGTGAGGGCGGGGTGTCAAAGGGGAAAAATCCACGAGATGGTCCGCCACTTTTCCAATGGAATTCTTTCTACAAACATTAAAGTATTGATCAGAATCTTGTTACATAACAAGGCAATTTGTGGATGTATGCAGTTTCCATGTTAATGGAACATATTAGTTCATTCATACAATTCAGAGAAATAAAGAACATGTTTTCCAGGGATCTCATGTTGTGGCAGGAAGGAAAATCCATTCCTTATTGCACATGTCAGCAGTGCTCTCTTCAGCTACAGCGCTTCCTAACATCTATTGATAATTATGAAACACAACCAGCATTTCATTATGCTGCTTTATGTACCACGCCTCCTTTAAGGGACCAGTGTGTAGGCTTTAGAGTGATCTATTGCCCGAAATTAAGTTTTCATTAGTGTATAACTAAGAAATTTTCATTAGCTTTGAATGAGCCCTTCATATGTACATAGGGAGCAGGTCTGTCCCCCGGAAACCTGAATTGTATAGGTAATATTCTCTGACCAATGGGCTATCTTGACTTTAACCATTCAAGGCCAATGCCTAACCTCAATCATCTATGCACATGCGTAAATAAAATTGGGTATGGATCAGGTGGTGCATCTCATTTCCCTTACGTGATATCTCCTCGGTCCTCACTTGAACCGCAGGTTTTTCTGGCCCTCCTTCGTGACGGCCGTCTCAAAGCTTGTATTCCTGTCATGAGGATGGAGGACGGAGGACGGAGGAGGGATCTCTGAGCAAGGAGACACGAGAGAAGCATTCCTGGAAGCCGCGCTCCTAAAAGGGTTGCTAACATTTCCTTCTTTCCTCCCTCCTCCCTTTATTTTCTTGCTTCTCTCATGCTTCCTTGGTGGGATGGACTAAGACGCGAGGAAGGTATGCAAGTGGAGGAGCCGGGGGTGCAATTTAAGGGAAGGGGGATGCACCTACGGTCCTCTTCCATGTTGCACGGCCATGTTTCTACAGTAGGCCAGAACGGACACCGGTTATAGAGAGAGCCTTTCATGTTTTTACGTTACCTGAAGGCCATTGTAACTTCTCCTACACGCTTAGAAAGGGATGGGTAGCAGGGAGGGGTATTCACTTGGCTGCGATCTGTATCCTCACAGCTTATAATAAAGTCTCCATTCACTCAAAAATGTGTTTTGCTTATTGTTACTTCACTTGGATATTTAACCTTCAATTAAGTAGGAGACTTGCCTGGAAATGAGACAAATCCACAAGCTCATGCTTGAATTGCTCAGACAGATTTCCATATGGGATGGGTTCGAGATAATGATTAAGAGGATCCTCACCAACACAGCAGGCTCGCAAAACTGTCAAACTAGGCAGTTCTGATCAAAATGAATCAAGATTCTGGGACTGTTAACAGCCCCTGGCTACTCTGAATGGGATAGGAAGTATATGAAATTAATGAATGCTTAACTCCAAATAATATCACGACTTTAAACATTGAATCAGAGGTAATGCAAAGGAGGAAAGCACAATGTCCCTGGGCATGTCAGAGAGCAGATCAAAAGACCCAAACAGAGGCAAAAGTCCACGCTTCCCTTTGCCCCCTGAATTTCCTTAGGAAGATTTCCATGAGACACGATACCATGTACCATTTCCACATAAAAGTTCCAATGCTTGGATTTAAAAGCTCAATCACACATGTTACACTTGGAAAACTGCAACAGGGCAGTGCTCTAATCCAGACCACTCTACCTCAATGAGCTGTTTTTACAGTGATGGAAAATACTGCATGAACTTGGAAAAATTGGGTTCTCTGAAGAAAAGAAAAAAGACGGAAGTGCAAACTCGGCCGTCTGGACACAGGCGTTTTTCCTTTCTGAAGCGTGTGCCATATTCGTTTACTCATTCATAATTTGAGTTGCATAAGAGTTCCGTAACAGTGGAGGAATTTACATCTGGTAGACAAGGCAGCTGGTTACCCCAAAAACGAAGGCTATGGCCGCTGTGGTTTACAAACTCACTGCAGTCACCTTGTTCCCCCAACAGTCTAGCACAGGGGCCCTCACTCAGACTAATCCATGTCTCAATCCCAAACAGATCCTCTGATTACCCCCCTCTCATCTCTCAAGTACACACATTTTCCTATGAATGGCCTTGGGTCGGACATGACTGATGTAAGCATGGGAGCATGCACTGAGGCTATGCAGAAAACTCAGCACATGGAATATAGACGGATGAGACAAAATAAATGATGTTCACTGGATTTATATCAATTCTATGTCAGGGACGCAGGAAGTCTGTCAGAGCTGGGGGGGTGCTGAGACAGAGTCTATATAATGATGTCATACATAATGCTGGGCAAAATTCAATAGCTGAAACAATTTTTAACAGTTATAAATCACAATTATAGAACGTTTTACAGACAACCTAAACACCAACAAATGTTTGTCATAGCAACCACAGCGGCTACGTAGTCAAGAACAGTTTAAAGATTGTCAAACTAATACTCCAGATGTACTACTAGATTTATTTTCTAATCAGGAGTTATAACCAAATCACAATGTAAAAATGTCCTACTAGTGTCCGGCAGTATGTACTGGATTACACCGTCTCCAGTGGTCTGTGTGACAGGGTGATCAGCGCCCTGATGTCTTTTGTTACTTTGATTCAGTTGAACACTTAAAAAAACTCTCTAAAAGACATCAATGTGTTCACATGGTGTAGAAAAGCTCTGACCGATTATGTCTGGATGGTAACCCAAGATTTGTAGCATTGACCTCCAATGTTTAGGGTTAGATCAAGGCTGCCCAATTTGGGGCCCGTGGGCCAAGTTTGACATGCTCATGCTTATTCCCCTCTTATTTTAAAAGTAATGACTATGAAACATACATTATGTGCAATTAAAATGTACGTAATCTGAGTTTAACGGCAATCTAAAGCACAGCGCTGGTAAACTTCCAATTTAAATTACAGGCGTACGTTTTGTCTACAGAGAATGGCAAAAATTACGTTATTCTTCAACATCAACATTCATTTTCGGCCCGAGGCCTTTCATCCAACTACATTTTGGCCCTTCATATGAAATAATTTGGGCACCTCTGGGTTAGATGGTTAAGGTTAGGCATTGACCTCCAGTGGTTAGGGTTAGATGGTTAAAGCTGCAGTGCGTAGTTTTTGTTGACCCCACATATGTTACTGTATATGTTATGTTAATTATTAACTGCCTGTGTGAAGTACATAATATATTTTATATCAAAGTTAGACAAAGGGTTAGGGTTTTGGAAAATACATATTTGCTTTTTATTTATTTCACTCTTTATCTGTATGGCAAATATGAAGCTACAACCAGCTGCAGCTTAGCTTAGCATAAAGACAGGAAGCAGGGAGGAGCAGCTGGCCTAGCACTCTCTGAAGGTTAGAAAAATCTGCCTACCAGCTAAAATATTAAGCTAGCTGGGAATCTGAAAGGTTGAGTCTCTGTTTGGATAAGTCCAAAAGGCAAAATGTTTTTGCTAAATCCAATCATAGGTTTCTTTTATTGTATATTTTGGAAGCTATATTATAAGCACAGCACTCCACTAGCAGCATCAGAGCAGGCATCATTCCATGGCACTGAAACAGTAATGTAAGTTTATCTTGGCTCCTCTGGCTGGCTTATGCTTCGTCTCCTGGGCAATATGTGGACATGTTCATGTTTCTTAACTTAAGCAAATGAATTCAGGATGGACTTGAGCTTTTCTATGTTCTTGCCTACCTGAAAACACCTCTGTGTATTACTGTTAATCATGGGCAACTTTCCAAAAGCAATGATTTACTGTATAAAATGTAACATTCCTGCCCAGATGAAGTATACCGAATCAGAATCAGAAATAATTTATTGATCCCCGAAGGGAAATTCTTTGTTACAGTTGCACAAAGTATGTAAATATCAGAGTAGAAATATAAATAAAGACATATAAAGAGTGTGGATATACACGGTATTCAATTTTTTTTTTAACTACCCAAAATAACATGATTGATTCCACCCAACGCTCTTTGCCAAGTACAAATCTCTACTTTCATTAATTTTGGGGCGTCTTATTTAATTTTATAGCATTTGGAAAGAAATTGAAGTGTTTTTGAAATAGTATTGAGTAAAAGTTGACATATTCCAGTCTGGGATTATCATCAACATCCATTCCTTTAATTTTAGTCTAAATAATTCATAATTTCTGCTTTTCTAACTCAAACATTAGGTATAAGTTCCTATAAATGAGGTTTATTGACTGTAAATTCCAAAAATAACTGTAAAACTAAAGTTAATAAGTTAGTGTTATGCAGTGTTGAAAACGATAAAAAAAGTGACAAACATTGGAAAAACAAGTCAAAAGTGTTGAAAAATGGGACAAAAACGTAAGAAAAAGTTTAAAACAGCAAGACATGCGTCAACAAAAGTGTTGATTTTTGGGAAGACAACACAAGGGTTTTAAAGTAACATGAGGTGTACAGTTGCAGGTGAAATGCTGTAACTGCAGCACTGTTATACACATGTGATTTATTCAAAGATTGAGAGTTCCAGTGTGCGACTTTATGGGTCAAAGTTTCAGGATATTTCAGAGACCTGGGGTGCTTATGTGTGCTGACATCCTACGCAACACAAGTAACTAATGAAGTTCCGTGTGGAAATGAAAAAGTGAATGTATTTCCGTGTATTTTCCTCAGATTCTACCTTATGTAACTTGTATTGCAATGGAATGCAGTGTATCCTCACAACTACTGGGGTCAGGCTATGTAGTGGTCTTGTTCATTGAGCCTTTGTTTTCAGTCAAGTTTTAGAAGATGCTGCAGATTTCCATGAGGAAATGGAAAAGGGGGGACAATGGAATACTCTATGTTCCATGTTTAAAACAACTTAACCATGGCCACAGAAACATTTTAAAGCTGTCTGGGTCGACAATCCTTCACAAATCAAAGATAGAGTGAACTGCTTGGAAAGTCTAGTAAACTAGTAAGTAAGTATTATAACTTCTAAGCTATTTCTCTCTCTCTCTCTCTCTCTCCCCTACAGTGTACTACAGTCATTTCTTCATCCCTACAATGAAGTTCTTGTGTGCTACTGTCTGAGAGAAGCCGCAGAAATGCCTTGGCGCAGGATCCGGAGACGTCATGGATTCCTGAGTGTGGGGCTTTGCAGGAAAGCCCTGAGTCTCCGACATGGACCGGCTCCAGGTTTCCATGGCAAAGGCGCACAAACAGGAGGAAACACTGAGGGAATCCCGTTATTTTACAGCATTGGAGCATTATAAACACCCAGAGCGGGGAAGGAAGCCGCTCTTGATACACAAGTAATCCTTATAGAGCTCGAGGAAGGGGGACTTCATACCAGATCCATTGCTGGAGCTGCTGCGGGTTCATGCTTTTTTAGAAAAGAAAGGGAGTTTACGCGCCGCTGCTGTGTCGCAGCTTGAAGTTCAGTCTCCTTTCGACATTTTTTAACCGAAGAGAGCTTCTTCTGCTATGGTTAATAGCGGAAAGTAATTTTTCTTTTTATTTCTTTTTTTCTGTTTTTTTTTTTCTTTCTCTCTCTCCAGATGTTTAGAGAGACTTGGATGCTGGCACAGTACCACACCATGCGGTCGATGGATCAAGGTACTGCTGAAGTGTTGTGATTATCTGGTAATCAAACCATTTGTTTTTTAATTGATAGAGTAGTGTGCGCTGCCCTCCTTGTTTTATTAACTCTGTGACGATATATGTGAGCTGTGATGTCATGTGTCAGTGATGTTTGGGAAGGGACACGCTGCTGCAGCTTTAGGTTATCCGCGCACAGCAGCGCGCGCCATAGATATTGGGGGAGAAACATGGAGTCAATTAAATACATAACTGTATGTCATATTACAGCTTTACTTTATCAACATCGGAGGGACACTTGTGTTAATGAAAAGGAAAGTTATTATGAGTTATGCTGTCAAACTTTAGAGATACATTATGACGTCAGTGTGTGTTATGAGAACTTAAAGTGTACATTTTGCATTGCATTCATTAAATCCCCCGAGCCTCCCTGGCTACTTAATTGACATTGGGTGTGGCTATAATTAATATATTTAGATATAAGTGCCCTATTATTATTATGGGACTTTTGCTTTGCCACTGGCTGTGGTTCATATGGATGGCACGCCCAAATTAACCCATAATCAATATTGTAGTCAAGTTGGGATTTTCATTTTGTGAAAAAGATCAGGGAATGTAAAGTTTGTTATAAATGGGGTACATAGTGTACGTTTGTTTGCTGACTGAGCATGGCTGCGCTGCGTCGCGCCGCGCGTCTGGGGATTCCCTCAGGAGCGTGTATATGAGCTGTAAAGAGCGCGTCTACACGTGCTGTACGATCCAATCCACCAAGGGAACCAGATGAATTCATCCATGCATCTCCCTCCTATATGTAGACCACACACACACAAACCAGGAATGATGCGTTCCAACCCTGCTTTACCGGATAGTTGTTGAACAGGTAATGAGCCCATGCTGTCAGCACCCTGCTGCTGTGTCACTGTCCCGTGTCAGACACCCGGGGGCAGCACCAGCCTGCGCAAACACACACACACACACACACACACACACACACACACGCACACACACACACACACACAGTCTGTCAAAATCAGTCTGGATGGGGCAGTCAATCCAAGCTGTACATCTCTGCTTTTTTCTTACTTTGACGCATTAAAGAGGAGGGGGGGGGGGGAGGGGCGTGATCACACACAGAGATGAACTCGAAACTCTGTTTGCATTCAGTGTTAAAAAAAATAGACCCGCCTTCATCTTAAAATAACTGCGGCGGGCTGAAACAGGAAACTTGTGCGCGGCTTCACCTCTCTGCAGGGCTCGCCGATGCATCATTTGGCACTTGCGCAGGTTCCCCATATCCAGCTCAGCCGCGTCTCTGTCGCTCTCACCTGAACTCGGAGGGAGTCGTTGGGGAAACAAATTGAGACAGATGACCTCTTTTTACGACGAGAAAGACCTGGAGGAAGAGCTCAGCCGAGTCAACTGCCCTGATGAGGATTTGGAGTTTGAGTACTTGTTTGAATATGAACCACCTTGCAGCGACTTTGCTGCAGGAGATCAAGGTCTGTCTCTTTGGAAACCCGAGGCGACTCCTCTCCCTCTCTTGGTTATTTGTGACTGAGATTTAATGCACTGTCTGGCCTGTGAGGCTTAGTCATGTGAATGAAATAAAACAGGAAGGAAAGGTGACAGGCTTCTTGATGAGGGTTCTGACTTGACCTAAGTGAGAAAATGTCAACATGAAGGGGCCATTTTAGCTAAAAGCTGTTTAATTGACTTAACATAAGATCTATGTCTACAGGTGGAGTTACTCATGTCTTTTAGAGGTGCGCTTGTTATTGGAATGATGGGAGAATATCTCCGGTTCCACTGATATTTTACAAATGTCTGTTTTGTGATGATTTTTCATCTTTCCTCCCGTGCAGATGACCCCAACCTTGCACCTCACAAAGTCCTCAGCCCTGAGTCTGAGCAGGGATTCCACCTGGAGGAGGCTTCCCCATACGGCATCAAGTCCTGCAGTCCCTCCTACAGCACCGAGGTTCTCTCTGGGTATGAGAACCAGGAGGCCAGACACTACCTGGACAATACCCCGGCCTGCAGGCCTTGCCCTGAGCCCGCGGATCGAAATCACCCCCTCCCGTGAGCACTACAACCATGGCCTGGACTCCCTGCAGAACCAGCACCTGAACATTAGCCCCAGACCCACCCTCACTGTGCCTGGGCATGAAAACCTTGCCTACCGTGAGCCTCAGTGCCTGAGTCCCGCCAGCAGCAACTCCTCCACCAGCTGGCACTCGGAGAGTTATTCCCCCTGGGCGTCTCCTTGTGTTTCCCCTAGCAACGGCCAGAACCCTGGTGACCTGTGCCCTAGATTACAGAACATCCACACTGGCTCCCCGCGCACCTCTCCAGGCACCTCTCCTTGCACCAGCCTAGCTGAGGACGGCTGCCTGGGAACCCGCTCGCCCTCTTCCAGACCTGGCTCCCGCTCCACCTCCCCACAGTGCAAACGCACCTACGACATGTACAGAAATCCAGGCTTAGTGCTTGGGCACCGCTCCCGCAGTCCCTCCCCCCTCAGCAGCCATGAAGATCCCAACATAGGAGCCCCCTATACACACAGCAGCCTATCCAATGCCATGAATGGTTTTGGCAATGGTCAGCCAGGCCAAGTGCCCACTAAAATAGTCAAGACGTCCAACCAGGTTTACACTCTGTACCCAGAGAACCACGTAGAAGGGAACTACTTGGTCTCCTGTGACCAGGACATAAAAGCCAAACCTGCAGCAGAGCCTTTCTTTGTTATCCCCCCAATCTGGTCCAAGCCGCTGGTTTCCAGCATCTGCAGGTAAATCATCAGAAAGGCCAGGATTTATTGCTTATGGCTAACACAAATATCATAAAAGATACATTTCCATCTTCTAAGCAACATAACTTCAATCATTTCCATAATTTCTATCCTTGTCTGTAACCTTCCTGTTCTGTAGCATCCCTGTGGCTTCTCTTCCCCCGCTGGAATGGCCGATCCCCAGACGCACAGACCAGTATGAGCTCCACATTGACGTGCAGCCCAAGCCACACCACAGAGCTCACTATGAGACAGAGGGAAGCAGGGGTGCAGTCAAAGCCCCCACGGGAGGACATCCTGTTGTGCAGGTACAGCCAAAACACGATTAAATAAAAATTACTTGATGCCATTAAGACTAGTACCAAATTATAGAATAGAATAGAATAGAACGCCTTTATTGTCATTATACACCTGTGCAACGAGATTTAAGCAACCCCTTTACAGTGTCAATACAAAATATAAAAATATAAAATGTAAGTAGTGCAGAAAAAAGAGAGGGGGGAATGTGGTGCACAGTCCTAAGAGCATCTATATACATATATAAAGTAGTAGAGAGATAAAGGGTTTGCATACACATTATGCAGAATATAGTTTGGTGTGTCAAAAGTCCTGAGTATTGCAGTAATTTTAAATATTAAATAGGAATTTAATACTGCATTTAACGGCCATATGAAGGCACTTTGTCAGGTTTGTTTATTGAATTACAGTAGCCGTCCAACTGAGAGCTCGGGGCGGCCCTGATAGGAGGGCGTGCGTGTGATGGTATTTCCTTCTCATTATGCACTCAGTGGTGAGGGTGTTATTGCCCAGGGCCAGCAGTATGAAAATGACTCCATGTGAGTTACTCTGGATACTCTCATAGTACATCTGTTGTTTTTCACTCTCTGAAATAAATGCCCTAACCCCAGACATACAGTATGACACACTGTAGCCTAATGAAAACTCAAAAGGTCAGTGAGCAACACAAGTTCTCTGTTTTGTTTCTGCCTTCCAGCTTAAAATAGTTTGCTGTTGTGCGCCCTCGCCCCTATGGTGTGGTTAACAACCACACAAACAGGCCTGTGTTCATGTTGTCCCTGACTTCCTCTTACACACTGGTTTGCTGACTGCGTGGGTCCCGTATTAGGAAGTTAACTTAAAGTGTTGTAACACTCTAGACGTGTGTAAAAGAAAATGAATAAAGGGAAAACTCGGGGGAAATGTGTGCTAATATTTCTCCCACATTCAGAACAAACTTCAAAATTCAAAATCCTTTATTAATCCCACAATGGGGACATTTACATTGTTGCAGCAGCAGGGGAGACAGGAAAAAAAATATAAAAGCCTCTAGAGATAAACAAACAATATATGAATATAACTAAAAAGAATAAAAAGTTCCAGGGTTTCCCCCAGTGTATTGAAAGCCTGGTGGCCCCCACCAGGCCTAAACCATTGGGAATACTTTTTTTATGTATTTTAACACACACTGTAACAAATTTAACATAACTTTAACAGAATTTACAGTAACTTACTGTCAACAATTGGTCAGCAAGTTACTGTGAATTCTTTTTACAGTAAAGGTACTGTACTTCCATTTACAGTATTTTATGTATTCACTGTAAAATACAAAACAATTAAACACAACATAAGATAAAAAAGTAAAAATACAGTAGTTTACTTTACTATTTACAGTACTATAGAGGCTATATTGTGATTTTTTACAGTAATGCTTTGACTACTGTGATTTCAACTGTAATACTTAGACTGCTGTGATGTTGTCATGTCGACAAGGTTGTAATGTAACTTTACAGCATTCTACTGTAAAAACTATACAGTAGTGTAACTGTGAAATCTAAAGGAAATAACTGGAGATTACACAGCCATTATTTACAGTACATTTTTAAAAACAGTGGGGCTCGGTTAGAATATGAGATGTAGTCATATTTTCCAGTTGCCGGTTAGCTTTTAGCCCTGACTTAATGTATGGAATCTGTCTTATAGCTTTTTTTAAATTCTCAATTTCACGCATGCGTCCAAGATACTGTTATCACAGAAACTATTGGGCTCTACATTAATGCTGCCATCAGGCTGTGACCGGCCCCAGCTGGGCCATCGTCGGGAGTGGGGGGGGACGCTTGCCAACTGGCTAAACAACTTTCCTGGAGGAAACCCTGAGTGGTATAGTAAATAGACTGTTGCATTTCCAAATTAGCCATGAGACACAGTTTTGGCTGGTTTTATTGTCCAAGAATAGGTCCAACTTCCCTTTCTTTGTGTTACCAGGGCAACATTTCAAAGCTGTTTGTGTTGCTGATAGTAGGGACTTGTTGGAAATAAAGCTTCCCTCGCTTCTTTTCCATTTTCTGCCCATCCCCTGAGGTCAGTTCTGCCTGGTTTGCCAGGCCAATCAGATGGTCAGGCCTGGCTAGCCACGGCTGCACTCCTTCACCTCGTCTTTCCCTTCCTCTTTTCATCCTTCGCGCCTTGTTTTTCCTTCTTCCTCCCTCCCTCCTTCTCTCTCCCCTTTTCTCTGAGCCTCGTACTCTCCACTTTACTTTTCCTACACTGCTTTCTGTCATGACTCACTGCTCCTGCCACTACCATGACAACGGGCCGAGCGCTCACATGGCCCGTTGAGTGTTTGCAGTCAGCTTCCTCTGTTTCCCTGTGTGTCAGCTACCTGGATGTGGAGCCAGCATGCTCACTCACGTTGCCATAGTTCCTGCTCACATTCAGCGGCTGGCTGCTGGCAACACTGTCACTTGCATTCACTCAGATAATCATTTCTAAAATGTGATTGATGCATTATGTAGTTTTTGTTGACCAATCTTAAAATAAATTATATTAACCCTCATGTTGTCTTTGGGTCAAACTGACCCGTTTTCCTATATCAATGTTCTTTTTAATTCCCCAAAATAACATGATTGATTCCACACAACGCTCTTTGGCAAGTACAAATCTCTACTTTCATTCATTTTGGGGCGTCTTATTCAGTTTTATAGCATTGTAAAACAAATTGAAGTGGTTTTGAAATAGTATTGAGTAAAAGTTGACATATTCCAGTCTGTGTTTATCCATCAACATCCATTCCTTTAATTTTAGTCTACATAATTCCTAATTTCTGCTTTTCTAACTCAAACATTAGGTATAAGTTTCTATAAATGAGGTTTATTGACCGTAAATTCCAAAAATAACTGTAAAACTAAAGTCAGTAAGTTAAAGTTCAAAAGTGTTAAAAAAAAAAACATTCAAAAACGTAAGAAAAAGTTAAAAACATTGATAAAAAGCTTCAACAAAAGTGTTGATTTTCACCGGAAGACAACACAAGGGTTAATATGAAAAAATACTTCCTCCAGCTCTACAAGCATTAGTTAGAATTGGTGTGGAAAGGCAATAGGACTTACTACAGTGACATTTTATGTAGAAACCTTTAAAACCTACCTGTAGTGTGTGTGCCGCCCCCTCTGCAACCACTTGGTTATTATTTTCTATGGCAAAGGTTATGCACAACACTATACACACAAAAATAGCATTTACATGCAAGTTGATGCTTTGTGGTTTTTGCAGGTTTCCTCAGGAGGCACTCTCAGGTTAAAAGTAACATCTCTCGCTTTAGCTCTGCCTCTCTAGCCAGCTATCTCCAATTCACAGCGTCACCTATCTGATTACTTTTAAATGTGTTAGTCAGGCTGGATGTTCTGACTGTTCCATTCAGAACCTCTGCTACTCGAGTGTGTTATGATGTGGAAAGAGGAACCAAAAGTGGAGAAGGTACAAGGCTTCAAAAAGGCTTTTATTTAAAAAAAAAATGAAGTCCACAAAAACACAGGGTACAACAGAAAGCCCCAAAAACCAAAGGCAAAAAATAGGCAAAGGTCCAGGGAGGGAAAAAAGAAAAGGCAAAAAAGCAGTGACAGGGAAACTAAATGCGGAAAACTCACGGGGAAGCTAGCAGACAGGACAAAAGGATCTGACAAGAGACGAGGGAAGCACAGACATTAAATACACAAGGTAATGAGGTAACGAGAGGCAGGTGACAAGAGGGCAGGGAGGCAGGTGGAGAACATCAGGTAACAAGAGCGGGAAGACACAGGAAGTAAAACTAAAGGCAGGACAAGACAAAAACCAGAAAAAATCCCAAATCACTATAGTGTGCTCACTAAGACCAAGACTCCAGTTCTGAAGTCTTTACACTGGCTTCTTATGCCTCAAAGAATTGATTTCAAAGTACTTTTGCTAGTTCATAAATCACCAAACTGTTTATTTCTGATCTATGACCCCCGCCAGACCTCTCAGGTCGTCTGGGACAGGTCTGCTTTCTGTCCCATGAGCAGCGTTCAGTTTCTATGCTCCTCATATGTGGAACAAATGTCCAGAAAACTGCAGATCCGCTGTTTCTCTCAGTTCTTTTAAATCAAAGCTGAAGACCTTTCTTTAAATGGTTGTTAATTTCTTTAATGTTTCATTTCTTATACTGAACTGTAACTTTTATTCTTGTGTTTTATCTGTTTTTATTTTTTAACTGTCTTTGTGTAAAGCACTTTGAATTACCCTTTTGCTGAAATGTGCTATACAAAGCAAGCTGTCTTGCCTTGCCTGACGGGATTCGGACTGTCTTTATGTCTGCAGTTACATGGCTACAGAGGCAAGGAGCCACTTGGTCTGCAGATCTTCATTGGTACAGCAGATGAACGCATCCTCAAGCCCCACGCCTTTTACCAAGTCCACCGCATCACCGGTAAGACCGTTACGACCACCAGCTATGAGAAGGTTCTCCACGGCACCAAAATCCTGGAGATCCCCCTGGAGCCAAAGAACAACATGAAAGCAATGTGAGAATTTAAGAATGTGTGCATTTCTGAATCATTCAGCATCTTTCCACTCAAAAGCCTTTTTTTTATAATATTCATTTCCACTGTCAGTTTTGCTTACATATTCATCCCTTCTGACAGAATCGACTGTGCTGGTATCCTGAAGCTCAGGAACGCCGACATCGAGCTGAGGAAGGGCGAGACCGACGTCGGGCGGAAAAACACGCGCGTTCGTCTTGTGTTCCGTGTGCACATACCTCAACCTGGAGGACAGCACGTCTCTCTCCAAGTGGCCTCCCATCCTATCGAGTGCTGTAAGCTGTACACCTTAAACACTTTGACAATATGCCTATTGTGCAATTTTTTTACCTCATCTTTGATGTAATGCATTTAAGTGAATGCATTACGCTTCCATACTAAATAAACATCGCCAGAAAAAAAGAAACCCACATTCAGTTTGGATATAGGCTGATAGTCTAGAGTCCTCCGCACAAAGATGTCTTCATGGAGCCAGGGCTTTCTATCGAGTAGGTGGGCGCTGCATGTGTCAGTGCCGGTGTATCTGTTTGTATGTACGCAGTAGTAAAGCCTGTGTTTGGGTACATCAGTGCATGTGTACACAGTTTTATTAAAGCACCTGGTGTTATCAAAACCCAAACAATAAGTCCCTTTATCTGGCTTTGATTAACACCCTAGTCAACACATAGCATTCATCATATCAGTGACACAGGCTGCATGCCATATGCTCCTGTCATTGTAAAAAATCATTACGACGAATACCTTATCATTTATAATCGTCCTTTCCCGTCTGTTTTCTGATCACAGAGTGGGCAGAACAACATGTTACCAATTTGTCTGTCGTAAGACGAACTTCAGAACAATTGGCGTCAGTGAAAACCAACCGAGCATGAAGTTGCTGACATCTGTCAGGCCCGGTGATAAGCCCACTCTGTCACTCATGGTGGATTTGAGCATGCAGGGCCCCTGTTGCTGCCAAGTGCTTTGTTTTATCCGCTCGTGGTGTAGTTGGGCAGACAAACCTTTTCAAAGGTTCAGCTCGCCTCAGGGAGTGTTTTTCAGCTGAAATAATGGGTGATCCTAGCGTACAACATGAGAAAGCAACACTGACATCGACTCATCAACATACCCTATAGCCCTATATTCAAACCCTATAGAGCTCAACAGTGCTCGCCGACCTTTTTAACATCTCAGGTTCTGGAAATATTTTTCCCCGTTCAATGTCTCCATTGACGTTTCATAAAATGCTTATATAAGGACTTTTAAGCCAGCTACGAGATGAACCGTGACCATGAAACTACAAAAATTTGGCAAAGTTAAGACACAGATACGATCATAGAGTTCAATGGTAGAGGTAGTTCCACCAATCAGAGACAACGCTGGTAGGGAGTGTAGTTTTACTCCATAAGATTGTGAATTAGGATTATTTCACACGCATATAAAACTTTCTGTTTACAACCTCGTCAGTCACAAATGAATGGGATTTTTACTTCCCAAACCACACTGCTGAGCCCTATATTTCTAATGCCTTGTGTATCATGTTATGCACACTTCACAAATATTCTGCTTGACATGTTTGGCATCTTTGGACTCCTTGAGATCTCCACAAGAGTGTCAAGTCCTATGTGTTTGTAATGACTGAATTTATTTAACAAAGATTCAACATTTTGAGAGTCACATACAGTAAATACAGTATTTATTGCAGGGCTGTGGTATAAGATTGCATCAGACTGTTAGTTGTTCCTCTTACTTTGTCCTCTTCCTGTACAGGACTTTACTATGCAGACCAAGGCAACCTCCATTTTTACCCACCTCACTTGTGATTTTGACAGATTTGCAGAGCTGCTTATTAAAACGGAAAGCGAGGGTGGTGATTGTGGAACCATTCTTCTTTGTTAAACACAGTCCCTTCTTGGTTATGCGTTGTTTGTGCTCTTGTGAGTAATCACTGCAGAGCTTTCAAAGGAAGTGTTGCATGTTTTGTCCCTATAGTTTTTTTTTTATCATTGACTGATTGAGTGCTAAAGTCAAAAAACTTTCATAGCTGCATGCAGGTGACGTCTTCAAATGTCTTGTTTTGTCTGACTAACACTCTAAAGTAGGCCTGAGAGATTCAGGGAAAAATCTGAATCATGCTTTTTTTAGCTTAGAATTGATATCATGAGTCTCTATCATGAGTTTTTTCTCATGAAGTGTAATATTTATTGCACACATGAACCATGACAAAACAAAACAAAATGGAAGTACCAAAAATAGATTTTTTTTTGGCACCTGTAGCACATTGCTTATTACCTCAAGCCTGTAAACACAGTGCAGGCCTACTCTAAAGCCCAACAACATTCAGTTTACACAGATATAAAATGGAGAAAAGTTGTAATCGTCACATTGGAGAAAGTAACAGAGGATTTAGGACAATTTTTCACTGACTGATTGTCATTCAGTATAGTGAAATGCTGGTTCATGTGCTAAATGTTCCTTTATGTGAGCGTGTGTGACAGTAGATAGACCGTGAATGTAACACAGCGGCCCTCTGTGTGTCCCGGCAGCCCAGCGTTCAGCACACGAGCTTCCCATGGTGGAGAAGCAGGACATGGACAGCTGCTCTGTTCTGGGAGGCCAGCAGATGATCCTGACTGGCCAGAACTTCAGCTCCGATTCCAAAGTCATTTTTCTGGAGAAAACCCAGGGTGAGTGGCATCGCTAGCTCATTAGAGCTGGGCAATATGGAGAAAATCCTCAATTGGGTATCATGACGGACGAAATGCATTGATGTCCATGTTGCGGCGATATTGTAGGGTTGACTGTCACAAAATATTTACACAATGAGAGTTTTGATACATAATCACCAACAATGTGGTTATAATGTCTAAGTGTATAAAAGCAAACAATACAACTAGAATAGAACATTACATCACTTTACTGTAAAGGATCCTTTAAAACCAGGAAAAAAAAAAATTATACAAAGTCTAAGACGATATCTAGCCTCATATATCGACGTTGATATAATATTGACACATTGCCCAGCCCTAACACTGCATCACATCATCCACCCAGCATCACTCACAACCTGTGGGAGAGAGTCATTTTAGATTTTAGATTTTTATATGAGGTGGCTGTTCACATGGTAAACATATTGAGTAGCCAGTTATCTTATCTTGTACTATGGTTGGTTTTTTATTTAAACTCTTTTTATTTTTTTTTCTTCTCCTGTTATTTGGGTATTTCGCCACGTGATTTGTAAATGCGACTTTGGGAGATGTCTGTTAAATAGTGGTGTCTTGTAATCCCATATGGGATGGGCCGAAAATTTGACATGGCACAAAAATTAAAGGAAGTTAAACTAAAAACTAAACTAATGGTTGTTAGTAACATAAAACATGCATTGCACAGGAACCTAACCTATGACTAAAGCTATGAACCTTTGTGGTATGTGCATGTGTTAGTTCTGCTATTACACAGTGTCACAGTAACACCCCAACACCAGTGATAACAATGACTCATAAGCAGCTGTGTCTGTGTAACGCGTTCATACCCCCCATCATTGTATAGATGGAGCCACATGAGCTATTTGCATGATCCAAATGATAACACTGCAGCCTCACTTCCTTTTGCCCTTTCCTCACTGACTTCAACAATGTCTTATCTCTACTCAGATCGGCCTTTTGTTGTGTGATTATTAGTTCGGTGTGTCATGTGACATGACACACCTCTGTTTGACACCTAAGGGCCTCTTGATGTAAGGAAAGAACATATTTTTATTTGTTTGTGACAGAGAACTGCAGCTTTTTCCCTTTTGTTATGTAATATTAGGTTCTGTTGATGGTCGACGAGACAGTTATGTTAAAATACGGTCTGATATTGTGACTCACTGATGCCACGGCTGGCTGAGAGCTTGGCTTTTTAAATGAAGGCACTCCCCAGGCTACCTCAACTCAAACTTGGTCCCTCATGTGCTGGCTGCTTTCATTTTTCTCTCTCTCTCTCTTTTTCACCGGGGTTCCCTGCCGCTGTGTTACGACACACTAAATAGTAATGGATAGTAAGACAAAGTCGGAAAAAGAAATCCGATGTGGAGGGATTGCCATTGTTTTGGAGAGTTTCTGTATGACACAATGTTCTGGAGCAGTGCAGTTGTGAAATCCCTGTGGATGAGAGACAGCTGCCTCTGGCTGGAGCTTCCCTGGCTCCTGTGCTTGGACAGGGAGGGTTGTACGGAGGGAAGGAAAATACAAAATTACATAATTACGGCAAAAATTTCTTTTCTTTTTCAACTCCTACTACATGAGCCCTGTAACGTAGAGTTTTTCCTGCGTGCCTCTACGACATGTTCTGTCAGACCAATCGCAAACATTATTAGAGCTTGGTAGAAGTATGCTGCATGCTTATGGACTCCCTGATGCTGATGACAGGTATTGAAATTGGCTATAAGACATTTTTCGATACTCAAAATTTGCTTGTTGCCTAAAAAGTATTGAATTTGGTACCCAGCCATTGAAAGGGGGAATGACATGCAACAAAGGGTCGCAGGTCGGAATTGAACTTGCAGCTGTTGCGGCAAGGACTGAGCCTCTATACATGGGGCGCCATTCTACCAGGTGAGCTACCCAGGCGCTCCCTGCTCAGGCTCTCTCTCCAGCTCTCTCGCTCCCCCTTTCCACCTCACAATTACCCCCAGAGGGGTATCCCAGAGAGTAGCATTGCAAACAAACACAAACACCAAGAAAGCAGCAGTCATCACGTTGATGTGGAGAGAGGTGATCATTAAAAATACATTATTGAAAAAAAAAAAGACAAGTTGGCGAGATGTGTGGAATCCCCCTTTCTCCTGCTGACTCATTTAAGCCATGTGTTTTTAATTTGTCAAAGGCTTTCCCACCTACAGCAACATTAGCACATGTCCTATCACGTGTTAGGGCATGTGGAGTTTACAGTTGCCAGCAGATTTTCTACTTTTTCACCTAAGCAACAGGTTACATGTAATCTGAAGAAGTGTGATGTAACATAACATGTGCCATAATCATTATAGACGGGAAGCAGAACCTGCAGTTCTCATTACATCCCTGCTAATGTTGTTTCTGTCAGCGCTGCATTGGAGAGCACACAGGAACTACACACCGCCATGTGTCTCTCCGATTAATAATGGATGACTACGTGTGTGGGGTAAACCCACAGATCGTCTTTAGCTGTGCTTGGTGGTGTAAGAGGAAGTGGTTTTAAAAGTGACATGCATCAAGAGGCCTTTTCATGGATTTGAAATCAGATGTTGTAAGATAATGGCTACAAATGTACTACATATAACTGTATTTGAATTATATCAAAATTAAATTAATTGTTTTTTAGAATACAAACAACTCTGAATAAGGTGATTGCGTTTCAGCAATTTCCAAATTTAAAAGCTAAAGACTTCTAGTCTAGTACATCTTGAAACAATCAACCTTACTGACTTCATTGCAGAGTTAATTGCTGCATTGTTTACGACTCGGTTTTCACTTTCTCTCGTTTTCTTCTTTTCTAGATGGGCAGCAAATCTGGGAAATGGAAGCAACAGTCGACAAAGACAAGAGCCAGCCTGTATGTATTATAATACGACTGTTAAATACTTGTATGATACCTGTAAAACACACCAAACGGGCCAGCTGTCACGTTTCATAGTTCAAACCATAAGGACTGTTTCAGAACATTGTGCATTGTCTTGTAGAGTATGCTGTTTGTCGAGGTGCCGTCCTACCGAGACTCGTCTGTCTGCCATTCTGTCAAAGTGAACTTCTACGTCATCAACGGCAAGAGGAAGCGCAGCCAGCCTCAACATTTCACCTACACACCACTGGCATGTAAGAATGCTGCTCAGCCTCTTTTGCTATGCTTATCACACTGTAGGATTTGAATGGAAAGTGCTAACAATTATTATTATGAGTTCACTACAAATCTCAGTAGGTAATGCTTTTTAAAGTACACACTACTTCCTCTCAGAATGGTTGCAATCATAGCTGCTAAACGATTAATGGCTCGCAGATGGAAAGCTCCACATTGGGTCAGTATATAAAGATGGCTTCTCCACTTAATACACATAGCAAAGATGGACCATCAAAACCAGGGTAACTTCCAAATCCAGCAGGGGACCCCAAACTTCCCTTTTCCTAAGCCACATTAACCAGCTCCTACTGGGGGATCCCGAGCCGTTCCCAGGCCAGGTTGGAGATATACAGTAATCCCTCTACCTAGTCCTGGGTCTCCCCCGAGGCCTCCTCCCAGCTTATATTATTTTATGTAAATGTATGTATGCTCACAAAAAACAGTGTTTACACTGATCTCCTTTTATTTTTTTCAGCTCCATCCATCAAGACAGAGCCCCTAGATGAGTATGAAGCGGACCACATGGGTTTTGCCATGCCTCACATCTTGGGCTTATCCCCTCATTCCTACTTCCATAACCCGCGCAGCATCCTCCATCCAGACAACGGCCTGGTCTCCGGCATGGCCTGCCAGCGTCTCAGCTCCAGCCTCCCCAGCCAAGACGTGCGTTTCCAGCAGCAGAGCCCAGCCATCGTCTACTCCCGCGGGGGCAAGAGTTTGAGCGGCGGCCCTGGCCTTTATCAGCAGACTGGAGGGATGATGCCTGACCCCCACCGGTCGGTGCTGGTCCACACGGGCTCCCCGGCTCAGTCTGTAAGTCCCATTGGTGCAGGCCAGCACCCTTCCATCATCCAGTTCTCCCCCATCAACCACCACCTGCTCCGGGGAGAAGAGCCTCAACCTCTCTCTGCTCCGCAGCCGGACAGCCAGCAGATCATCTACTGCGATGGCTACTCCCCACAGGCAGCCGCCTCACAGTCACCCACACCCCCCCAGGCCCAGGCCCAGGCCCAGGCCCAGGCTGTGAACCATCCTGCTCAGCATTATCCCACCGTGATCCAGCAGCAGCCATACACGCAGAAGACGCAGCAGAAAGGCCGGGCTCCTCCTGGCACGGGGCAGATGGAGGCTCCAGGAGACGGACAGAGGAGGGTGACGGTCAAGGAGGAGAACTTGGACCAGGCCTACCTAGATGATGGTGAGTGTAAGTTCATGATTTTATACTTAATGTGAGTGGGATAACATAACATGTTGTGGTCACAGTGTGTGTCTTATCTGTGTAATGTGGTAAAAAATAAGCAGGCAGACAAGTGATGAATATGTACAATTCCCTTTTAATGAAAGAGATCGGCGATAAGACCCGCTGACAGAGATTTGACTTTTCGTAAGAACAATTCAAGGATATTTACGTGCTGTAGTATCAAAGCCAAATGAAAAGGCTCACACTGTTAAAACAATCCTCGACAGGAGCTGGAATTATGTTCCACTCAAGGTGGAAATAACAGGGATTATGAGTCATGTGTTTATACTTACGCTTGTCAACCCCATTACCCTCTGACAGAATGAATGTCAGGCCACATCCAGCAGCAGGCGGGAGGTTAAACCTCTTCCTTACTTTGGTTAAAGGTTATTTAAACTGTATTGTTTTTTTTCAAGAAAATGCCTCTGAAAGTGATACCGTATTTTTTTAATCTTTAGTCCATGTCAGCAAGGTGAGCTTTAAAGGCAGTCTGAGGTTGTCATCACGTCGCTGCATTCAACAATGTTCCTTCTGCTGGTCGCAGGGGTTCGTCTGGCACGCCACACATCAGGAAATCAGCTTCTCTCTCCCTCTCTCTCTCTCTCTCTCTCTCTCTCTCTCTCTCTCTCTCTCTCTCTCTCTTGCATTAAGGACAGAGAGGGAGGGAGAATAACAATTGTCACTCTCCTGATCGTTGGACATGTTGACACTGTTATGAAGTGAAAAATAACTTCCATGGCAACCATTGTCAAACAGTGGAACGGGCTGCCTGGGAGAGCTGGGGAAAGCCTCTTTGTTTGTTATAGTTGGCCGGGGCTTCTCCTTGGCCTTACGCCCCTCGATTCTGTGGGGGAACCCACCAGAGGATTATATTTTTTTTTTTCGACTGCAAGATTCTGCCAATCTGGCACAAGAAAGTCCTATTTGCAGCTGCTCTCCCCTAGAAATCCAGCCTGATCCCTGTAAGATAGCAGCAGGGTGGAGGGTAGTTCGCAGGAAAAGGGAAATGTGTGTGTGTGTGTGTGTGTGTGTGTGTGTGTGTGTGTGTGTGTGTGTGTGTGTGTGTGTGTGTGTGTGTGTGTGTGTGTGTGTGTGTGTGCGTGCGTGCGTGCACGTGATGGAAAAAATGAAACGAATAAAAAGGGCCAGCAATGGAATGTGTGTTTCTTGGATGGAACTTGCAGGGTCTCCCTCCACAGTAAACAGCAACAGGGAAATGTGGTTTTGAATGAACATGGAGTCAGAGGAACAGTCAAACTGGGCCTCCTATTTGATCCTCCCATCATTAGGGATGGGCATCGCCATGGATTTCCCAAATCGATTAGAGTCCAATTCACAAGGTCCCGATACGGCAATTAGGTTAGGGAAATTAAAGTCACAATGCCAATTTTGCATGGAAAAGAGATCTGAGAACTTCTGCTGTAAGTTGTACAAGCAAGAAGCAACTCTTAAATATTGTTCATAATGCACCAGGTTAATGTTCACATTAAGCGCTGACCCCCAAAAAGTTTGCATAAAGTACCTTTTACTTACTTAATTCATAGTGTAAAGGCTTTTATTTAAAGATGGATTTCTGGATTTTATGAATCAATATCAGATCACTCAAAGATAATTTAAACCAAGCCCTACTCATTATCAGATGATGCGTCCTTAAGTGACTTGGCATCTTTGTCCAATTTCAGTTTTTAAATCTTGCAAAAAAACAAACTAAAAGCTCAATTAGCAGCTACTTTAATTGCCTTCTTTTATCCTGAGAACTGCAGGTGAATTTTTAATTTTAAAACTAAAATAGAATAATACCACATAACCAGTTGCGTGCTGGTAATCCACCCACCCACATCATTGTACGATCTACTTATCGACACTTCAGTGAGGAAAAAAAGGGGACTTCCCGATATTGAAAACACATTTTTTTCAGACACAGGCTGAAAAGATAAGTGGAATCAAAAATCCCCCCTGTGTTTGACTGCAAAGGTGTTGATCCTGACAAAAAACAATCTTTCAAGTTGGGACCATCAAACACATTTTTCACCCAAGTGAGATTGTCAACATTACTCATCGATACATGTGTTTCAGTCTGTAGTCATTTGTGAAAACTGGGTGATGCCACATCCTGGTATCGTCCCAGTGTTGTGGTCGATAACTGTCACATCTGAACATGTCTGAACTGTGTCAACTTTAGTGAAGAGTGTTAAATGAAAGTCAGGTATTTCATTTTGTGCTAAAACGTGGCTCATCATCTCTCACTCAGAGGGCTTGTATCTGCAGCCCCCACACAAGTTCCCATGCCTCCATTTGGTGCTCAAACAAGACACTAGCTATGTTTCCATCCACATGTTTTATCCAAATTAAGTGATATCAAATGAAAAATGCCTTATGGAAACAGTAACATTTGATGTAATTTCATGAACTCAAAGGAAATACGTTCGGTCTAATCAGATTTTATCTTTATCGACTTACGGCTTATGCGATAAACGCTGATGGAATTGTTATTTTCCCAATAAATAATGAATTGCGTTTAAGTTTTAAGTCATTTTATGGTTGCAACCCGCCACAAAACGAAGAAGAAGTTTTTGTTGATTTCCGCCCAGTATTTCCTCTCTGTCTTCACACATGGCGGGCGTCAACAAAAACAGATGGAAGTGGACGGACGAGGAGACGAGAGACTTTCTGAATTTAATTTATCAGGAACTCGCAAAGGAAATGGCCGACAAAGGTTAGGACAAGCCGTGGGACGTCCTGCGGAGTCAATGGAAGACAATAAAAGACAAGTTGCATCTGCATCGTCATAGCGATGTGTTGATAGCGTCGTTGTTTTCTTATTATAGCTTGATATGACCTATCAGCTGGAACATGAGCACTATTACAACTTGTGCAATATTGATAATTTGTTGGTAGACGGGATCCATTTTATCTAGAAAAACGTTGTTGTTGCTTGAATGTTGTGTGCGAAATGAATGAAAACACCTTAAAATGTCTAAAACCAATTCCATATACCAATTTGAAACAGCAAACAGCATGTGATGTCATCACCACAGTTTTTTTTAATGAACTTCAGATAATTCAATTGACAAGTGGATAAATACAAATATCAATCTGCTCAACTGAAAAAAAGATGCCTGTGGGTAGGGCTACTTTTGGTCAATATTGAAATCACGATTATTTAACACTTAACACTTCCCCTTCAGAACACAAGACAAAATAAGAGTTTACTTGCAAAATGTAATGTGCAAATTAATCATTACATTGTTTTTATTATTGTTAGGAACCGAAATCGCAATAACAATTCAATGAATTGCACAGGCCTACCTGTCTTGCCTTTAAGACCACAAAGGTCCAGAACGTCTACCACAGAGATTGTGAAGGCTGAGAGTGACAGTTTTAGTGGGTGTGGAATAAAGCCCAGAGGCAGTGGAGCAGGCGGAATTGTTCCAGCAGGTAGAGACCAGGGGCAGGAGAGATAAAGCACACAGCAACAGCCGGGTGGACATGCATTAGTCTCAGCTCACTTCCATCCCATTTGAAAGGCTTGAACAAATACACAACCTAGCTGTATCCAGACGGGGCTACAGCCGTTATGAGAAGAACATGACAACTGCATTAGACCTGGGACGTATTTTCTTTTTAGTTCTTGGGCCACTTACAGCCCGATTGGATCTCAAGTGGACCAGTAAAACCAATTCAGCAAGATCAGAAACCCTATCTGCCAACCCTATCTTGTCAGGCTGATGTTGGTGTTAGGGTCATTGTAGGAACAGAGTGGGGGGAGGGGCTAATAATTCCAGGAAAAAAACTCTCAATTTCTAAGATTAAAGCCATACATTTACAGGAAAAACCTTGGATATTATCTGGGATTGAAGTGGAAAATTACTTCTTTGCAATTTTTATACTTTGCAACCCATCCAGTGGGCCTAATCTGACCCTATGGCAGGCCGGTTCTGGCCCGCAGGCCGTATGTTTGATATCCTGCTTTAGACACTTATATTGATACATTTACAGTGTACAGTTAGTTTGTTCATGGGTGTAGATTTTGGTTTTGTCAACCTCTTAAAGATAGTCTATAAAGTAAAACTCACATATGTACAGTTCAGGATTCATCAGTTGCTGTTAAAGTTCCCTCAGTCCATTCTTTATTCCAAATACATTTACACTGTAAGACAGGGAGGCCAAAGTCTACAGTTTTTTTACAGCTGCACTTACAATATTCACCATCTAACATTAACTAATAAGCTCCAAAAACTATATATATATAAATACATCACATTTATATTAGCTTTGCAGGTATTTGGTCATAGGCCGAAGTATTCCTGTTGGTGGCGCTAGCTACAAAGTTAGGTTATCACCGTTGTTAATACAGTTCATCCTGAGGGTAACATTAATGTGTGTACCAAATATTACAGCAATCCATCAAAGAGTTGTCGAGACATCTTCCTCAAAACAACAAATGTCAACCTTATGGAAAAGTTACAGGATCACCAAAGTCATTTGAATTTATCCTCTGGGCACCATGAATGTCTGTACACATTTCATGGCAATCCATCAAGTAATTGTTGAGATATTTTTAGTCCAAAGTGGTGAATTGACCAACCAACCAACAAACTAACCAACCAAGACATTGCCATCCCTGGAGTTATGCCACTAAAATGGGTAAAATGTGTTTGTCAGCTCACCTGGGTTAATCACACGAAGTAGGTATCTTCCACAGTTAGTCTTTCTTTGAGGGATAATAAAACAAAGTAAGAGGGAATTTTGTACTAACAAGACAGTAACATGTGTTTCTACTAACTGTGACTCCTCATATCAGCTTCATATGCACTTTGGAATACATTTATGCAGAGTGACAGAGAAATCTTCCTTTAGAATCATACAAGAAAGGAATCTCTTCACAGCAAGTGTAGAGAGAAGGACCAATAACAGCGACCAGTGTGCATGTGTGTATTATCTGGAGACAAACTGGAGCACTGACGCACCAGATCTGTGGTGAGATTGATGGTTAGCTGTGCGTCCACTCTCTCTCTACTTTCTCTTTGGTTTTCAGCTTCATGCTGTCATTACAACCCCTCATCAGCCATGAGCATACTGTACACCCTTCTGCACACAAACACCTATACTGTATTAACATGCAAATACTTGCAGATACAAACACACACATATTCCTGGTCGCCAACAGGCAATGTGCAGCGACTGAGTTAGCTACTGTACAGGGTGTCTCTCTCCTCTCTCTCTCTCTCTCTCTCTCTCTCCTCTCCCAGTTGCTTGGTAAACAGTGCAGCTCATTGGTGCAGAACTCAGGAGCCAGACACTCACCTATTGAACAGACTAGACCAAGTGTTCCCTAGGCCAGCCTCAACCAGCCGGTCCGTGCCAACCCTTCATTAGATTCAGCAAAGCCCCACTGTATGTTGTCCCACTGCGGCGCTCCTGCTGCTTCTCTAAGCTTGTTTTATGCACAGGAAAAAAAATCCTGTGGCACCATTGGGCCGATGAAGGTTTCTTTAAGGCGTTAGGTGTCAGAGGGAATTCCACTACAGACTAAAATAAACAGGCACGCTGATGTTGTGACGACGGCAGAGCACCCGGTTTGGCTGCTCCTGCAGTTTTCGCACCCTCAGGTGCTGCTCTGGCTATAAAATGTGCTCAGTGTTGAGCTGCTGTAACGGTTCTCTCTCACATCTGCAAATGATCAAATAGAAAAGATCGAAGAGGATGTCTGTCCCATTGCTTAATCAGATTTCAGATTTTCGCTGCATTTGTTGGTGCTACTTCAATTAGAAATAATAATTTTCTATCCATTGGTCCCTTTGTTTTTATTTACACCTCCTAACAGCTTGTCCTAAATAAGAATTTGCCATCATCTTGCAACTGTTTTGAGCTAGTTTTGGAACAATCTGTTCTGCCTTTCACTATCTTTCATCTGCTTACATACATGTGGGGTGTGGGTGAGATGGTGTCTGGTTTCACCCTTTGCCTTTGCAAACTATGTAAAGCAAGGCTTAAAATAGAGCTGACACAAGCGCACTAAACAAAGTTTCTCTACCTCTAAAATAAGGCCGTGCAAGACAGCAACCATTAGTATTTCGAACAGCTGGTGGCTCTTTCAGTCGTGAATCATCTTAATTTCTCTAATCTTAACGTTTTTCATTGTTCATTAATCCTGTTGAGTTTAAAGGAATAGTTTGACTTATTATCCTTCTTGCTAAGAGTTAGAAATGATTGAGACGTGTGTTGATTATGAGGCTACAGCCAATTAGCTTAGCTTAATTTAAAGCTATAGTGTGAAGTTTCTCCCATGAGGAATTGTAAGTAACAACATCGAAGGCGCATCCACATGATACAGGCCTTCCGTGATTGCGAAAAGCCCCCACCCCTCCTCCACATAGTTGCTAGGAGCCAAGGAGGACACAGAGGATTAAAAAAACATGATTGACTCTTCAGAAGAGGTCATTATCTTCACTCGAGTTTCTGCGCGGGGAAATACAAAAAGCTTTAAAGACTGAAAACGGGGAAACTGCCTGACTCCGTCCAAAAAAAGCTCACTAATTAACACATAATTTTTGTTTCTTTTCAAAAAACAACCCAAGCTAGCTATGCTATGTTTTTAGTCTTGATGTTAAGCTAAGCTAATCTGTTGCTGGCTGTAGCTTCATATTTAGTGTACGGATACTGGATATCTAGCTTCTAATCTAACTCGGCAAGTTTTTTTTTCCAATGCTGATATTCCCATTTTAACACACTTTTTTCCATTTACCAAAGTGTAGCCATGGTTACAAAATCACAGACACGATATGGTCTGTAGTGGCTTGGTTACAAGCAAAAAGGTTTTTTGGCCCACTTTGACATACTTATATTACTCATCGACTGTAATGGGTTCCCCGATGCACAGTGGAAGTGGCACTGGCCTATAATGTCTCCTACTTTCAGTGTACACACACACACACACACACACACACACACACACACAAACACACACACACAGCCGCCCAGCAGGCCTCCAGGCCTGGACTCCCAGATAAACACCAGATCTCCACACAGACGCTGTGGCATATCTGTAGACCCGTTATTCCTTCCTGCACTGAGTACTTTCACTTTTAATACTATATGTACAGTACATTTTCCTGATGCTACTTACATACTTTCACTTAAGTAACATTTTCAATACAGGACTTTTACATGTCTGTTTCCAGTGTTGTATTAATACGTTTTGCTTACGTAAAGGAACTGAATACTTCTTTTACCACTACCTGCTACTATAAATGTGACGTTATGTTTGTGTTTACACAAGGGTGAGCAGTTAGAGGTAGTTCTACTTCCTCTTCAGTTATCAGCACGTACTGTACACAACGCTTGAAATACTTACTTGTTGGCAATATTCAACAATATTTAATTCAAATTTTATTCTGAGTGCTTTACACTGGCTTCATGCCTCCCACCCAGCACATCGTGGTTCTATTTTTAAAACAATGACACAGACATTTTCCATTTCAACCCCCTTCCTCTTCTGTTGATGTGTATACACACACTTTCAATCATCCAAGCAACGAGCTCTTGCTTTGCTCTACCTCTAGTGGTTACTCAACATTAATGCAGCCTTCCATCCACGCCCTGCACACAAACACATCTGATCCTCTCTGTCAACAGTATTTCAGTACTACAATCAATTTCACATTTTAATGTTGGCTGTTTTAACATGAATTATTATTATTACCAATTGATTGCGTTGCTGTCTAACAACCCTCTCTTTCTTTGTTTTACAGTGAATGAGATCATAAGAAAGGATCTGACAGGCGTTCAAGCCAGAGGGCAGACATAGAGGACAGACCGGAGCAGGAAATAACAACACCACCACCCCCCTCCAGATAGACCGACAGACAAACAGAGCAACACACACACACACACACACACACACACACACACACACACACACACACACACACACACACACACACACACTCAGACAGTCTTCAACCTTCCACTGGTGATGCAAATCCACCAAAAATCACTTTTCCTCGTTTTCTTTAGCCACAGCTCCTATCACCAACACCCAGCAGCAGGTTTCCAACCAACCAATGAGAAACAGGCAAATGCGCCTTAAGTTTTAGATTTTTTTTTTTCCTGGTTGAAGTTTGGATGCAGTTTGTTTTACAGAGGAGTACACCGATGCAACAAAATAAAGCATATAAAACTCACCTGTTTGCCTTCCACGTGTGCCTCATACCGGTGGCCAAATATTGCCTTTTCATGCTGATCATCTCAGTTTAAGTGCAGTTTTCTAATGGAAGTGAAGCGCACACTGCCTTAACCATACACAAATTAACTATTGTGACGCCTCCTAATATGCACTGTTTTCAATAACAGGGGGTCAATGCTATCACTTTTTTATACATATAATATTTGAGTCATGTGAATAATGTACTGTTTTATATTTTAAAAATACATTGCATTATATTCAGGTTATAATGCCGATGTGGCCACAGCAGGCTCTACAGTTTTTAAATGCTTTCTACGCCCAATCTTTCAATCTTGCATTGAAAATGATTTTAAAATGTATCGTAACTCTGGCTCGTGCCAGTTGAAGTAAGAGACTTTGTTTTCTTGCTCTCTTTTTTAATCAAAAATGTTTGTCTATTTTATTTGTATTGCTCTTAAAGATGATTGTAATAACATCGGTGACTGCTTTCACAGTCTCAAACCAAATATTCCAAAGCTTATCCTATTCATATTGTGATAGTATGAATTTATGCATAATGACAATCAGTATACTCAGAGCTCCATGCCTGCCCATGCAGAAGCGTGATGCTTGCTGATGTAAAGAGCATACATTCTATTTCCTGTTATTGTCATTATATTATATTTACACACACTGTAAGCACAGTAGGGAAACCCAGTGTGTATGTGTGCTAAAACAGTTTGCTTTGATGAAGAAAAAGTTGTAGTTATCAAAACAATATTTTTTAAAATATTTCACTGAGTGACTTGGAGTACATACATAAGTGCCATTTGTATGATTGTAGAGGAAAAAAGTAAAACAAAGGGGTAAAATACATAATAGAAGTTAAAATGTAAGACTGAATCTTAAATCTTTTTTAATATTTGATATGGACCTATTTTAATAGAAATAATGATTTTGTAAATGAGCAGAGCTAATATTGATGTATTGATTATTTTTCTCATTGAGCCAATGTATTTGACATTTCCTGAATGTAATCTACATTAAATCATGTTTCCCTTTTCTGTAAATATTAGATACAATGTGTCGTGGTCCATGTGCTACAATAAAGTTTAAGTAGACTAAAAAATTTTGTCTGTACCTTTTACATGTGTTTATAATATACGCAATGTTATACTTAGCATCATATCTTGTATCTGTTTTACTACAATGTCAAACAAATGAATTATGACAAAAGTCTCACTTTTAATATGTTAAAGTTTTGTTTAGTGTGTTATTATTTTAAAGTCCTTAAAGAACTCCTTGGTAATGAAAGTGTTATTAAAACTTTCTTATTTTATTTTCTGTGTGGATAGATTTCATGTATTTGTTTAATTTTGAGTCTACAAGACTTTGCTAAAAAGTCTCTGTCTCATGCTATTTTTGTATCCCTAAAAGTAATAAATAATAACCATATGCATCATTGTTGTTCTTGTTTTTATTTATCATTCCTCTCCAGTTTCTCTCATGAATGAATAAATGAATATTTATCATGGATTGAAGGTCCTGATCCCAGAACATTTAAGGTTGTCAGATAGTAGTGTGTGCAGTAAGGGGAGACCAGGGGCAGTTCTAACAATTATTGGTATTAATATCAATACTCAAAAACCTCTTGAACTATTTGGATTCAATGTTTATCTAGGTAACTTATATCTGTGTTCTACTGAGAAAACCCTCCCTTGAAAAACGACTTTATAAGTCATTTGTACAATCAGTATTAAAACGCCCGTATCTGAAGTCTCTTTTATATAGACCTTAGTGGTCCCTAATACTGTATCTGAAGTCTCTTTTATATAGACCTTAGTGATCCCTAATACTGTATCTGAAGTCTCTTTATATAGACCTTAGTGGTCCCCTAATACTGTATCTGAAGTCTCTTTTATATAGACCTTAGTGGTCCCCTAATACTGTATCTGAAGTCTCTTTTATATAGACCTTAGTGATCCCTAATACTGTATCTGAAGTCTCTTTTATATAGACCTTAGTGGTCCCCTAATACTGTATCTGAAGTCTCTTTTATATAGACCTTAGTGGTCCCTAATACTGTATCTGAAGTCTCTTTTATATAGACCTTAGTGGTCCCCTAATACTGTATCTGAAGTCTCTTTATATAGACCTTAGTGGTCCCTAATACTGTATCCCTTTATATAGACCTTAGTGGTCCCTAATACTGTATCTGAAGTCTCTTTTTATATAGACCTTAGTGATCCCTAATACTGTATCTGAAGTCTCTTTTATATAGACCTTAGTGGTCCCTAATACTGTATCTGAAGTCTCTTTATATAGAAGTGGTCCCCTAATACTGTTTGAAGTCTCTTATATAGACCTTAGTGGTCCCTAATACTGTATCTGAAGTCTCTTTTATATAGACCTTAGTGGTCCCCTAATACTGTATCTGAAGTCTCTTTTATATAGACCTTAGTGGTCCCTTAATACTGTATCTGAAGTCTCTTTTATATAGACCTTAGTGGTCCCCTAATACTGTATCTGAAGTCTCTTTTATATAGACCTTAGTGGTCCCCTAATACTGTATCTTTTAAACTGTATAATTAATTGTACAATTGACGTCTTGGCAGAAACATTTGGACATGTGTGAGACATCTGTTTGTCCATTGGCAGGCAGAGAGAGATCACCACGGAGCACGTGCAGAGTTCCATGGTTTTGTCTCGTTTGTGATTGGTGCAAATCGAGATGTTACAACTGCCCCTGTTTCCCCTAAAGACAGCTCAAAGGTGTCTTTTTATTTTCTATCCTTCCTATGATGAGTAGGGAGTAGACCCAAAGTAGACAGTGACTCATCAAATGCTCCCCTCCTGTTCTGAGCAGACAGACTCACAGGAGACTCAACATGTTTGTTTATCATTTATAGAATTTACCGTAAAAAATAATCAGACTAAGTTAAGATATTTACACAGACGCACATGTCCGTGTACAGTACACACACAGTTCCAAACCCCATCAGTCCTCCCTTAAATAACAAATAACGACAAGGGGACTCGCATGCCTGGAGGCTGCAGTTGCCATGGAGGCAGCTTGTTTGGTGCTTGGTCCCCGTGTCAGGGAGGAGGGCTCTGTGAATGAACCTTGTGTTCAGGAAGTCTCTGGGGATGACATCACCACGGGTGAAAAAGCAGCACGTGGGCCTCAGTGCATGAGCCGTGTCACCCAGCCCACTCGTGCAGATATGCCACCATGACTCACGCGCCCTTTACCCCTGGATGGTGCAATGAGTTTGAAATCAAACAAGAATGAAATACATGATGAGCTTGGCATTTCATGCAACTCGCTTTTATGAGAAGAAAAAAAAAATGTCTGAGCTCATCCCGACACAAAGGGCACCACGCTACACAACATAACTTTTTTTTAACAACATTTCAAATTAAATCCTGCACATTGGTTCAGATTTGAAGTAATCATGTCCTGTAGTACTCATTATAGAGACATTTATTTCCTCCACTCATGTGTCTTGATATAGTGTTAGAACAGGAATACAAATGAAAAAGTGACAGGTTGACCTGCAGAGCAACAAGGCTGTTTGTGTGAAATAAAGGTGACATTGACACTTCTGAAAAACTCCACATCCTTTTCTCTGAGACATGAGTCAGTTTCCTAGGCTTCAGGTGTGCAAATTCCCTCTTAATGTACAGTATGTTTTTGAATTTATGAAGCACAGATGGAGAGAATTTGGATCCAAATGTCAATCTTTGGGATGAATGATATTAATCTGCTGCATTTCTTTCACATAAAAAGAATATGCAACCACTTTCTTTATCTTTTTACTTTGTTTTGTCGCTCTATGTGCAAGACGACTGTATGTTCATACCCTGTGCTACAGTGACAGCTAGTGTTACAAGAGGAAACTAAAAATGAGAGGTGACGCCCTGCAGGGGGAGACAAGAACTTGTAAATGGGGTTCAGAAGCTGTTTAGCAGCAGTACACTGGAATCAAGAGAAAAACACTAACTGATACAGAAGGGCTTCCTCTGTGTAGTAACGGGAATATACAGTGTATTTTTACCACGGAACTGGAAAATTCACTTTAGAATTGCAAATTGAATGTAGGCTAATGAAGCACATGTCAGCAGCTCACAAAAGCGTCTTTGACAAAACAGCTGTATGCTTTATTTAGCTTTTCTGAAGGCATTTTAGCATTTCAACAACGGTAGCGTATTTAACATTTTATAATTACATTCTAAAATAGATTTTCTTAAAGTCAGCGCATGTAAAGGCAGACACATTCAGTGCAATTTATGAAGACATTAAAAAGAAAAGCCTGAATTATGGCAGAGTTTCTTTTGGATCAGGAAGAAGCATGGGGATTATATAAAGGAGCAGACAAAGGCCCCAAAACAGATTTAGCAACACTGTAAAGCCTCTTCATCTCCAGCTGGTAGTGCCTGGTTGAATTACTGTATATAGACTTATAGATATAGATGTGCTGCTATCGCTTTATTTTTCCAAAGATAAAAACTCCATGGATTAATAAATTCAGAATAGAAAGAGTCATAATCCAACCTTGTGGTAGTTGGAGTTGTCCTGACAGCAGTTTCTTTTACAATGGTGGAAATTCCTTTCTATGGTCTACTATTTTCTTTGCACTTTACGTTACTTGTGTAAAATGTCCGTGGGTTTCATATAATGCGCTATATTAATCAATTAAAAGTTATTTTTACGTTGGTTGCTTCAAAAATCTCAGCCTAATGCTTTGGCTCGTGACACAGTGACAGTAAGAATTGTTAATTTAATTTATTAATTTATTTGACAGGGACAGTGCACATTAATTATCATTGCTTTAAATGCACCAGAATTAGCCAAAAGGCTATTTTTCATCCGTTGTCCCTGGACACATCTTAAAATTGTCTACCAAAAAAAACAACAATAATAATAAGATTACAGTGAACAATACAAATATAAAAAGAAGTAAAACAGATATAACTCTTCAAATCCTAAATACAGTGTACAAGTTTGCTATAATACAGACATTAGGTTAAAAAATAAAATAAAAAATAGGGCAGGTGTGGTAAAAACACTACCACTTTTGTCCAAACTGAAAGTAACATATGGCCACTTTAAGTTCTGAGCTCCCCCTATGAATCATGTTGGTTCTGAACATTATTTTTTTTTTTCCCATGGTTTGGGTAAATACTCAATTATGATTGGCTGCAGGGGGTTCATTAAAAAGTGATATAGGACACTTAGGAGTTGTAGTGAAACTGACTGTTTACCATTCTAAATGAATGCGCTACATTAAAGGAAAAACAAAATTCTTTCAGTTTTGGTCTTCTCTGTTGTCCATTCATTCCTCGATGTTGCATTTCCTTACATATTCATTATATATACATATATGACAATGGACCCGTCATCGGGCATTTACTCTTACATATATACATTATATATACATTTATATACATATATTACATCACATATACATATATTATATATACATATATGACAATGGACCTGTCATCGGGCATTTACCCTTACATATATACATTATATATACATATATGACAATGGACCCGTCATCGGGCATTTACCCTCATACATATATACATTATATATACATATATATACATATATGACAAGACAATGGACCTGTCATCGGGCATTTACTCTTACATATATACATTATATATACATATATGACAATATCGAGCACTCTTATATATACATATATATACATAAATGACAATGTCATCGTAGCCTTACATATTCCATTTCAATGGAGGAATGCCACATTAGGATAAACATATATGACAATGGACACGGGCATTTACCAATAATATTAAATAATATATGACAAAATAGACTCTTACATAATACAGTAGTTTAAAAACATAAAAATAATTGACAAATTGACATTTACCCACATATAACATTATATATCATATATGACAACATGTCACATTATATATTACATATATGACAATGGACCCGTCATCGGGCTACATATATACGATTCATTTACCCTTACATATATCAGTAAATCAATTCTGTACATTTCCATTTTCAGGATAAAGGTAACACAAGACAGAACAATAATATAAATAATAATTGAAAATAGAGCAATAATACAGTAGTTTAAAAACATAAAAATAATTGAATTGACATCCACATATCAACTCACAACATGTCACAATTGCAGCTTCGATTCTGTATCAGTATTCCACATTTCCATTTAACAGTGACATAAAAGCAGAGAGAGTGCAGAAAGCCGTGCAAACCGTTTGAATGGTTTATCATTATTATGATTGTGATTATGACTATTATTATTATTATTATTATAACCAGTTGGTGAAAATCCCACTCTTGCTCTGAGAAGACCCTGATGCTCATTAAGTCAGGAAACAACAGGCTCCAGTGGTAAATACAGCTGCCGCCCACCACCAACAACACGAGCAACACACTGCTCCATAGATCATTTCTTTAGTGTCAGAGTTCCTGCGTTTACATAATGCTTCCCTTTCACAACAGTCCAGTCCTGACAGGGGAGTGATTGGCACAATATTTACAGAAAATCTCTGAATTTATATAAAGGCATCATTTCAAATAGACCTCATCGGTTTGTTAATAAAAGACGGATACAAAATGTGTAAAGCTGCTGTATTAGCAGATTGTTGCCTATAGAGCCCAGTGTGATGCAGATGTGATCAGATATCATACATCTACCTTTTATAAGTAGTTTCTCTTGTGCTGCACACAGTTCCCCTAAACATATCTCATAATGTTACTTCACTTTATGCCTTCTGTAATTTCCTGTTTCCCAGAAGGACTTTCAGCAGCTACAGTACCAGCAGGTGTGAGCTTGTTGCCGTTAATCAAAGGTGGGTGTTTGTGTGGGTGCAAGCAAGGTAGTCAGCTAATCTGTGAACATTGTGCCATGCGAATAATGACAACCTCACCCTTGACACAAAACATACCGTATCTTACAGTCACATTGCATTGTTAATGGAGAAATTAGTGTCTCTGCTTGTCCTATGAGAGATTTCTCAATTCAAATCTCCATGGCACACCAATCAAACCGGGAAATGTTGAGTAGACTGGGGTTTTAGGCAGGGGGGGCTTAAAGAGACAGACTTAAAGAGTGTTTTAGACAGATGGTGAATACAGGTATATTCAAAACATTTTAACATTAAAGCATGTAAACATGTTCTAGTTCAAACCCAAAATACAGAAGTAAGAAACATAAAAAGAGCATAACATGAGACCTTTAAGAAGACAACATAAGGGAGCTTTTCATCTTTGTCGGGGCTGGAAAATGAAGACAGATGGTGATTGCTTGTTATCTTCTAGAGTAGAGCAGTGCTACAGGCTGTTGGAAAATGTTAAACCAATTACCAATTACTTCAAATAGAGCGACTCATGGTCTCATGATTTTGGCAACGGTGAATTAGGCTTGCTTAATCAGGACACATTCCAAATGTGAATCGTATTGTCATGTAGGCAATATGAATACACATAAAAACTCTTGATTATTCACGTGGAACTTCCAGGGGAGACCTTTCAGAGCCTGTCCTTTTTGTATGTTTGATTTGCATGCTGTTATTTTGTGTTTAATTTGTGTAGCTGACGCTAACTTGACCTTCTCGCCCCTGTGCCTAATCAAGACTAATGTGAGCCACCTGTGGCGGAGTGAACAGACAGTTTAGGTGGCAACCAGAGAGAAGAAGGAAATAATGTGTGACTGAGCCAAGGGGGTAAGCCTCTCCTCTCTAACCGTAGCTCCTATGGCGCCATTTAATGCTACAAAGCCATCACCTTCAGTTAGCATCCCATTGACTGCCATTCATTTTGGCGCCATTTTGACAGTGAATAACTTTACATCTGAAGAGGTTCAAGACTCTGTTTTTTTTTGTTAAAGCTTTAGTCCGTAACTTTTTTATATTAATGAGTGTCCGTTACATTCAAGCTATTACCAAACAACTCCTCTGCCCAGTATGACTGTGTTAAAAAAAGTCATATGACTTAAAAGTGACTTCCCAGCGCAGAAGCTCGAGTGAAGATAACGACCTCTTCTGAAGAATCCATCAGTTTTTCTTAATTCTGCATGTCCTCCTTGGCTACTAGCAACTGTGTGGAGTGGGAGGGGAGGAGGGGTAGGTGCGTGTTCACGGAAGGCTTGTATCAAGTGGACGTGCTGACTTGTTGTCATTACTTTGAATTCCTCATGGGGGAGACAGAAACTACACACTATAGCTTTAATTTTAACAGCAACCCGCCCAGTCCTGACCCATACATGAGTTATCTTGACTTCAAGTCCTTTTAGATACAAAATATGATTGGGTGCTGGTTAAAATTCCTTTGCCAATTACATATCACATAATGGGCCTGGCTTGGCCCCATCAAGTCACCTATTTTTGACCTGGCTGCACTCAGGAGATATTTTGGGAATTTGTTAGTTGCTGGGTTAAAATTGGCTGTGGTTGTTGGTATTTTTAAAAGTTATTTAGTCCGCAAGCAAACATTGTGCATTAAACATCAATCCAAAACAACAACTGCAATCTGAGTACATTACATAATGGACAGATACTTTTGGTCACTCCAACCAACCAACCAACCAACAGTCAACAAAATCTGACAACAACATTACATGAGTGTATCTTGACTTGTGGGGGGGTCAAAATCACTGATTCAAAGTGTGACAGGTAAAAATATTGTGCTGCTAGACTGCACATAATGGCTGTTCTCCCAGCAGGATCGCCATCTTGTTGGTGTCAGGAGATATTTGGTCGGGTGCTTGTGTGTCACTCTTGCACAGCTGGCAGAAGCGCTCCTCTTTGGGGAGCCACTGTTGTCTGCAAACATTGTGCCGGTCTCGATGGCCAGGTTGTCTTGCTGAGTCTGTACCTGGTCAACGTGGTTCTTAGTGTGACATCAGTCACTGTGGTCAGGTAGTTGCCACTCGGTACTCTCTCTTTAGGGTCAGATAGCACTGCATTTTGCTTTGTGCTTTTGTTTGTGTGTTCCAATCGATGATGTAGTTTTGTTTCTGTTGTGTTATAATTTGGTTAACTCTGATTGGTTGGTTCCCAGACTGGGCCTGATGCAGAACAGGGTCAGGAAGTGGATTGAGCGTCAGGACTAAGTGAGTGAGGGGACTCTTCTCTTTGCTCAGCTCTTGGTATTGCAGGGCTTTCTGCTGATAGGAGTGGGGGTCGCTGTTTTTAGATGAGGCCAATATTTGATTGCACGTTTTTTAATTTTGACGAATAATGGGAATCGGCCTAATTCAGCTCTGCAGGCGGTGTTGGTGGCTCTCCTGTGCACTTGAAGGATGCTGGATTTCATCTTTATTTGATCATATCATTTTTATTTGCCAGGTATGAGGACACATACAAGGATTTTTTTCTTTGGAGCATCGTTACTCACAATGTGCTTACACATACAAAACAACCAAAACAAAATATACACACTAATATATAGATACTCTAAACAGAAACAATATAGAGGCATGAGTGCAATGAAGAGTTTAATAAAATTATTTAAATATGGAGCATAGTGCAAAGGATACTGGGATAAATAGTATTATGTTATTATATTACAATATGAACAGTATGAACATTATGAACAGTTCTGGAATAGAAAATGAGAATGATGAATAAATAAATAAAAAATGGATTTTTGTCCAAGTGGGAAGAATTTTGGTAGGAAATAGGACCCCATGCCTCACTACCGTAGAGGAGGATTGGCTCTAGTACAGATTCAAATAATTTGAGCCAGATTCTGATTGGAATTTTAATGTAGATTGGACTTTTTATTGCATAGAACGCCCTGCGTGGTTTTTCTCTCAGCTCCTTTTTTGCTGGGTTAAAACTTCCAGTGGAACTTATTTTCAGTCCTAAATAATTGTAATGCATACAGTTGTCTAATTTATGTTTCCCTAATGTGAAGCTGTATGTGTTTCCTTGAGATCTGGATCTTTTCTGAAAAGTCATTGTCTTTGTCTTTTGTGTGTTTACTGTCAGGGCCCTGGTTGGACAGTACTGCTCCGGCAGGTCCAAATTCTGCTGTAGACCCTGTTCTGTAGGGGATAACAGAACCAGGTCATCTGCATAGAGCAGGAACTTGATCTCAGAGTGGTGTAGCGTGAGACCAGGTGCTGCTGTTTTCCCTAGGGTGGTGGCCAGTTGGTTGATGTAGATGTTGAACAGGGTGGGACTCAGACAGCAGCCCTGTCTCACATCACGCTTCTGACTGAAGAATGTTGTTCTTTGGTTTCCAATTTTAATACCGCACTTATTGTTAGTGTACATTGATTTAATGATGTCATATGTTTTGCCCCCTACAGCAGATTCAATAACTTTGTAGAATAGACCGCTGTGCCAAATAGAGTCGAATGCCTTTTTGAAATCTATGAAACATGCGTAGATTTTGTTGTTGTTGTTGTGGTGAACATGTTTGTCTATCAGGGTGTGTAGGGTGTAAATATGATCTGAAGTGCGGTGTTTTGGTACAAATCCAATTTGACTTTTACTCAAGACATTGTGTTCGGTAAGGAAGTTTCTGAGTCTGGAGTTGATGATGCTACAGAAGAGCTTCCCCAGATTACTGTTCACACAGATGCCTCGGTAATTATTTGAGTCAAATGTATCTCCAGACTTGTGTATTGGTGTGATGAGACCCTGGTTCCAGATGTCAGGGAAGTAACCTACACTCAGAATCAAGTTAAAGAGTTTCAGAACGGCCAGTTGGAATTGAGGGCTTGTGTATTTCAGCTTTTCGTTCATGATGCCATCGAGCCCAGTGGCCTTTCGGGGTTTTAGGGTCTCTTAGTTCCTGTTCATTAATGGGGGAGTCGAGAGGATTCTGGTTGTCTTTTACAGCTGATTCTAGTTCATTTAGTTTTGTTATAATTTGGTTTTGATTTGGGTCTGGATTGCTTGGTCTCTCTCTCGCTCTCTCTCTCTCTGTCTGACGCTAACCATGTTAAAGCCTAGTTGATCTCCGTCTATCATTGGGAAAGTCTCAGTCTATACTCTCTGTCTCGGTCTCTCTCGGTCTCTCTCGCTCTCTCTGTCTCTCTCTTGCTCTCTCTGTCTCTCTCTCTGTGTCTCTCTGTCTGTCTGTCTGTCTGTCTGTCTGTCTGTCTCTGTCTCTCTCTCTCTGTCTCTTCCTCTGTCTTACTGTCTCTACTCTCTGTGTGTGTGTCTCTCCGTCTCTCTCTCTCTCTCTCTCTCTCTGTGTGACACTAACCTTGTTAAAGCCTAGTTGATCTCCGTCTATCATTGGTAAAGTCTCTCAGTCTCCCTCTCAATGTTAAGAACAACATTATGTTGTATAAATGCAATGTCATGAAAAATAGTTTGTAGTTGATCTGTGTAACATTGTTTCAATATATAGAAACAAACTAAAAATCATTCCATCTTTTTTTTTTTTTAAATCAGTGGTGGTTAAATTTGCATTTTTTTAATTCAATATTAATCAAAGATTGGTTTCAATGCTAGGTATCTACAGTATGTAGATTCAAATCTTCTGCCTGACAATATTTCACTGCAATCATATTTTGCTAATACTTTGCATTATTTGTCTAAGTAGAAGCAGTATCATATTGATGATAATGTTTAATCTCATGTCACATCTTGTTGTCATTGAGGGAGAGTTTCTTGGTGGTCCAGTATGAAGTGCTGCCCGTAAGTCAAATGACATGGCTCTCTGTCTTCCTCTCACATTTCACGAGCACTCAGCTCCTGGAATGTCTCAGAGGAGCGTGGAAGTGGCATCAGTGGTTTCATCTCGGAAATCCAACCATTTACCAAGTACTTTCCTCTGATGCGCAGACCAACAATGGTCCTTATATATCTCTCTCTCTACACACACACACACACACACACACACACATACAATATGCCATATTTCCATTCATCGTCCTTTTAAAAACTTTTGGGTTTTCTTCACTCCACTCTCTTTAAATAGTTAAAAGGTATTTATTTAGAAGTGGGCTGGCTGCTAGTTATCTATCTATGGCGTTGACATTGGTGTTGTGATTCAGATGGACTCTCAAGACAAGACAGTGATCACCCAACTGGCCAATAGGAACATGGCCCCGCCCATGACACTATTTCACATAACAATCTTGAGATGAGCAAAAAATTTAATCGAGAGCAAAGACTTAAGTTTTGAGAGCGAGAAGAAAAAGTTTTCTTTCACACTGATAGCAAAAAATATATATTTGAGAGTTTAAAAAAGTATTTTGAAAGATTTGTTTTGCTATTGGTATGAAAACTTTTCTCCCACTTTTTTCTCAAATATTTTTTTTCTCTCATAAAATGTTTTTTTTGTTATCAGTGTGATAACTTCTTCTCTCAAACATTTTTTTTCTCTCTTATTTTCTCGCATGTAATAAAGAAACAAATTTAGCTCCATAGTTTTGGTGCCTAAACTTAACTATCACGAGTGTCACCTGACAGTCTCACATGTCTCACATTGCCAGACCTTCCTCCACAGTGCCGTGGAGGAAGGTCTGGCTAGTCCACACAGCATTCCAGGATGGGTGAAAAACGTGCTCTGGTTTTTTTCTTTAAACCAATCATAATCGTCTTGGGTGGTCCACCGGATCCCCTCCTATCACCCAAATCACCAGGCCAGTCCAGTTGTCGTCCCCGCCTGTGAACCTGAGGAGGGAGACGGCCAACCCTAACCCAAACCTCTCCCAGAACTCCTGGTTAACATGCTCTTGACGGACGGAAGGTGTCAAGGGGAATTAAATGTAAACCTGCATGTCGGATTAAGCCCAATATAATTGCATGTATGGCCGAACTTACGGCAGATTGGGATATGCTTCCAATAGAACTCGGGGGATGCTGGAATGACCCACTCACAAACAAATGTAGCGCAGCAGTATCTTTGACAGCAACAAGGAGTGTATATGGGTAGGATGCATTGCTCTCCAGGTCATCTGCCAGGAGATTTCTGTCACAGCCTAGCGGGTTAGGCACAACTTCAGGCGGTGCTCATCTTTGCTGAGGCCCATGTATGTTGTCCTAGGCCGGTGTGTTCTTTGTGCCCATCTTCTAACAATCCTCTGTCCCAAGAGGTATTCCCTATAGCTGTGCGAATCAGGAATAAATAAACAAATGCACCAACAAATTACTGACTGAGGCATTCAACTAGGGATGTTTTGTCCAACTTACATGATTGGGTATTTCCGTCTTCGTCTGGTATGTTGACCTTTGTCTGTTCAGAGACACCTTCAATCAGGTTTTTGTTGGTCAATGGCGCGATCACTTCTTGCTGCCTCAAGATAGCAATACGCCCAGAATGCACCTGAACACACCTCCCTGTGAAACCAGCACGCCCAGAATGCACCTGAACACACCTCCCTGTAAGAGCAGCGCGCCCAGAATGCACCTGAACACACCTCCCTGTAAGACCAGCACGCCCAGAATGTACCTGAACACCCCTCCCTGTAAGACCAGCACGCCCAGAATGCACCTGAACACACCTCCCCGTAAGACCAGCACGCCCAGAATGCACCTGAACACACCTCCCTGTAAGACCAGCACACCCAGAATGTGCCTGAACACCCCTCCCTGTAAGACCAGCACGCCCAGAATGCACCTGAACATACCTCCCTGTGAGACCAGCACGCCCAGAATGCACCTGAACACACCTCCCTGTAAGACCAGCACACCCATAGACGCACAGATGGGTGCAGGTGCATTTACTATTTAAACGACGTGGGTGCTGAACGGTCTTAAAATAGCAAAGACACTGCAAGATAGAGCCATTAGTCTTTTTTTGTGCTAAACTTCTAAATCTCATAAATTATGAAACCTTCCACTAAAATACTAACTAAACGATTTGAAAAAGAAATTATGACTGACCTCCAAACTGGTGCTGCTCTAACAAACAGTTTGTGACATAACTTTTGAACAGTACAATCCTGAAACAGACTTTCAGTATTTGTTTCATTTTAGTAATCTTGAGTTTTTTTTTTACCTTTTTCTTCTGAATGAATGCATCAGCCCATGTTAGCTGGCCATGTTGTCTTAGAGCAAGGATTAAAAAAGGAGGATTTGGGTGGGGGAATCCATCTGTGGAGTTGAGAACAGACAGCAAAGGCCTCCTGTTCCTTTGGCTCAGTTATACATTGAGTCCAAGACCTAATTTACATCCAGCAGAGACTGCGTCTGATAGCATGAATCTGAGTCCAAATAGTGTGAGTTGTAGTGGAGAAATTACACATTTTAAAGATGGCAGAAGCTCAGAATTTGGAAAGAAATCAAAAAGCTTGTGCCAACGTTCCATGACAGACCTTGGCTGGTCAGATAACAAGCAGCAAAGCAGAACTGATGCACAGCATGTAGTTAAAGTTCATATTTAGAATCAATTTAAATGACTAAAGCTGGGTTTCATTAGTTTCAACATGCCCTCCTTCACTTCCCCTCAGCCCTTGGTATGATGTAATACAGATACTGCCAGTAGGCTTAGCATCGACTGCTGTTTAATTTTCCATCTTATTTCCATTATTATGGCATTCTATCCCCTTTTTATGTTCATTCTATGTCCGCTTACGACGTGCAACTTCCTTATTCCATAGTATTTCTATTTCTTGTGTGAAAGGCGCTATACAAATATTAATTATAAAAGTTATTACTGCTTTTTACACATCATAAATACCTGCATTTCAATGAGACTTAGTAATCAGCTGCATGAGTTTCTGATTTAAAAAGTTTGTGATGTGTACCATGATTAATTCTATTAATGCTTAGGCTATATCTCGTAAAAACAGAATTTCTCCTCATGTTTTTTGAAATAAAGAAATCCCAAATACAATAGCTAGTAAAGAAAAAGTATAAAGTAAATACTAACTGTCATTAGTTATATACAGCCTTCATGTTTCAGTCATAAATCAACAAGGAGGAAACAAAAAAATGGAAATGTATTTATTCATCTTCTTCTTTGGTGGTCAGCAACAGGAGTTTTAGCAGTTGGACATCACTGCCACCTAACCATGGATGTATTTTCTCGCACTGATGAATACCTGCAATGCATTGTGGGTGATATTTACCTCTGGAGTGCCCATCGTTGTTCACTCACTCCCTCAGCCCTCCGAGGGTCGATCTCATCAAGTTCAATTCAGTTTTTCAGACAAATGGCGGCGGGGATTCACCCGAAGGCAAGTGAACACGGGCATGTTGAAACACTGATAAAAACGCCTTAATAATGACATATGGCCCCCGTTGAGTTTAAACCTTGTATTTCAGGGAGCATAGTCTTGTTTGTTGATGCACTCAACCGTTCACCAGATGCTAGGTCCCATATTTCCACATAGAAAGCATGGGTTGAAGAATTTGTTTTAACACTGATAGAGAAGGCATACATTTGTTATTAATAAATCTTTGAGGTATAATTACCAACCAGCCAAGAACATTGTTATATGAGAAATACTTTGCTAGTGATAACTATTATCCCAGAAACACATCAAGGAAACAAAAGGAGCCCATTAAAAGGCACACAGCGGAGAGGATTGCACGGAGAGGGGAGCTGTAATTTTGCACTGCTATAATCAAAGCCATAGCAATCAACCGACCTGCAGAGTTATGAACTGACATCTCCTCAACACTGACAGCAGACATTGACTTCACAGACGACAGAGAGGCGGAACAGAAGGAAAGAAAGCAAAAAGATGGAGGAAAAAGCTCTTTGGCTCCAAGTAGGAGTGCACAAACCAGCTCTGCAGAAATAATCACAAATTGGATATTAGGTTAATCCAAGCCTTTTGAGAAAACTGGCCATATTCAGTGTTCAGCCTAAAAGTTATGGTTAATCCTCTTACTACTTAATTGACCTCAGTCTAATTGAATCAGATTTGAGGTGAGTATTTGCAGAAAAGAGCAGTCGGATTTCCATTTAGTCCGTAACATATTATTAATGACTTATTAGCAATGATAAATGCAATACAAAAGGCTCAATATCAAATTTGTTGTCAGACACCATATATTTTTCTCCTGTCATGAATACATAAAAACTGTACGGTACATGCATCACATACCTTCACATGCCACATACACAGTCCCCAGCTTATGTTTCAACTCCGTCACATAGCAACAAAGCGGTATCCATAGAAACTGAATCAAACTTAAAACAAAGGATATTTAAATATTTGGTGGAAAGAAAAAATCCTTAAAGGAATGGGTAATTCTGTTTTTGGCTTTTTGAGGAGCTGCCTCGGGATGTTTTTTTCTAATTTCTTAGTTCTTAGTTCTGTAACTAAGTACATTTACTCCAGTACTGTACTAAGTACAAATGTTGAGGTACTTGTGCTTTACTTCCTTTCTTTTCATGCTGCTTTCTACTTCTACTTGCTACATTTCAGTGAGAAATATTGTACTTCTTACATTTTCAGTGCACCGCTTTTACTTGTAACAAAGTACACTGTGGTATTAGTACTTTAACTTAGTTATCTGAATACTTCTTCCACCACTGCTCAGATGTGAGGACCAAGTTGTGAATACACTGACATATTATGCACATCCATCACCAGGACAAACACAGACTACAACACAATTCGGACAGCTGAAAAAATCATTGGTGCCCCCCTGCCCTCTCTCCAGGACTTGTACACAGGTAGGACCAGGAAGCGGGCAGAGAACATCACCGAAGACCCCACAGATCCTGCACACCCTCTCTTTAACCTCCTCCCCTCTGGCAGGCGCTACATATCCCAGTGCACAAAAACAACCAGACATAAGATCAGCTTCTTTCCCACTGCCATCACTCTAATGAACACTTAATAAGTGGGGTCGTCCCACTTTGGCCACTCACCCATTTCTCTACACATTAAATACTGATCATTCAATATGCATCTTGCACACTTTTCACTATTACTTTTTGCACTTTTCATCCCACTCCATGTGTACTTGGATTGATCTTATGTCTTATATTTGTATTTTGTAACTTGTCTGCCTGGGAAGATTAATTGTTATACTAAGATTAGACTGTTTGCCAAACAATGGGGGGACAGGTTATAAGGCAGGAAAGTACAGTTGTAAGGGGGTAAGACTGTTGTCACTCTGTAGCTGATGTGTGCATTGTGAAAACTGTTCTTGTCACTTGATTGTTCTCCGCAGAAAACAATTAAAACTTTCTCTCTTGTCTCACATCCAACTAATTCCTCTCTCGCTGTACAGAAACTTCCACGCCAGTATATTGTGTTGATACATGCCTATATGTGTATTGTTGTCTCTATTGAACAGCATGTTACTACTACATGTCTATTTGTTGAATGTATAGAGACTTAACACCTGTCAAATTCCTTCTGTGTGTAAGTATACTTAGCCAGTAAATTTGATTCTGATTATCACATATTTATAGGAAACTTGCTATCATGCAGCAGTCACAGAGCAACATTAGAATCCATTTGGATGGACGTAGTAATTATACTAGTGTACTCTGTGTTTGGTCTCCACCAACTCCTGAGCGCAATATCAGGCTCTTTAGGTGCTAAATTAAAGTGTGTTCATATTTAACTGATTTATTCTCAAATTTCACTTAATTTAAATCACCAAAACTGTACTATCACTAACTGTGAGCCTATTAGGTTAAGTTTTCATAGGTAAGTGTTAGGGTTTGGGGGTTTGCTTTGTTTTCTTTTCCTCCTTTGTTTTTTTTTGGTCCTGACTTGTCTCCTCATGTTTGTGTCTTGTGGTCTGGTCTTTGTCTCGTCTTGTCTCTAGTTTTGCTTCTTACCCGTCTGATTGTATGGCCCCGCCCTAATCCGATTCATCTGATGTATCACATGTTCCTTGTCTTGTATTTAACCTCTGTGGTCCCTTTGTCTCTTGTCAGATCATTGTCCTGTCAGCCTTTCAGTCGGTGGTCCTGACCTTCCCTGTGAGTCTTTTCCAGTTGCTGGTTCTCCCGCATCCAGTTTTGGGTTTTTCCCTTTTCTCTTTCGGTCTTTTTGTTTATTTGGGTTGTGGGGATTTTGGGATTTTTTTGATTTTCTTTCCTTGAGTCTCTTGTTTTTTTGCCCCCTGCTTCCTGTGTTTGTGGAGACTCTGCCGTTGTGAATAAATCCTCGCTAAACTCTCCCGCCTGCCTGCTGCCTCTTCCCTGCGTTTTGGTCCTCACTTCATTAACAGTGTAACAGGTCAGCCTGTGTTTCCTTGACTGCCCTTTGTCAGTTTCTGTCACTCTATCATTGTCATAGCTATAAATGTTTTTGCACCATTTTAAAAGAAAACTGAAAACGGAAACGTGTTAAGCCCATTGTAGACCAAAAAATTACTAGAGCTGTCCTGGACTAAATAAATACTTTGCATAACACTCTTTATTTTGTCGACCTAATTGATTAGTTGAATTAATCAAGATTAATTTAATGCAAAAGCACCATTTCAAATCTTGTTACCAGAGATGTGCACATAAGTTTGTTTTTTTTGGAAATAAGTCATTCAGCATGAAAAGGCATAAAAAAAACAAATTTATTGGACCAAGAACAAAACGACCAATTAGTTGACTGAGAGGGGGCCGCCCTAACACTTACAGAGCTGCAAGAGAGAGGTAATATTTAGAGAGAAAAATTTCACACATTAAAGTGGTAAATTTACAATATCAAACCACAGATGCTGCTGCTTACCCTGTATGGCAGTGGATGACCTTCAAATCATATCAAATTATACTCTGCAACAAGAATCTGGACTTTGAAGAGACATTCTCGGGAATTGGGCCCATTCAGAAGAAAACAACATGGATGAGGCGATAGCTTTGAAGGCTGGGTCACGACCAAAAGAATAAGATCCAGGGTTTAGGCGGGCGAAATGGGTTTCCTCAGGAAGGGGGCTGGCGTCTCCCTTAGAGATAGGGTCAGGTCATCCAAGAGGCGCTCGGAGTAGAGACCCGGCTCCTTCACCTCGAAAGGAGCCAGTTGGGGTAATTGGGGCATCTGGTAAGGAAGCCTCCTGGACCAGGCATGTCCAGCTGGGAGGAGGCCTCGGACAACCCAGGACTAGGTGGAGAGATTATATCTCCAAGCTGGCCTGGGAACGCCTCGGGATCCCCCAGTCGGAGCTGGTTGATGTGGCTCGGGAAAGGGAAGTTTGGGGTCTCTCGCTGGAACTGCTGCCCCCGGGATCCGATACAAAGATGGATGGATAGATGGCTTCAGGAACTATGAATATTACAAAGTGAAGCTATGTGGTTATTGACCAAAATCCATTTTTATAGTACCATGTTTCCTCTGAATATTACCTCCCTCCCTCGGCTCTGCAATTCTTTATTTTTCATTTTTTATTTCATTATACCTGCAATGGCCCAATGCCGCTGTAGCACTGACTTTAGACATTTTCCTTTTACATTTCACCAAAACCAGAATCTTTCCCAAAGTGCTTTTGTTGCCTAACCTAAGCACACATGTGAGTCAGGATAGCCCTGGTGTTGTTGTGTGCTTTGTACGCCCAACATGGTTGCCCCTTAACGTAACCCAGCCAGCAGTTTGTCACCACAGCATAATTCGAAAATTACTATGTACTCTATAACCATAATTTCTAGTAGTTGGCTGGCCTGTTCAACCCTTGTGTTGTCCTCCTGAGTTAAAATTAAGACTGTTTCTTTTTTGGCACTTTTTTCCCCAATACCAGTAGAACAAAATCATTTACACTAGTTTTACACTTATTTTCTTTTTGGAATTAATGAAAAGAAAATTATACCTCATTTGTGTAAGAAAAACAAAATTGATGAAGGATTTTGACTAATGGTTAAGATCAGAGGAATTAAGGTAATGGATTATCACAGATATGTCAAAGTGTAGTCAGGATAATGCTATGAAATTGAATCCTTAATTTCACTTGAGCGTTGTATGGAACCATCTGTGTTTTTGGGGCAATTGTGTTGAAAGAAACACAAATTTTTGATATAGAAACAGGTCAAATTTAGACCTGAGGAAAACAGGAGGCTTAAGGACTTGAACTGGGATTGAAAGTGCTTTCTTGAAAAGAAATTCACAATGAGGTAGATAAGGGGCTGTGCTCTGCACCTGACTGCTTGCAATCATTCCTGTACAGAGATACACTATTAAATCCCAAGAGTCTGAATAAATCAAACTCCTTTTAACCCCATGGTCTTTGGCTTTGATCCTCGGCATATAGCTGTTCTTCTCTCCTACGTCTTAATTATATCCACCTTGCATCCTGGGTGTAAAATGATCCGTGATTAGACGGCTGGGATAAAGGTCAGCAGGGGATCAGAGCCCTGAAAATCAGTGCTCTAATACGGTCAAAAATGGTCATGGTCCTCCATGGATCCCACAAATGAAAAGTAACATTTGTGTAATTACATCAAATAAATCCATGTCATTCTTCAAATGAGACAGAATGCATCGCAGTCCTGCGCCATGGACTATTGTTTTTTTAGGGCTACTGGACTGTGTGACAGTTTTTGTGTTTTTTGAGTTCTCTATGGTTGTGTGTACCTCATGTGTCCCTGTTGCCCTGCATGTCTTTCCTTGTACACCTGTTCAATGTCTACCCCTGTCAGCCTGTCTTGTTAACAGTCCTCGTTGTTTTGTCCCTGTCATGTCAGTTGGTTTCCTGTTTTATTTTGTAGTATCTGTTTTTCCTGTGTCATGTCTTGTTTTACTTCCTACCTTATGTATTTTCCTGCCTTTCATTAGCTGTGTTCAAAACTGTTCCCTCACTCACTCACTATTCCCTATATAATCTATATTTAATGGGGAACTACACTGAACAAAATTCTGAATGCAACACTTTTGTTTTGCCCCCATTTTTCATAAGCTGAACTCAAAGACTTTTTTTATGTACACAAAAAGGCTTATTTCTCTCAAATGTTGTTCACATATCTGTTAGTGAGGACTTCTCCTTTGCTGAAATGATCCATCAACCTCACAGGTGTGGCATGTCAAGATGCTGATTAGACAGCAGGATTATTGCACAGGTGTGCCTTAGGCTGGCCACAAAAAAGGCCACTCTAAAATGTGCAGTTTTACTGTATTGGGGGGGTCAAAGGGCGGGGTGACCAACATTTTCCTCAGATGTTGATGTGTTTTGAGGGAGCGTGCAATTAGCATGCTGACTGCAGGATTGTTCACCAGAGCTGTTGCCCATGAATTGAATGTTCATTTCTCTAGAAAAGGCCGTCTACAATGGCCATCCATCCGCTTATCCGGTATTGGGTCGCAGGAGACCCCAAACAAGGCGTTTCAGAGAAATTGGTAGTACATCCAATTGGCCTCTCAACCACAGACCACATGTCCACATGTAACCACACCAGCCCAGGACCTCTACATCAGCATCTTCACCTCCAAGATGGTCTGAGACCAGCCACCCAGACAGCTGCTGCAACAATCGGTTTGCATAACCAAAGAATTTCTGCACAAACTGTCAGAAACCGTCTCAGGGAAGCTCATCTGCATGCTCGTCCGCCTCATCAGGGTCTCGACCTGACTGAAGTTCGTCATTGTATCCGACTTAAGTGGGCAAATGTTCAGCATGTTTGGGATGATCTGTATCGGCGTATACAACAGCGTGTTCCAGGTCCTGCCAATATCCAGTAACTCCGCACAGCCATTGAAGAGGAGTGGACCACCATTCTACAGGCCAAAATCAACAACCTCATCAACTCTATGCAAAGGAGATCTGTTGCACTGCTTGAGGAAAATGTTGCTCATCCCCCCCCTTGCGTTTATAATTTCGGTCAGTGTAAAATATCGTTGCGGCATTAGAGGCTCCGGTTATTACTTCTAATACGTCCCTGAAACAAACACAGCACCCAGGAGGCAAGCAAAAAGTTGTGTGTGTGTGTGTGTGTATATATTGCATGTTACATTTTCACTGTTAACCAAATGCCCGCTGCATTTTTCCTTTTCAGTTTTCACAGGTGCATGTGCTTCTCCTCCGGGAAAACACGACCACATTGCATTGTGGTATACGGTAGTAAAATGTAGGATACATCGCATGTTTACTTGAATTAGTAGTACATTGTGGGTATTTTGTAGTGAATGAAATTAACTGCGGAGAATTTGAACACCCCTACAAAACGGCAAACACACTATATAGTATGTAGTACACTATTATCGTGTTGGGGAACGGTATCGAACACAGCTAATGCCTGCCCTGATGTGCTTCCCTCATGTCACCTGTCCCTCGTCATTATCCTCGTTACTACCGTCGTTACATGGTGTGTTTAGATTTCTGCTTTCTTTGTGTGTTGTCCCATCGTTGTCATTACCTATGTCTATCCCTGTCTGATTGCTTCCTTGTGTTTCACCTGAACACTTCATCAGAACACTTTCTGTTGTAAGCCATTTTAGTAAACCTTCTTGCTGCCTTGTCTCTGCATTTTGGTCACTGACCTTTGCACCAGAGTGATCCATCATGCCATTTAAAGAGGATGTACAGTGTATGTTACTCATTTTCACAACTACCCAAGTGATCAAATGACACCGTTTCCACGGGGATGTCCGGCAATAGGAGCTGGCTGCACAGTTGGAATCCTCACTTTCTTAGGCTAAAGCTGTTTCTTCTGAAGAAAGAAATTATTTCTTGAGAAAAAATGAATGAAGACAGGCCAACGTTTGACAGGCAGAATAAGCTCTAAGATTTCATATTCATTTTTTACATTATAGAAGTAAGGCATACATAACGATTTGAATGTTTTATCAGTGTAATCCTTATTTCACAAATGGTCAGTGTAGTAGAGAGCGTTAAATTACCTAAATCCAACAGTAGTGGCTGGTTATTTTTGGGGGGGTATTTTTTTTTGGGGGGGGGGGAGGTCAAATAAATACAAAGCAGTACTTTAAAACTGAGCAAAACCGCCAGCACTACTTTATTTAAACAACTATGTATTTGAAGATCAAGACAACGTTAGGCAGTGACTCGGATTTGAGTCATTATCCTCCCACCCACTAACAAAATGCATGTTAACTACCTAAACATAAATTTTGCTCTCCTTTCCTTCTGGCCAGCAAATTTCTCAATGACTCTGATTAAAGTAAGTCATCTCAGTAATAACTCTCTTTTCCATGGACGGCATGGCCAGTGCATTCACTGTGTTCCTGAGAAGGTTTCATCCTTTTCAAGGTTGAGAAGCACCTGTTTTGGAAATTACTACTTCTGAATTATTTTTCATGAAACATTATTATACAGTCTATGCTTGTAACGGACAACAAAGTCCAGAAGCTTGTTCAGTATAGTTTTCTGACGTTCCCTTAAATGCAGTGGCGCTGTCACGGTGCTCTTCAAAGCTCCAGCAAGAGAGGCAACAAAATCCACCAACCCGCAGGTCATCTGAGCTCTCACACTCATCATGGCCCGGTAGCCAAATCAAAGGCTCCACAATATTTCAGTCTATTATTCTGGACAGTATGTGTTGATTTCTTTGTAACCTCTTCGTTGTTACAATAGAACAGTTACAACAGTCTAAGTTCAGAACATTACTTTACTGTATGCAGCCTTTAACCCTCATGTTGTCCTCTGGTCAAATTGCCCCGTATTCCTATATCAATGTTCTTTTTAATTCCCCAAAATAACATGATTGATTCCACACAACGCTCTTTGGCAAGTACAAATCTCTACTTTCATTAATTTGGGGTGTCTTTGAAATTAAGTGGTTTTGAAATAGTATTGAGTAAAAGTTTCAGTTCTAGTCTGATTATCCATCAACATCCACTCCTTTAATTTTAGTCTAATTCCTAATTTCTGCTTTTCTAACTCAAATATTAAGTATAATTTCCTATAAATTAAGTTTATTGACCATCAATTTCAATAATAACTGTAAAACTAAAGTTAATAAGTTAGTGTTACGTAGTGTTGAAAATGTCAAAAGTGAGAAACACTGAAAAAAAGCGTCGTGTTAAAGGGACAAACGTAAAAAAGTTAAATGTTGATTAAAAGCAGCAACAAAAGTGAGTTTCAGTTTTGACAGGAAGACAACACAAGGGTTAAAACCAGGAAAAGACAACACTTATGCCATATGATATCCAAAATGTAAGACATATCTAGTCTCACATCAATATATTGCCCAGCTCTACCCAAAATCTCAAAAGTGACAATGTGGATCTCCCAAACCAACCTCCATGGCCGACAAAGACGCTTCAGAGAACCTCATCGAGACCTAACTAGAACGCCTTCATTCCCACTGCGATATCTATTTTAAACAAGACAAAATACTGTAGCCCGTCAAGTTTTAATGCAGTCTGCACACCTGCTCTTATTTATGGAATTTGCTTTGAATGTAATTTCATGTGAATCATGTTTTATGGGTGTATGTTGTCTTCATGTGGTCTGTGAGGCCAATTTCTTATTACGAGATAGACAAAGCTTTTTGAATACATTGTTTTTACTTGATGCAATTTTAGATGTATCATTATATATTATAACGTCTAAAGAACTAATTCAAGTTTGACTTGCTGGTCACTCCAGTGAGTTTTCACTGCAAAGATTTGACGCGTTAAAACAGGAAACGCACACATTAATGCTGGCTGGGTTTCATTTGGCTGAGCCAGTTCCAGGTTTTGGTAATGCACATGCTGGCTCATGAGAGGCCTCCAGGGACACTTAATGGAACAGAGCCATCGTTAATGTAATCGCACCACCTGTGCTTTCTCTGCTACAGTAAGATAAGTCCAGATATCGGCTAGGAAAAGTGGCCCAGAGTTTTGATGTTTTGCTATGATTGTGTAGAAAAAAATATTACAGGAGGCCTGCACAATAAGTCCTCCACTACACTGCCGGTCAAAAGTTTGGGGTCACTTAGAAATTAGACAGAATACCAGCTGAGATCAGTTGTACAGTTTTTTTTTTTTTTTTTTTTTAAACCAGGGCAGCAGTTATCAGATTACATTATGTGCTTACATAATTTCAAAAGGCTTCTTTAATGTTAACTAAGTTAATTTTTTTTAATTATATGAGATTAGTGAACAGAATGAGCCTTTGGGACAGTGTATGAATGGTTGTTGATAATGGGCAATGTAGATATTGCATTAAAGATCAGCTGGTATTCTGTCTATAATGGAGTGGTATGGACATTTGTAAGTTTGACCGGTAGTGTCTATACCATGATATAGGTTGTTTGTTTCCGACCCTCTAACACGACCCACAGGAGCATTTTCCGACCTCATCTAAACCACAAAACGTTACGATCATGGTTCTAAATCCATCTTTAACATTGTGAAACAGTCGCAGTTTTGTTAGGTTTAGGCACCAAAACTAGTATTACTAGTACACACTTCCACACTAGTACTAAGTATAGAAAAAGATTGTGGTTTGGGTTCAGATCAGGCGCTACTTCACTTATGGTTACACAAGTGACGCGGAACACTCTGTTTCATAAAGTAAAAAAAAAAAAGCCTTGCCATCTACTTAATTTTTTTTTAATCAGACATCCACTACCCAAACCTGCCTCCTTAGGACATCTGGTATCTTATACTATAATAATACAAGCCACCTTATTAGCAAATATAAATCAGCATTTTTGTGATAGAACACATTAATGATTGGCTTACGGGCCTAAAGGTGAGATAGCCACCCACAGATACAGTCATTATGGATTCTATGCATTAACATGGTATTTATGAAGACATTTAGTATTTATTTCTCATTCTCATATCTCACTTATTTATTCATCATTCTAATTCTCTATTCCAGAGCTGTTCATACTCTTCATATTGTAATGTAACATAATACTATTTATTCCAGCATCCTTTGCACTATGCTCCACATTTAAAATAACTATCACAATTCACTCCTGCATACTTTGCACTCCTCATTGCACTATTGCCTCTATATTGTTTCTGTTCAGAGTATGTATTTATTAATGTGTGTATGTGTGTGTGTGTGTGTGTGTGTATATATTGTTTGGTTGTTTTTTATGTAGTAAGTAAGTAAAGTTTATTTGTATAGCACCTTTCACAGATAAAAAAATCACAAAGTGCTTCACAGTAAAATGTAATACAATACCAACAAAGTACAATACAATGCATAAGACACTATTAAAAACAAATGGAAAACAGAAAAACAGAAACCATAAAAAAAATGTGTAAGCACATTGTGAGTAACAATGTTCCAAAGAGGAATTCTTCATGTGTCCTTATACCTGGCAAATAAAGCTGGTTATGATTCTGGCCACCCACATGTTATTGTAGTCCCAGTTTAATAAGCAACTTTATTTGATACAATATCTGTAGTAGGGGGTCCCTGATCTGTCCCTCTCAGTTAAAGGGTAACTATTTTTATTTTTTCCAACCTGGACCCAATTTTTCATGTTTTTGACTGAGTGACTGACGGGAACAACAATCTTTGACACTGGTCCAGTATTAAGCTAGATCGCTGCAGTCGGCAGTGGTGAAAATAGCTACAACGTAATTTAATAGGGAAATTGTCCAGCTTGTATTTACCAAAAACCACAAAATTGCTTGTTTTGCCGCTGACAGGCTCAGATTAATATCCTAAGTGTCTGACAACATTATGGAAATGATTTCTAAGGAGGTCAACCTTTCTATTAAAGAGTAAGGTCTTTTTTAAAACATAAAAATATCTGAAATTGTGTTTGCTGAATGCACCAGACTTCATGTAAATAAACAGTAATTTTAGCATTGTAAAATACACGTCATTCAAAGTAAACAGAGATCAAATTAAACTATGTAAAGCCGTTTTTGGTCGTTATTCCACTTTTCCAACCATCACAACTCTAGTTTTGGTCAAAATAAAAACATAGTAAAAATATGTTGGCCTTAAATTGTTTAAATTGATTCTGGTTGGTTTAGCGCTAACTACTTCAGAGCTGTTTCTGGTTAAAGAGAGAAATTGCAAAAAGGTTTTAAAGGTATATCTCTGTAGATCCTTTCCATAATGTTGTCTGACACATACACAGAATATTAATATAAGCTCTGCCACATGTACTCATGAGACAATCATCAAACTCTGGGATACAATATTGACATAAACGGTAGATCTCAGTCTGTATCAGCCTGCTAATGGCATTGTGTGCTTTAACAGCAATCTAAGTGCTAAGATTAGCCTGGTAAGGGAATTGAGGTGGAAGCCATGCAGGTCAGGCTGGATACAGTCTCTGGAGAGGAGGCAGGGAGCAAAGGAAATATTTTGTGCATGGCAACAACATAACACAGAAAGCATTATTATTCGGCTGCAGCATCATTTTGACTAAAACACTATGCTAGCCTAAGACTGTGTGCTATTTTTGGTTTCAAGCCATGTGACGTCCCTGCTGAAGCGGCAGATACTGCACGAGGATATGATTACCATGCCAACTGTGTTTTGTCTTATGTGAAGCATTGATATCATTATGTTCTGTCATCCACCTCATATTCTCAAAATGTCATGTCAGCCAAAGGGGCTTTACCAGAATTATGAATGCTGAACAATACATTTTAAATTGTGCATTCTTCTGGTAGAGAAGAGCAGGAAACACACAGAAAGGGATTATAGTATATGTGTATAGTATATTAGAGTAAGTTCTTAAACTCTGAAACTAATTACTTCTTTCCAAGCTCACGCTTTTGTTCTGTTCTTGCTGAATATTAAGTGCTTTAGCAGTTTTGGCTCCAGAGGCAATTTGTTTTTATTTTTTTTATTTTTAAGAACTCGCTGTTCTTCTGCTGCAATATAAAGTATAAATATGTTCATATGATGACAGACAAGACTAACTTTAGACCAGTATGAAAAGCAATATTTAACACCCTGACTTGATTTTACTTACATTACTACGGTAACCAAAGACTTTCTATCACTGGAGGTCAGAATGTTTTCTTTTGTTTTGTATTTTTCATTTACCTGTAAACATATTTTAACTGCTACATGATTTGTCCATTTTAAGACCGCATTCAAGTTGAATGTGTTCAAATATGATGTCCTCCCAATGCATAACTGCCTTCCAGAACGACATCATTTTCTGATGTGGTCAGCAGGTTGTCTGTGCCTTCCAAAACCCTAACAAAGAAAAAAAGCTCTGGTTTGAAATATCAGATTATATCTTCTCCTGACAGACTCACATGATGGCAGTCAAACGTCATATTATGAGAAGACGAGACCCAAATAATACAAATTAGAATAGCACAATAGGAAAAGTAAATGCATCAGAAATCCTCAAAGGGAAATTCTGTGTTACAGTTGCAAGAGTATATAAATATCAGAGTAGAAATATGAGGAGTGTGGATATGTAGTTAAAGGATTTTGATGATACCGTAGAGAGTTGGATAAAAGATGTGATGCTCACTAAACGTGAAGTGCTCTAACAGGATTTTCATCACACTGAGGACAACTTCCTCATTTCACAACTCAGGCTCTGTTATTTACCAGCTGTAATTTGTTCACCTTTTCAGTGGCACTCATACGTTTTATAGAGAAGGTGGCAGCATCATGGTTGCAGCTGTCGCCATGGTCCCGCTCCACGTTCTGCGATGCCATGTTACATCCTGCCGCGATCTGCGGTGCCCTGCTACGTCCTGCTGGGCCTTGTAACGCCGCACAGTGCCCTGCTATGCCATGAACTACTACAAAGAACTACTACAAACTACTATTTTTTGTGACTGTTATTGCCACTCTTCATTCTAACCCCAACCGGTCGTCAGACACCGCCTACCAAGAGCCTGGGTCTGGGTCTGGGTCTAGGTCTGGGTCTGGGTCTGTCCCAGGTTTCTTCCTAAAAGGAAGTTTTTCCTCGCCACTGTCGCACTGTTGCTTGCTCTGGAGGAAACTGTTGGGTCCTTGTAAATTCTGGAGTGTGGTCTAGACCTGCTCTATCTGTAAAGGGTCTCGAGATAACGCTTGTTGTGAATTGATACTCTAAATAAAATTGAAATGAAATTGAATTTATCCTTTCTCTTGTTTTCAATTTCACATGCAGATAGGGGTGTGCCATAGCCGCAATATGAGTGGTGGAAAGCTTTCATGCCCGAACCCATGGAAACCACCTGATAAGGAGCCAAGATGGCGGCCGTCTGAGGGCAGCAGGCGTTACCTGTCCTCATCTCCCAACCGGCCACACTTCTGTTTTGTTCAACCTTTTTTTAGATTAGGTACCGTTTCTCTTGAGTAGTAAGGGTGGACTGCCAGGGGTGTTAATCCTGTTTTCTCATTTAGTGGGGGTACGTCTTTTGTCATTCTTTTAAGCCATTTATGTTTGTTAGGTCAATTTCTTATCTCCTAGACAGGATCATTTCTTTGTTGGTTATTTTGGTGGTAGGCCACCCTGAAGCTTCATAAGTTATCTATATCTCTATATTTATCAATTTATATTTTAATGTAAAGTAAATTTCTGACATTCAAACAAATAATTGTTTGTGGCTACTTGGGAGACGGGGAAGATGGGGCCTTTTCATGTTGTGTCCTAAACCCCCCCCTAGACTGGGGCGTAACACCCTACCTCATCACTATACCTACATTATATTATACAGTATATTTTCACTTTGCTTAACCCTTTTTTTTTGAAAATTGAAAATCAAAACTTTTGACACTTTTTATTGATGTCTTTCACTTTTTCTTACATTTTTGTCCAATTTTTCAATACTTTTTTTTTTAATGTTTGACGTTTTCAACACTACATCACACTAACTTGTTACTTTTAGAATTTATTGTCAATAAACCTCATTTATAGGAAATCATACCTAATGTTTGAGTTTGGAATTATTTCGACTAAAATTAAAGGAATAGATGTTGATCACAGACTGGAATATGTCAACTTTTACTCAATACTATTTCAAAACCACTTCAGTTTGTTTCTCCAAATGCTATTAAATAATACACCCCAAATTAATGAAAGTAGAGATGTGTGCTTGCCAAAGAGCGTTGTGTGGAATCAATCATGTTATTTGGGGTCATTAAAACGAACACTGATTTAGGAAAACTGGTCAATTTGACCCGAGGACAAGTGAAATATGAACACTCTCCATAATGGTAGGAACATGAAGCGTTTTTAAATTAAACTTTACTCTTGAATTAAAAAAATCTGTTTTTTGCTTTATACTGTACATCATTTGTCTCATCCTAAATTTCTCATATGCATGAACTTCAAAGCATGCGACACGTCGTGTTAGTGCGTTCAAGATATTTTACATTCTTATGACTCTTTTTTGTTGTATGCATAATGAGTGTAATGTGCCTTTTCTGCATGTTTCTCCACTATGTAACAGTAACATGAAGCAATGTGGTTCACATTTCAAAATCAAGGCAACACAAAGAGAGCATTTTTCCCCTCTTCACTAAATTTACACCTTTTGCTTATCATGACTTTGCCACCGCTCCCCTTCTTCTGTAGATTGAATTGTATATCCAACTGAGATGTCCCGACTCCTGATCCCTTCATTGATTTTTTTTTTTTTTTTGAAGATTGGATCAGAGAATCTCAGAAATGGAGGAAACTGGTCCACTTTTCACCTTCTGACGTGTTTTTACCTGGTGAACAAAACATCGCAGCGCTGGTGAGATGGTGTGCTGAGTCATTCTACGAAAGTAAAAGACAGGCAGGGGCACTGCTTCGAACTGTGCGAGGTTTCTGTACTGTGAGTTATTCTTGTAAATTCTTTGCAAAACATAAATCTCCAGATATTCTCTTTCATGGTCGGTGTGTAATGAAATGCAAGAGTGTAAATTACACTCATCAGAACTTGAAATTTTGACTCGTGGATGCGCCAACTGTGTTGTTGTCATTACTCAGAATTCCTCAGAGGGGCGACAGAAATAACTTTAATGTCCTGTTAAATACGCAAAGGCAGCCTTGTCTCATGCATATTATATTATAATAGTTTTTTAAGATGAAACAAAGAAGTGTCTTTTAATATTGCAAGTGGCCCTGAAATAATGAATGGTAGTAAAGCTTCACCTGCTACAATCCACCAAAGTTTTCCTTTAGTGTGTGTGTGTGTGTGTGTGTGTGTGTGTGTGTGTGTGTGTGTGTGTGTGTGTGTGTGTGTGTGTGTGTGTGTGTGTGTCACACAGCTACAAGCTAATGTAAAAGCACTTGAATCAGATGAGTGCTGGTATTTCTACCATGGACCTCTTCCACCGCTGTGATCTGGCTGCTTTTGAGCCCACTGTGTACTCATTGGACACTTTTATAATTCTGCTTAATAAGCCATCACTTGAAGAGGAAAATGTTCAAAATGTGCTCATATTTTAGGAACGATCCAAACTGCTTCACCCGACAGATGGACCACTTCACCTGCCAAAAAACTGGGTTTGAAATAGATCCCTGGGCTACTTCTGGAGGAGTTTTAAAGCATCCAGGTGGACGACTTAACATTTCATGAGTGAAAATGTGTCATCACACACATAATCAAAGAGTAGATGAATTAAATGTTTTCCTGGTTATGTACTATCAGGAAGATTTCATATGGACCTTGAACCAAATAAATGCAATGTGCCAAAAACCCATACTCAATATAAAGCCTGCCCAGGTACTACAGGTGGAAAATAACAATCTGCTAGAACCTGGCACAAATGAATAGATTCCACACAAACAAAGCCCTCACTGGTACTCAAAGTATTCAATGTTCTTCACATGTGAAAAGCATGAAGTGTGTGTTGTTTGAAGCAACGCTGCGACCTGACAGCTGTCAGAAATGGGCTAAGGTCACAGACACCTCCCACACGTTTCCACACTGTCATACAATGTGTTCTGACTCTTCTTCTCCGTGACAGCAGCTCTCACTATATTGTATACTCGTTCTCTTATGTAGCTCAGCGTAAATTCTTTCAGGAAGACCTAACTATTAATTAATGCACTCCTAAATCAATTGAGCTGTTATCCAAATAAATGTATATTTTATCATGCTGTGTATAACTGTCGCAAATCTGTAACTAGTCTCTCCTGATTGGAACGTATCTCAGTGTAAATCCAGTGTAATTTCTTCATATATTCATTGCTTTACCTAACTCAAATCAGCTGGTGCAGTCACAACCCTGCTTTAAATAATCGTTTCTCCCTGTGCATTCAGCTGTCAATGCAAGCAAAGAGTTTAATGGATAATAGTTTTTCAGACCTTTACATTCCTGTTAGCAGACATTAAATATTGGGTCATCTATAAATCACAAGTGGTGGGAAGTAAATAAGTAAATTTACTCAAGTACTGAGCTTAATTACAAATGTGTGCTTAACTTCCATTGGGATGTGTCCTTCCAATTCACGCTATGTTTTTGCATGAGACCGGGTTGCCAAAGAATGCCTGTAAAACTGGAATGATACCGGAATATCCAACGTCTTACTCAAACAATGCCATATTCGGAAAATACCCTTATTCGGAATATCCAAACAGAAAATGTTGTTTACATGACACGTATCAAATTCGGAACATTGTCACATTCAGAATTATAGTGGATAATTGGTGTGCCTGTAAAGGTACTGATTTATGCTTCAGTATTATGTAATATACAGCAATTCAGTCATAGGGGCCATTTTTCTGCAGAATGCCTACTTTTACTTTTTTAATTTTGCTGATGATACTCAATGAGGATTTTGAATGCAGTACTTAAAGAAGAAAAAGAAGTACGTAAAGAAGTATTTTTCACCATATTGTATCTCTACTTTTACTAAAGTAAGCATGTGAACCCTTCTTCTACCATTGTAGAAGAAGCCACTGTGCTTTTGCTCTTATTTATCCTCGCTGCAGGTTGCACATTAGCTCTTTGCTGTTGTATCGACCCTTGGTTGCTCCGGGCAGAGTAGCATATGTTTCCTGCCACAGAAGGTCAGCTAATGAGAAAAGTAGATGATCAATCTCATTTTTCCTTCCTACGCTTATTCAGTTGTTTTTTTTAATTCAGCCCAGCCAGGATGTAGGGCATGCTGATCACCATTCTGAGAACCCCAAGCAGCCATTCCTAGAATACATTGCCATTTCAGTGAACTGCTGCCTTTGGTAAAAACAAAGGGGACAATGAGTGTGCTTCTGATTAACTACAAGACCTTTGTTTAACATTTGCTGCCTTAATTAATGTCATCAGGACTGCTGCGTGACCAGCATTAACTATGCACTGAGCTAGCAACAAAGGAAGCCATTTCAGCTACTCTGACAATGGTAGGAAACAACAGCTGTTGAATCCATGCCATTATGTGAGTGAGTGAGAGAGCTTGTTTGTCTGTTTGCACTGAAATAAAGAACTAGTCCATTTTTATTCAAAGCGTGCCTCATACAGAGCCTTTACTTTATTCTCTTGCATGGTTGAAACTGTAAAAAAGGACACACTGGAGGGCTTTTATTACTTTCAAATATCCTTTGAGAACTCAGACATTTGGACACATTTGAATGATTATTAGCAGGCTTTGTTAATGTGTACCACAAGCTTTTGTTAATGTTGAGTCAGGTCTGTACCAACAGGAGAGTATGAGTCTTCCGGATCAATAAAACATCACATGATGCAACAGCATAATCCTGCCTCTGAGGACCCTAGTGGCCAAGCCAGTTTCCAATCTGTAAAGACACGCAGTCACTCTCAAGACCAAGATTCTTGACTACCAGTGAAAAAATCACTGGATCCTTTTCACAGAGCAGCCAAAATACATTGCAAAAGTATTTAGGCCGAACTTCTCAATGCTTTTAAACTACACCAGAGTTTTCATCTGCTTTGGGAGTGGGATGTTCTTCATATGCAACTCTGAATAAAGTAGCTTCAACCCTGTGGGGACACCCAAATTACTTTTTTTACCTTCCAGATTTTTTTCTATCAAGTTTTGGAGATAAAAGGTAACTTTGAAAAGGGTATGTGATTATTAAACCATTAGAATTCTCCACAAGCCAGAGGATTAAAGGTGAAGGCTGAATATTTGGACTCTTTAAGCTGTAGGAAGCAGCAGAGAGAAACAGCAGCTGAGAAATTCACCACTGAGAAAACTGTCAGAGAAAATGTTCCTAATCCTAAGAGCAAAACATGTTCCAATTATATCAGTAATTAGCAATCAACAGTCAGCTGGTGTACCTGTAACACCTGTAGGTGCAATCACTGCTGTAGCTAACAAACAACCACTTGTTCTTTCTTCCCATATAATATCTGCCATTTTGGATGATTTAATATTCCAGGTTCTACTGTACTGTATTTCTACTTCTAGAAAACACTACTGGGGTTATGAATTGCAAGGACAACAAAAGTGGATTTGTTACTGATGTGATTTCTGGATATATTTTGGCCCATTGTCTGTGCCATGCAGTCTAAGTAAAGCTCAGTTCTCACCCATAAACTGGCAGTGTAAAGCCACAACTGGCATACATTAAGTCATAATTAGTCATGAACGACAACAAGCCATCTTTAATTTAAAAATACAAATGCACAATCTTGCCACCAAAAGCAGTAACATGATGAAAGTAAGCATAACATTGTTAGCCTCATTAGCTGAATGGCAATGCAAATCTGGTTCTGGTCGGTCCACCACTTTGGATTCGTTGGATTGGTCCAGACTGTATTATTGCATTGTCAGACCTATGTCTACAGCACTAAGGTCTAGCAATACCACACACACACACACACACACACACACACACACACACACACACACACACACACACACACACACATATAAATGATACTTCATTTAATCAGGAAAATCACAATGAGCTCAAGATCTCAATTTACAAGTGAGACCTGAGTACAAAGTGAAATATCAAACCAAAATACAATCAAATGACAATACGAGATTATACAAAGTAATATCAAGACAGCAGGTCAGGTCAGGTTACTTTATTGGTACCCATAGGTAAACTAGGGTTACAGTCTAAGAGGCAGGACATCATAAGGACATCACATAACATGCAACACACAAAACAATAAAACATATAAAACAGACAGTAGAACACGGCTAAAAACATGACCACATTGATTTGTGCAGTTAAATTCAGAAATTCTGCAGCTAGTGCATGAGCAAGGTGCTTGTGCGTTGTGTGCAAGTAATGCTACAGTTTGTTTAACAGAGTGATTGCTGCTGGGACAAAATGGTTTTTATATCTTGTAGTTCTACAACCAGGGGCTCTGGAATTCCCTATTCAAAAGGTGTAGGCAGTCTAAGATTGCCATGGCTATCCGCTGTAATTGTTAAGCATACAGTGATGTGGGGTGCAGCTGGGACTCTGTCCCCAGTCTGCTTACTTGACCATCTTACAATTTGATTTAGGCGATTCTTGTGCTTGTGACACTGAGACACACCCAGACCATGACATTAAGGAGAAAGATATGATGTATTCAATAAATGCATGATAAAATAATGTCATCATGGTCTTGTCTATATGGAAATGCTACAATTTTCTCAAGCAGTATAGACACTGTTGTCACAATTCTCCTGGAAATTTAATTTAGATAATTGTCCCTAGATATCTATAGGATTCTACTTGATCCACTAAGCAGTATGCAAGCATAATTGGAAATATCTAAAGCCTGTCTTTCCAAGATTGCTTTTTACTGCAGGGACAGAATGTGTAAGCCAGTCCTGAGAAGAACCCTAACCCCTAACCCTAACCCTAACCCCAGAAAAATAGTTTTTTTTATAATATGGGTACTAGAAATGTGCTATATAAATACAGTCCATTTACTGCAGAATCCTACCATTCTCAATCAGTGTACAGTAATTAACCTTTACATTACAGTGATTGTGTAAAAGATAGTCTTGAATATAGTATTGTCTTGATTTCATGGGACAGGACCATATATCACACAACACTCAAGTTTGCCACAGTGGCCTGGCTGTGCGCTGCAAGCTCAGTCAAATGGAAATCAATATGCAGCCTGGTGGATGCAACAGTGCATGTAGATGATAATCATTTAACTTGTTTTGACCAAGACTGCCTCGATCATATCGCTCAATATAAAATCAGCGCTTAAGAATTCAAACTCCCCATGCAGAACAGTAGATTACAGATTTCTTTCTCTCTTTCTTCCACAAAAATGTTATTAATCCTGGTCTGTATCATTATCTTCAGTTGTCTTTGGTCACCCAGCTTGACAACAGCTGTGCACGGGAGCCATAATAGCTCACTGGAAATCCATGCTTCCTTTCCTTTACAATATGTCTCTTTATGAACACACATACTCAGTGCTAGGTCCACAGTCGTAAAATAATAATCACTTTAAACACACACAAGCAGACTTGGGAAGAAAATTGGACCTGCACTAAAAACAAAATGATGCACATTTAGGTTTTTTCACTTCACATTACAGGCCATAACGCCATTGGAGTGAAAATAATACACTGAGATTGACTTGTCATGTGTGTTTACTCTTGCTGTTTCCATTCGGTTCAAGACAGTTAGATCAATAATAGGAACAATAGACCCTAACATAATTTTGATGTAATGCTCAGTGGACAGAATGTGGCACGCATACTGAAACGTGTGTATTTCCTCGATGGCATTGGACATCATGACAGTCTCTTTAATTGCGTAGTTGGGGGGGGAGGGGTTGCAGTTTGATGGAATCAGGATCTCATCGCTACTTTTTGCAGATGATGTGGTCCTGACGGCCTCGTTGGTCTGTGACCTTCAGCACTCACTGGATCGGTTCGCAGCCAATCAGCACCTCTAAATCTGAGGCCATGGTTCTCAGCAGGAAACTGATGGAGTGCTTTCTTAAGGTAGGGAGTGAGTTCTTACCCCAAGTGAAGGAGTTTAAATACCTTGGGGTCTTGTTCGCGAGTGAGGGGACCATGGAGCGTGGGATTGGTTGGAGAATTGGAGCAGCGGGTGCGGTATTACATTCCGTTTATCACACCGACGAAAAGAGAGCTGAGCCGGAAGGCAAAGCTCTCAATCTACTGGTCAGTGTTCGTTCCTACCCTCACCTATGGTCACGAAGGCTGGGTCATGACGGAAAGAATTAGTGGTGTACAATACTGCAATATTTGGTAATTTGGTATGATACCAAGTAAATACAGGGCCAATATTGCTGATACCGATACAATACCAATACTTTTTAATAATTAAGGAGGATGAATTTTTTATGACCTTTAGCCTAAGTGTTTTTGTGATTATTAATAAGTTAAAACCCAAGACAGAATTCCCCCCTTCCCCGGAACTCTCTCCCCCAAGACCTCAGACTTTCAACATCACTTGCTTACTTCAAACCTGCCCTCAAACCCATCTCTTTAAAATGGCTTTTAACATAATTAGCTATTCTCCATTTATTTTCCAATCCTGGTTCTATGCTGTGTGAGGCACCTTTTAATATGTATCTCTAGTTATTGTTGTTGTTAAACTGATCCTGCATGTTACCGATTAGTTATTGCGTTATTTTCCATTGACCTTGTAAAGGGCCTTTTGAGTACCTATATAAAATGAATGAATGATTAATATTATTACAATACTGCACTAATGCAACCTGTACAATTGGTTTATTTACAGTTTATCATACTATTTAAGCAGTTGCACATTTCTGTATTCCCATCTTGTATATATTCAATTATTTTTTCTTGTATTTTATTCCTATTATTATTTCATGCATATTGTATGTATTTATATTGTATCCTAGTATTTCATTTATATTTATATTCTGTGCTGTGTGGCTGATTTTGCTGCTGTAACACTATAATTTCTCATTTTATTGGGATCAATATCTATCGATCTATCTATCTATCATTAATAATACAAAACCAGCAACATAAGAGAATAAGTGAAAAGGTTTGTTTGTGAAGGACACCAAAAGGATGGTGTGTTATGGCTGCTATAGTATAAAGGGTAGAGGTGGGTTTTTTGGAATAGATCATAAAAATGTCATTGGGAACAATTGATAAAAAAGAATAAAGAAAAAAAATATGCAGCATTTGCTGTGGTGGTGATAAACATTCTGTGTATGAGCCATCCCTTCCTCCTCATCATCGTACCTCATGATAGCGTTTCCCACCACTTGTCTAAAATTGGACACCCTGGTGAGTCTGAGCCATCCTACAGCGGCCCTCCCCTCCCCTCCTCCCTCCCCCCGTCAGCTGGGTAACCCGCTGGACAAATATAAACCTTTGTGTGAATCTATAATCAAAAGACGGGACTCATTCTCATTAAAAAAGGTGGAGGGGAAGCAAATCTTTCTAGATGGTGGTTGCCATGGATTTCTCTTTTTAAAGCTTTTGGTCTAATGGCACACCCACTTCTGATGTCAGCGTTGGAGGAAGGGGGCAGGATAAAGAGAGAGAGAGCGGGCGAGGGAGAGACAAGGGCAAAGGGAAAGGGAAGGAGGGAAGGAGGGAGGGAGGGAGGCGATTCAGCCTGTTGCTCATCATCATCATCAAATAACATCCTCGTACTCCACCAGCCTATTGCCTGTGCGTAGATGGAGCAGAGGGAGCAGCAGAAGGTGGAGGCATGTTTCATATTTTCCTTCATGTGCATTCTTCTCGGCGCCTTCAGCAAACTAACAGCTGCTGAGGAACTGATTCAGGAGCACAGTGAGTATATTTTTCATATTCACGTTACAATATTCACATATTCAAACTCGCATTTGTTGTACATTATTTGCAAGTCACACTTAGAAGAGAGTTTATCGCAGTTTGATTTTTACAGTAAAAGTTGAAAATGGCAGGACTGACTGATATTTTTGCAGCTGATTACCCAGAGGTTGAGATTAGGGCTCAATATTTTTACTTTGAGTGTGTTACTGTAGTTCTCATCCTATGGTTTTGTTCCCACTATACAAATGTCAACTAGATTTACAGGTATGCAGTGCACTCCTTTCTAAATTTGATTTCATAATATACAGTATATTGTTTAATGCTTTAATACATTAAGATTGTTAACTATCTACTTTCTATTCAAAGTATTAATATTTTATTTTGGATCTTTTGACCTATCTACAATATGTCTTTAACAGCTGACAGTGATTTGCATACTGGACTACACCATGGTAACAAGGCTGCTGCTACATTACAGCATGTTGTGATCTGTCAACATTTACTGATATCTCAACAGAGACAATGTTCACTGTTCTAGAGAGACATGTTCTCTACCTTGCTCTATTTGCTGAGGGATTTGAAATTGCATCCAATTATCCAACAAACAAAAAACTTATTTCAAAATGAAAAACCGATGAAAGAGAAACTTTTACATCCGAGAGCCACTTCAAGTCCTCAAACAATGAATCACAGCTGATGTTATGTTTCAGTTTCAGCATCAGAGCTCATTTTCAATTTTCTCCCTCTGAAGATGATGTTAGATTATGCCCCCATAATTTGATTATGGGCCCACAATGCAAATGCCCCACTTTGGATCAGTGATATATGACACGTAATAGATCATCTTCTCTCCCTCTTCCAGGTAATTGTGACTTTAACGAGATGAGCTAATGACTTTTATTCCTAATAGTCTGATCCTGCCCCCGCAAAAAAGGGCCCGCAAACTAATTATAGTCTGTTAATTCACAGGTGTCTTTATATGGAAGGTATCTAAAATACATATCCTGAAGTGTCATTAGAGCGGATCGAAGAGGCGCCAGCAACATTATTTCCCAGGACCACCAGTGGGAAGAGAGATTCAGTCGAGGCTCAGGCTTTACACGAACCAAGTGATGGATGTGCTTTAAAATTGTAAGTAGGATATTGTTATTTTCTCTCTTTCCGCAGTCCACATAGACATTAGAGGCTGCGTATTTGGACCATCTTTAATGTAAAAAGAATGCATTCATATTGCACCTTTTTAGTCTTAACGTCTACTCAAAGTGATTTTACATTACATGTCATTTAGCTGAGGCTTTCATCTAAAGTGACTTAAAATTTCTATATACGTCACATGCCTCTGGTGCAACTAGGGGTTAAGTGTCTTGCTCAGGGACACATTGGTTGATGTTCACAGTGGGAATCAAACCCGGTCTCCCACACCAAAGGCATGTGTCGTATCCACTGCGCCATCACCACCCCATTCACACACACTCATCCACTGGCCGAGGCTGCCATAAGGTGCCGCCTGCTCATCAGATACACATTCATGAACATTCACCCACAGGTTGGGCAGCATTGGGAATCTGGGGTTCAATGTCTTGTCCAAGGACGTGTAGAAGAGGGGCCAAGAATCGAACCGCCAACCTTCCAATTGGTAGATGAAGAATAACTAATAACAATTATAGTTAACTAAAACTAAAAGGAAAATAAGCATTGAAAAAGGTTATATAGTAAACTAAATAAAAACTAAAACCTTCAAGAAAAACTAAACTGAAACTATATTGCCAGGTTAACAATTGAAATTAATCAGTTTTCATTTTTTAGCTATAATATTTCACTTCTGAAAAAAAGACATGCATTTTTGTCACTTTTGGTGGCATTGAACCACAGAAACTGAACGGACTCGACATGAGTGCAAAGATCAAACATCATGGCTGTACCACCTGAGCCACAGCCGCCCTGATTGCTATTTTCATCGTCTCACATTGCCAGACCTTCCTCCACAGCACTGCACAGGAAGGTCTGGCTAGTCCACACAGCATTCTGGGATGGGAGAAAAACATGCTCTGGTTTATTGGCATTTCCTTAAACCAATCACAGTCATCTTGGGCGGTGCTAAGCACCGGACGGTGCTGCTGCCAAAATAGTCTCAGGAAGGAACTTGTTTTGGTGGAACATGTGTACGTTCAAAGGTTGTTTTAGTCGTCCAACAGAAATCTCCGCTTGGACAGATAGTCTAGCTAGCTGTCTGGTTTTACCCTGCAGAGATCTGAGGACCAGGTAACCATAGTCCTCAGATTGGACAGATAGTCTAGCTAGCTGTCTGGATTTACCCTGCAGAGATCTGAGGACCAGGTAACCATAGTCCTCAGATTGGACAGATAGTCTAGCTAGCTGTCTGGATTTACCCTGCAGAGATCTGAGGACCAGGTAACCATAGTCCTCAGATTGGACAGATAGTCTAGCTAGCTGTCTGGATTTACCCTGCAGAGATCTGAGGACCAGGTAACCATAGTCCTCAGATTGGACAGATAGTCTAGCTAGCTGTCTGGATTTACCCTGCAGAGATCTGAGGACCAGGTAACCATAGTCCTCAGAAATCCACCATCCATTGAAGAAAGAGGAAGGTGACGGACATTTGGCCGAAAACAAGGGACATCCAGCAGCACCTGAACAATCCCAGAAATAAAGCATCTATATAGACTACTTCTTTCATATCCTGTCTGAACTAATTATTTTTACCAATCCACGCCAAATTCCAATTGCCACTTGCACCTTTTTCATATGGCATGGCCTGTCATATCCCATAACAGGAAAGCTGCAATATTTTGCACTCACCACCAATCATTTGAAGTACTGCCCAGTCATCACATGATGTATTGATTACGTAATTAATCTTTATGTAGTCTCACTTCCCATCCATCCATCCATCCAGGCAGCAAGAAAGCCCTGTGTGGTTGAATGTCTGCTCCATTTATTCCATTACATCAACTAAAGTACTTTTTCACTCACAGTGTAATAGTGTTAAGAGTTTTCCATCACCTATCTGTGATCGGTCTTTGCTTGTACCGTCTATCACCACATCCCACAGAGACCTGCACTGAGTCCCGGTGTAGAGATCCTTTTGAAACACTCAGTGTAGAGTGACAGTCAGTCAGGTCTTCACCGGTGAAGTTTGTGCCTGTCTTGCCTGCATACATGCCCAGCCTCAGCGCTATCTTTAACAGCTGCCTGTGAAAAAGAAACGGTTGACATAGCCCAGAGCAACTAGATGGTCGGGTGATTGCTGCTCAGCAGGAAAAGGGCATCAAACAATGAAAAGTGAGAATTGGTAATGCATGCAGACAATGCAGAGAACCCTATTGTTATGCAATGTTTATATAATATATAAAACCATAGTTGAGTACTCACTTATGGTGAGTGTATGATCATCCACTCAGGCAGAAAAATGCCAGGATGAAAAAAGACATACTCTACATATACAGTGCATTAAATGTGAGTGTATAGGTGTAAAGTTGAGGTAATGGTGAGATATTTTGTCACAGTTTGCTCGGGCTCAGAGGATGAGGAGTGCTGAGGCATGATGTGGAGCATTGGTGCAGAAATGTGGGGATTTGATGGGTCAGCTCTCTGGGGGAGGGGGGAATCAAGGACAAATGGGACCACTGGGAAATAAACCCCAGACATAAAATGACAGGTGTAGTGCTGTGGTGTGATGCTTTCCATTTGCTCTTTGTGACAGAGGCATTATACCCCAAAGTGGGAGATGAAAAAGAATACTTGAATGCCATTTCCAAAGGTTACTGTCTCTATAGAAAATATGGCCATGAAGCTATTTCATGCAAAAGAGAAGGATAGATTGTGTGCTTTTAAACACATGCATGCGCTGAAATCAAATGGTTAACAGAAGACAAAATAAACAACTGTTAATGCTAAGATAGGCATTATTCAAGTGTATTACATCCACAGCATGCGTCTCTGTACCTCAGGAACAGAGAGCAGCACATTGTGGTGGACCACATCTAGAGTTAGGGAGACATTTATGGCCCTGGAGCTATAGTTTCTTCCAGGGTTTTCAGAATGTATTAATGCCGCCCACTTCCAACAAAAAAGAGACAACAATTCCTCTCGGAATTACTGTAAGGAAAGGGCTTCTGGGTTAGAACTGCCACTGGTATGGCTGACTGTTTCAGCATTTAAGATTCCAGAGGGAGAAAGAGAGAAAGATGGGTTTTGGTGGTATGAAGTCCATTTCTGGATAAACCACCCTCTTATCGTCCATTAGAGAACAGTGAGCTGTTAAGGGAATAAGAGGAGACTTGGTGGTTGGAGAGAAGAACAGGACATCGTGGGATCTGAATGATCATTTAGCCTGAGAGACAGAGTACAGGATGACATTATTGCTCTGCCAATAAGAATGAATATGGTTGTTTGGTTATGTGCAAGAAAATAAGACAGCACTCCGAACAGCTGCCACCGGAAGGCTAACAGCTGTTAAATATGTTTCACTTTAATTGTAAGTCTCGGAGGCCCAGATTTCCATCAGAAATACTGATCACCCATTTAATTACCATGTGTTTGTGTTTCACAGACTGAGGCTTGTCCTTGATTCAGAGACAGAAAAGTCTGTCCGATCCGGATTCTTGGAAAATTACACAGCACTTCCACCAATATGCAGCCATAAATAATAATCATTGATGACTGAGCTATTAATGTCTCTTTGTGGGATACAATCTCTGCACATTTTACATAGATTTTCTATCAATCAGACCCATTGTTATTACACAGGAATGTTGCACCCATTTCTCTGCAGACTGATTTCAAACTTCTAAAAGGCTTTGAATTCTTTGAAGAGTTGCTCTGATTTGACCCCACACTGATTACTATCATTAATAAGCTCATTAAAATCATCCAAAAGAGTATTAGCGGTCGTGAAGCGCTCTGAAGATTCTTGAGGAGGGCACTGTGGGAAATGCATGCTCAATGCAGTCAGGCAACAGAGCCTCGCAAAGCCAGTGATTCACCAGGCAATCTGGAGAACATGCCCTGTGGCTTGGCTGTGATAACGCTGGCACCGAGAGAGGCCAGACCTCAGCCGATCTGCTGGGGAGAACAGCCTCCGCTGCCTTTGCAGTGTTTCATCTCTACTTCTGAGATAGAGCCGACCACCCAGAGGAGACATCTGAGGCACAACAGAGAGAGGGGGGAAAAAAACAAGTTTTAAAAAAAATGCTCCTCCTGTGACTGCGGAGAGGCAAAAGCACAGTCGGGTTTAAAGGCAAAGTGAGAAATCTAACAGCCTCAAGGGTTAAGTGTGATTTAGTCTGGTAGGAGAGTGTGGACATCCACACTGGTGATGTAGGCGTACTGTAGGCGTATCCATAACCTCCGCCGCACGGAGGGACAATGTGCAAATTAACAGACTTGTAGCACCAAAAAGGAGGGATTTTTACACTGTTTGAGAAATTATTTTTTCATTCTTATGTTTTGGTTTTGTCAAACGACAGTAGTGTTGATTTGAAGGACAATATTTGGACTCAATATTTGTAAAATGTGCAGATGTAAAGACCCATTAGAGCAGGGGTCTTCAACGTTTTTTACCATATTTGTACTCAATATTTGTCAAATGTGCAGATGTAAAGACCCATTAGAGCTGGGCTCATCAACGTTTTGTATGCCAGTGAGCTGAAAGAGAGACCTAGGGACCCCACTATTAATTCATTTAATTTAATGTATACTCTTTATTGATCCCCTATGGGGAATTTGTTTTTTTTTTACAATATTTATAAAATGTGCAGATGTAAAAATCCATTAGAGCAGGGGTCCCAACCCAACTCCCTACAGACTGAGCTACTGCCCCCCTGAACTACACATGTACTGTATACAATTGAGTAGCATATTTTGGATATATGGATATTATTTACACATGTTTTGGAACCTTTTTTTTTTACATAATTTGGTGGCCCCCTTGCACTAACTCTGTTGAAGATCTCTGCATTCAAGACATATTTCATTGTTCTCCAGGATTTGTGTTGAACTTTTTCCATATGTGATCTAATAATGCCCAAAATGAAACATAATCCAACCCGGCAGGGTGTTGGAAAGCAGAGCTCAGGGTGGCGTTGCTCTAATTTCATGGCTGGAAGATGCTGGCTGTAATCAGCAGCTCACAGAGGCTGACAGTGCAGGTGCCTAATACCCATTCATTGACACACTCGCATCCCCGTTTTAGAAACCGAGGCCTCCTTCCTTTCCCAGAATTAGTGGTGTAGCAAATCCAGGCACTGGCATTTTAATTCCTGACTGTCTAACCTGCCTCCCCCTAAATTACTATAATTGATTCAATTAGTTTGGACACAGGCCACGAGGTCCTCACCGGTGACATGCAGTAAACATCTTCTCTTTCCTTTCGCTCTCCTATTTCTATATATTCTTCTTTCTCTGTTGATTTATCTATCTATAAATATAGATATATATATATTTTCTTTTTAATAGATATTTTATATTTTCTGCTTGAAAAACATCTTAATAATAATAAATATTGGAGTCAAAACACACACACCTTGAGAAAGTTTTCACACCCATGCTAAAGTTGATTAAAAAGAGGAATAAAAAATTTTCTTTTGGAAATTGATCTTAATGCCTTAATTCAAAAATTTAGGAGAATCCAACTTTGAATAATTTATTAGGGTTAATAAATAAAATTAATAAATGTTCAATACAAGGGGCATAATACACACCCCCCCCCATGTTAAATTTCCATAGAGGCAGGCACATTTTTATTATTAAAGGCCATTCATAACATGGATCAGGATACTATGCATCCTGATAAAGTTCCCTCAGCCTTTGCATACTTATGCCCCTGTATTTTAACATAGGGGGGTGTATATTATGCCCCCTGTATTTTAACATAGGGGGGTGTATACTTATGCCCCTGTATTTTAACATAGGGGGGTGTATACTTATGCCCCTGTATTTGAACATGGGGGGTGTATACTTATTCCCCTGTATTTGAACATGGGGGGTGTATACTTATTCCCCTGTATTTTAACATAGGGGGGTGTATACTTATGACCCCTGTATTTTAACATAGGGGGGTGTATACTTATGCCCCTGTATTTTAACATAGGGGGTGTATACTTATGCCCCCTGTATTTTAACATAGGGGGGTGTATACTTATGCCCGTAGTATTTTAACATAGGGGGGTGTATACTTATGCCCCCTGTATTTGAACATGGGGGGTGTATACTTATGCCCCCTGTATTTTAACATAGGGGGTGTATACTTATGACCCCTGTATTTTAACATAGGGGGGTGTATACTTATGCCCCTGTATTTTAACATAGGGGGTGTATACTTATGCCCCCTGTATTTTAACATAGGGGGTGTATACTTATGCCCCCTGTATTTTAACATAGGGGGGTGTATATTATGCCCCCTGTATTTTAACATAGGGGGGTGTATACTTATGCCCCTGTATTTTAACATAGGGGGGTGTATACTTATGCCCCTGTATTTGAACATGGGGGGTGTATACTTATTCCCCTGTATTTGAACATGGGGGGTGTATACTTATTCCCCTGTATTTTAACATAGGGGGTGTATACTTATGACCCCTGTATTTTAACATAGGGGGTGTATACTTATGCCCCTGTATTTTAACATAGGGGGGTGTATACTTATGCCCCCTGTATTTTAACATAGGGGGGTGTATACTTATGCCCGTAGTATTTTAACATAGGGGGGTGTATACTTATGCCCCCTGTATTTGAACATGGGGGGTGTATACTTATGCCCCCTGTATTTTAACATAGGGGGGTGTATACTTATGACCCCTGTATTTTAACATAGGGGGTGTATACTTATGCCCCTGTATTTTAACATAGGGGGTGTATACTTATGCCCCCTGTATTTTAACATAGGGGGTGTATACTTATGCCCCCTGTATTTTAACATAGGGGGTGTATATTATGCCCCCTGTATTTTAACATAGGGGGGTGTATACTTATGCCCCTGTATTTTAACATAGGGGGGTGTATACTTATGCCCCTGTATTTGAACATGGGGGGTGTATACTTATTCCCCTGTATTTGAACATGGGGGGTGTATACTTATTCCCCTGTATTTTAACATAGGGGGGTGTATACTTATGACCCCTGTATTTTAACATAGGGGGGTGTATACTTATGCCCCTGTATTTTAACATAGGGGGTGTATACTTATGCCCCCTGTATTTTAACATAGGGGGTGTATACTTATGCCCGTAGTATTTTAACATAGGGGGGTGTATACTTATGCCCCCTGTATTTGAACATGGGGGTGTATACTTATGCCCCCTGTATTTTAACATAGGGGGGTGTATACTTATGACCCCTGTATTTTAACATAGGGGGGTGTATACTTATGCCCCTGTATTTTAACATAGGGGGTGTATACTTATGCCCCCTGTATTTTAACATAGGGGGTGTATACTTATGCCCCCTGTATTTTAACATAGGGGGTGTATACTTATGCCCCCTGTATTTTAACATAGGGGGTGTATACTTATGCCCCCTGTATTTTAACATAGGGGGGTGTATACTTATGCCCCCTGTATTTTAACATAGGGGGGGTGTATACTTATGCCCCCTGTATTTTAACATAGGGGGTGTATACTTATGCCCCTGTATTTTAACATAGGGGGTGTATACTTATGCCCCTGTATTTTAACATAGGGGGGTGTATACTTATGCCCCCTGTATTTTAACATAGGGGGTGTATACTTATGCCCCCTGTATTTTAACATAGGGGGTGTATACTTATGCCCCTGTATTTTAACATAGGGGGTGTATACTTATGCCCCCTGTATTTTAACATAGGGGGTGTATACTTATGCCCCCTGTATTTTAACATAGGGGGGTGTATACTTATGCCCCTGTATTTTAACATAGGGGGTGTATACTTATGTCCCCTGTATTTTAACATAGGGGGGTGTATACTTATGCCCCCTGTATTTTAACATAGGGGGTGTATACTTATGCCCCTGTATTTTAACATAGGGGGGTGTATACTTATGCCCCCTGTATTTTAAGGAAGAACATTTGAATTAGGGGCAGCTGTGTGGTAGATCTCAGTGGTAGAGCGGTTGCCTGCCAATTGGAAGGTTGGGTTGGTGGTTCAATCCCTGGCCCTGCAGTCCCATGTCAAAGTGTTCTTGGGCAAGGCACTGAACCCCGAGTTGCCTGAGCTGCGTAATCCAAGTGCAAATGTGTGTGAGTGTGTGTCTGATGAGCAAGTGGCACCTTGTACGGCAGCCTCGGCCCCAGTGTATGAATGTGTGTGAATGGTGAATGGTTCCTGTACTATGGAAAAGCGCTTTGAGTAGTTGTTAAGACTAGAAAAGCGCTATATAAAATACAGCACATTTATTTATTTACAATACATTATTCATTCCCAAAGAAAATTGGTGTCCTTAAAAGGTTGGATTTTCCTAAATGTTTGGAATTAAGGCATTAAGATCAATTTCCAAAAGATGTTTTTTTATTCCTCTTTTTAATCAACTTTAGCATGGGTGTTTCTCAAGCCACGGTAAGTGACATTAGTGAGTTTGAAAGCCACCCTATCTAGCTGCTGAGAGAGACGTAGAGACATGTAGCTTAGTGTTTAGCTGCACTAAGCAGCAACATTCACAAATGATCTAACAGCCAGAGCAACATCAGGCCATTATTTAGAATTCCCAGGCTGCAGTGGGTAACAGATGTTCATGAACACAGTTGGGAGGGAAATTGTTATGCCTCTTTGCCTGATGTAGCTAGATCAGTGATCATGCTTAATGATGCATAACTGACATATTTATACTGCTTAGATAATGGCACAGACATGTTGTTTATGTCATGCAATTTGTGGGTTGTAGGTATAATGAAGCTTAATTTAATTAACATGGCAGGTGTGTAATCTATTTAAAAAAAAAAAATGAAATGTTTTTTTTGTCTTCCCGTCAAAAAATCAGTTTGTCACTTTTTTGACATTTTCAACACTACGTAACACTAACTTTTTAACTTTAGTTTGGTCAATAAACTTCATTTATAGGAAAGTATACCTAATGTTTGAGTTAGAAAAGCAGAAATTAGGAATTATTTAGACTAAAATTAAAGGAATGGATGTTGATGATAATCACAGACTGGAATATGTCAACTTTTACTCAATACTATTTCAAAACCACTTCCATTTGTTTTACAATGCTATAAAATTGAATATGACTCCCCAAAATTAATGAAAGTAGAGATTTGTACTTGCCAAAGAGCGTTGTGTGGAATCAATCATGTTATTTTGGGGAATTAAAAAGAACATTGATATAGGACAACGGGTCAATTTGACCAGAGGACAACATGAGGGTTAACAACAAAGCCATACACTTTCCAACTATATTATGAAGAAGACAATATGAAAAAGCTAATTTGACGGATTTTTTTACAAACAACAAAGCCCTTTATTGCTCTCTTTCCTTTCTGAAGGTGACAGTGTGACGGTGGCAGACTAGGCACAGGGATGTAAGAGGACCAGCAAAGATGACCCTGTTGGCGGGCGATGGCTCCGACTACGACTACAGTGCCCTGAGCTGTGCCTCTGATTCCTCCCTCAACGGACCCCCCCTACAAGAGGAGGAGGCTCGAAAGGGGGCCTTCTACAAGAGGGCGCAGCGGGTCCCGGAGCTCAGCTCCATCCATGAGGACACCCTGTCCGGCGCCCGTAAAGTCCACGCCATCATCAATGTGGGCGGCCTGCGCTACCAGCTGCCCTGGACCACCTTAGAGGACTTCCCCCTGTCCCGGCTGGGCCAGCTGCACCTCTGCAGTAGCTTTGATGAGATCATGCGCATCTGCGATGACTACGATGTCACGCACAATGAGTTCTTCTTCGACCGCAGCCCCTGTGCCTTCCGCACCATCCTGACCTTCCTGCGGGCGGGGAAGTTGCGCTCCCTCAGGGAGATGTGCGCCCTCTCCTTCAGGGAGGAGCTGCTCTACTGGGGGGTCCCCGAGGAGAGCCTGGAGTGGTGCTGCCGCCGGCGGCTGCTGCAGCGCGTGGAGCAGTTTGAAGCGATGGAGAGAGCGGAGGATGAGGAGGACCTGTTGGAGGATCTGTTGGATTCAGACAGTGGACACAGGGAGCACGCGGCCGAGTCCAGACTCAATCGGTGCATGGCCAAGCTCCGGGATATGGTGGAGAGGCCTCACTCGGGCCTGCCGGGGAAGATCTTTGCGTGTTTGTCAGTACTGTTTGTCACCATCACCGCCGTCAACCTGTCCATAAGCACCATGCCCGCCATGAGGGAGGAGGAGGAGGCGGTGAGTGGGGAGGACATTTATATCACAGAAAGAAAAAAACATGTCGTACTATGGCCACCTCACTTTACTTTACTTTCCTTTTTATATAATGCCACTTTACATTCATTCAGTACTTTTTGTCTGTTGTTTGTTGGTTTGTTTTTATTGTGGAAAAACTGCTGCTGTAACAAGGGAATTTCCCCATTGTGGGAGGAATAACGTAATCTTATTGAGGAAAAGTAAAAATGAAGACATGACCCAATGCAACTCCATAGTCTGTTGGGAATTTGTCACAACGAATATATTCTCGCCATAATATTGCCACACCAATCTCCACAGAGCTATGGAGTAAGGTGTGGCTACACCACACATGCGTTCTGGGACACTAGCTCCGACGCATGGTGGCTCTGCTAAATAGTCTCAGGAAGGAACTTGTTCTGGTGGAACATTTGCACCCCTCCAAAAAATGAAGTTAACTGCTCACACATTAATGGGAGAAATTTAAATTACCTAGATACATGGCTAAACATAATTTGCTCTAACCAGTTTATCGCCATGTGACCTTGTCCTCAGCGATCCGACCAATTAGCCCCAAAACCGAAAGAACCAACTAGAGCCCAACCGATTTTTAAGGCCGATACCCATACTAGTATTTGGTTATTTAAAAATATGATATGCAGATGTATCGGCTGATATATATATATTCATTTATTTATTTAAAATCCAGAAACGCGTAAAAAAACTTAACCACATTTTCCTAACATTAGTTATTTGTAGTATTTTGTGTATTTGTATTTATGAGTTCTCACTAAAATAATATGATAATAATTTGTTTTATTGTCACAAGAAAACAGAGGAACATCAAAATGTATTAAAGGTCTGATAAATAAAAATACAAAATACAAACTTAAGATATGAAACTTAAAGTCCTTTGAACAAAAACACATTAACAAAAAAAAAAAAAGAGTGTCGCCAACAGGGACGTTGTAGAGCGTCCTCTGGTGGACAGACTATGCAACGCCATCACTAACAGGGACGTTGTACAGCGTCCTCTGGTGGACAGACTATGCAACGCCATAACTAACAGGGACGTTGTACAGCGTCCTCTGGTGGACAGACTATGCAACGCCATCACTAACAGGGACGTTGTAGAGCGTCCTCTGGTGGACAGACTATGCCACTCCAACGCTCATAACATGGTTGACAGTCCGTTTTTATTTTTTAAATATTCATTTATTAGAATCATTCTGATGAATGAATATTTTGAAAAAAATGTAATTGGCCATTATAAATGCCGATACTGATATCTCGGGAAATGCCTGATAATGTCGTCTGATAATATTGGGCTCTATAACCAATCAGGCCTGCCTTATTGCTATTTTTAGCATGTAGCTTGTTAGGTCAAAGTTTATTAATGATTCCCCAAGCGTTTGAGAACAGCAACACACAGAGACAGTAATGTGAAAGTATTGACAATGAACATTTGTACCCAACACTGTGGTGACATTGGCTTTGTCTGAGTTGTCATGAATAGTAGTTAATAGAAAATTTGTATGATGGCTCGCCTTATCTGTCATGTCATGTAAAAGTCCTCGAGAAAAGGGAGACTGAGCAGGTTGTTGTGCCAGATTAGGAAGGAAATATTCAAAGACGTCTCAGCCTGCCTAATTATTATGTCTGCCTTCAGTCAGAAATCTAATTAGCACACTGGCCTGTGTGGTCAAATCAAAGAAAAATGAAATAATTGAACTACACATTATTTTCTCACAAAGTTTAACTTTTGTAGGAAGGTCTACTTTGGATGGAAGAGAAGAGTAACTGCCACTATACTTTTGAATATACAGTTGAGCTCATAAGTTTACATACCCATGCTTAAGTTGACTAAAAAAAGGAATAAAAAAATCATGTTTTGGAAATTTATCTTAATGCCTTAATTAAAAAATGAGGTAAAATCCAACCTTTTAAGGACACCAATTTTCTTTGTGAATGAATAATGTATTGTAAATAAATAAATGTTCTTCCTTAAAATACAGGGGACATAAGTATACACCCCCCTATGTTAAAATACAGGGGGCATAAGTATACACCCCCCTATGTTAAAATACAGGGGGCATAAGTATACACCCCCCTATGTTAAAATACAGGGGGCATAAGTATACACCCCCTATGTTAAAATACAGGGGCGTGAGTATACACCCCCCTATGTTAAAATCCCATAGAGGCAGACACATTTTTATTTTTAAAAGCCAGTTATTTCATCATCATGATACTATGCATCCTGATAAAGTTCCCTTGGCCTTTGGAATTAAAATAGCCCCCCCCCACCACATCATCACATACCCTTCACCATACATAGAGAAAGGCATGGGAAATATTCCATAAGCTCATCTCTCAATGCAAATCAAACCAGCTATTAGGCTAACTGAAATAAAACCATCAAGAACAGATACCGCATGTGTGGTACGACCAGTGGGTGGAAGGCGAAACAAAAAATCTCAACGGTTTTTATTTGAGTGAACTGCAAACCACATACGATGCTGCTGACTCAACGTTCACATCCAGTAGGCCTACTTTAATCTTGTACTGTGACTCTGTGTGTTTCTGTTTCAGTCATGTAGCTTCTTAGAGCAATTAAACGTGGGATGAGTTACTGTAAAAGTCAAACCAATCAGCAATCACATTTTTTTATTTATTCATTATTTATGTCAGGTTTATTTATAAGGGAGAATGCACACAAATAATACATATGTAAAAATGTGCTAGAATTAGGCTGGAGGCTAATTCACACTTACAGGTGGTAAGAGGTCACCCTAAAAAGATCAAAGATTAGGCTATAAATAGCAACTGAAGTTAACAATTAAAGTTGATTACATACTATAAAACAAGAACTAGTTTTTTAGTTTTTGAGATATTTTTAAAGATTATTTGTTGGGTATTTTTAGGCCTTTATATGACAGGATGGATGAATAAGTGAAAGGGGAGAGAGAGGGGGAATGATATACAGCAAAGGGCCACTGGTTGGAGTCAAACTGAGCTATCTGGGCGTCCATTTGGGTGATTTATTTTAACAAGACTGAGTGTACGGGGAAAATATAAAAGGGACAGTGAAATCAAAATGAAAGAAATGACTGCACTGATGTAACAGTGTTATATTCAACCTGGCAAACTTGCTTTGTCTTCACACTTCAGTATTCTCAGTATGTTTCAAATAAGCTTTTAAAATAGAAGTGCCAGTATCTCTAACAACTCCGCCGCCTCTAATTTCTTGCAGCCAGACAACAAAGTGTTGCATTGAAAGTGTGTTCCTCTCTCACTGGAGTTTTCAGGTGCCTGGATGGGTCTGCTCCAACCGTCTCCTCTTCTGTGGGAGTATGTTTCATAATGATATTTTGCCCTGATATGGACAGCATTCAACGGCTCCGTGCCATGTTCCCAATGATCTGAACCTTCACAGCCATGCATTGAATAAGCATCATTACTGTTTTATATGCATCATTTTAGTTTTGAGGAAACAGTTTTTTGGTTTTAAGGCACACATTATACATTAAATCAAAATTAGAGCTGCAAAGATTAATTGAATATTGGATATTAGAGACATTTTTTATGAAAAAGTAAAACTTATCTGATTGCAGCTTCTTAAATGTGAATATGTTCTAGTTTCTTTACACCTCTGGGACAATAAACTGATTGTCTTTGAATTGTGGACAAAATCAGACGTGAGGACATTGTATTGGGCTGAAAAACCAATCCACATTTTTCACTTTCTGACACTTTTAAGCCCAAACAACTAATCGATTAATCCAGAAACTAATCGACAGATTGATAAACAGTGACAATAATTGTTAGTTGCAGCCCTATCGAAAACTGACATTACTAAAACTTCTGTCCAAATAATTGAGCTTTATCTATGATGAGCAGATGTCTTTCTTATTCTTATTTTGTGTATTGTAAAGATATTTTGTCTTTGTTGTGTTAGTGCTTATCTCCTTGTTTTGACATGGAAGTGGTTCCCTCTAGTGACTCCAGACAGCTACAACTCATACATACAGTATATAATAATAATAATAATAATAATAATAATAATAATAAATGTTATTTCTATAGTACTTTTCTTGACAAGGTTACAAAGAGCTTTCCAGAAGAAACAGCAAAATTCAACCAAGAACAACACAACCAAGAACAATTAGGTGATATACAAACCAGAGGTATCATAAAATATGAAACTACTGGGGAAAACATGCATATATACATATCAGGTATCATAAAATATGAAACTAATGGGAAAGAAATATATATATATATATACATACGTACATACATACATACATTAGGTATCATAAAATATAAAACTACTGGGGAAAAACATGTATATACATACATACATACAAACATACATACACACACACACACACACACACACACACACACACACACAAAGACATACATTAAATGGTCAAAGGCAAGGAGGGATGATAAACCCAACAACATATTAAATAATAAACATAAATGCTTTTCTTATGAAAGAAAGTTTTTAAGGAAAAGTGTCTGCGGATGATGCCCATGCTTACTCCAATGTCTTTCTTCCCCAGGGCACATGTTCCCAGATGTGCTACAACATCTTCATAGTGGAGACGGTGTGCGTGGCCTGGTTCTCCCTGGAGTTCACGCTGCGCTTCATTCAGGACCGCAGCAAGCTGGCCTTCCTCCGGCAGCCCCTGAACCTGATCGACGTGGTGGCCATCCTTCCATACTACATCACCTTGGTGGTGGACAGCACCTCCTATGGGGAGAAGCGCCTGGGCTCTGGCAACAGCTACCTGGACAAAGTGGGCTTGGTGCTCCGCGTCCTGAGAGCCCTGCGCATCCTCTACGTGATGCGGCTGGCTCGCCACTCTCTGGGCCTGCAGACTCTGGGCCTAACCGCACGCCGCTGCACACGGGAGTTCGGACTGCTCCTCCTCTTCCTGTGTGTGGCCATCGCACTCTATTCCCCCTTGCTGTACTTGATTGAGAACGAAATGGCCGTCACGCAAGAGTTCACCAGCGTCCCCGCCACCTACTGGTGGGCCGTGATCACCATGACGACTGTGGGCTACGGGGACATGGTGCCCAGGAGCATCCCAGGTCAGGTGGTGGCTCTGAGCAGCATCCTGAGCGGGATCCTCCTCATGGCCTTCCCCGTCACCTCCATCTTCCACACCTTCTCACGCAGCTACGTGGAGCTGAAGCAGGAGCAGCAGCGGCTGCTGCAGAGGAGGACACACTTCCTGCTGCGCGGCCGCATTGCCAGCCTGGGCAGCGACCTGTCCTTTGAGAGTGACGTGCTCTTCCCTATAGGGCGTCTGACATCAGAGGCAAGGACAAGTGAGACTGTTGGACAGGGAAGGACATGCAAACTGGGAGTGGGACAGGAAGAGAAGAAGAGAGAGGCTACAAAAGAGACTGAAGGTGTGAAGAAATAAGAGAAAGAGAGCAGGACAGGAATGAGGACATTATGGAAGAGGATTATCCATCCATCCATCTTCCTCCGCTTATCCGGTTTTGGATCGCAGGGGCAGCAGCTCCAGATCCCAGGCCAGGTTGGAGATATAATTCCTCCACCTAGTCCTGGGTCTTCCCAGAGGCCTCCTCCCAGCTGGATGTGCCTGGAACACCTCTCTAGGGAGGCGCCCAGGAGACTTCTTTGCCAGATGCCCAAACCACCTCAACTGTCTCCTTTGGACGTAAAAGGAGGCAGTTATGAAAAATGTATTTGAGATCCGAGTTTGAAGTCAAATCTCTGAGTTTAAAGTCAACACATTAATCAACATTTGTGTAAATGTACCAGCGTTAGCCAGTTGGCTAATTTTCAACTGTAGTCCTTTGGTCAGATAATTTTAGGCCATGGCAGGAAGAAGCAACAACAAAAAACATTAACATAGGTTAAAATATACACATAGTAATCAAAAGACACCATAATACAGCTAGATCAGAAACAGAATTCTGAATATGAATATTTTCTCAGAATTCTGACTTTAAACTCAGTCAGAACTTTAAAGAATTTTCTGAATACACATGCACATTTTTCATATGCAGCCCTAATCCTCTTCCGTAGAATATAGATAGATAGAAGGCTATAGAGAGAAGTCTGTATAGACAGGATACAGAGGAGAAAATGGGATTTTGTTCTTTCCAGAATTGCAGTCGTGCTGTGTAGCAGTGTACTTTTGGATAAACACACACACACACACACACAAAGAGGAGAGGAGAAGAGGATTATATCTATTAAAGAAATGTCTCCATCAAAAAATGAATTATCTCTGGATAAAAGGCATTATCAAGGGTCCTGGAATATCAAATAGAGTCCAATTTACAGAAGAAAACCCCAGAATGAACCTCATTAAGTATTCAAGCATAACAATGATTTATCTATTGTATTACCACAGTCATATTTTTAAATTTATTGTAATTCAGACATGAAATATGTTATATGACAAAAGAGACAACTGTGGAGCACTCATCTCCAGACGTCGGAATGGATTTGTTGATGTGATGTGCTCCCGGGAGTTAGCCGGTTTCCACTTAGTGACAGAAGCTCTTTGCTTTTGTTGAGTCCCGAAGGTTAAATGGTAAAACGTGACACTTAGTCCACTAATTATTGTCTGAATGACTGTGCAAACTCTGAAAATGATGTTTGGTTCCTCAATGTTCCCCCCTACAGTATCTGGCACTGCCCGCATCCACATATTAATTATGATGTATTAATTGTGCTTTCTCTTATCAAAAGACACCATACATGAGGATCCATATGCAATACTTTTGGACATGGAATATTATTGTGCTTGTAATTACTGCATTTGCTGTCCATAGCTGTTTATAATTTTTTCCTTTCTTAAAGTGGATTTAGATGAAAAAATCTGTCTGTTTTCATTGTTGCTTCTCTTTTTAACTTTATAGTCCCAGAGGGGAAATTGGTTTGCAGCAATAACAATAACAGTCAAAGACATAGTTCACACTTGGCATCCAGCGTACTGTAAGGTGTCATACAACCATAGACTGTAATATTAACGGCCTATGCATACAACGCAGGCAGAAAGAAGACAATATTGCAAAGAGTGCTGGAAAGTAACTACAATGTGGAGGTACTTATATCCATTTTCTTCTATTGACTTCAATTCTGCTAGATTTCAAACATAGTACTTTTAAAGAGATTTTTTACACAGATTATTAAGGAGTATCCCACAGTAAATGGAATAGCTATTTGATTGATTTGTTCATGTGAGTGTCCTGTACCAAACAGTGCATGTAGCCTTACCAGACAAATCATAATCACGTCATAGAATTCAGGTACATACTCTACATTACAAGTACATACAAACAATACAAGTATTCACTTTACATTAGTGTCCTATTATGGAGAAAACTGTGTACTCTTACTATGTGAAAAATTCCACAACATTTAAAACAGGCATATTGTTGGAAATGGAAATGGAAGTCGGGATAAAAGAGTTTCTGAGTCTATTGGACCTGCATCTGGGCATGGAGTACCTGCGGCCTGAGGGAAGTAGCTTAAACTGGAAGGACAACAAAATAAAACAGGAATAAAACATTGTCATAAAAGTGCGGTCAACGTTAAAATTCCTGTTTGCTGATGGGCGTTGGCACAAACAGCATTATCTGCCTTATATGTTTTATACATCTCATACAAGGCTATTGGATTCTTTAGGTAAATTTGCAGAAAAACAGACGATTCCTAAAAGTGATTGATGGAGATAGGGCAGTGAAATCCATCGTCAACAACATCGAAATCCCAAAAACACACATCAGGAATGCCTTTACATCTGCCGACCTCTGAAAGATACCAGCTCTTAACTTGAAATTAAACTCTGACAGAGGCCATTCTGCTGCCCCATGAGTACTTTTACTTCTGAAACTCTGCATGTTGTTCACAATACTTCTGTGTTTCTACTTCCCAATTGAATTCCCAATGCAGGTAAAATATCTCCTACACCAACAACACTACACAGAACCAACCTGCAGGGCTTATGCAAGTACAATAATCCCATGTAAGAAATAGATGTGTTTGCACAATTGCAAAAAGCAATACTGCAGAAAACAATAGGCACAATACTACTACTAAAACTTCTACTATGCAGCTATTTGAGTACTTTATATGTGAAAAATACTAAATGTGTTGGCCCTAACAGACAATTGAACAGAAGGTGGCAGCATTGTGTCACAAAGATACATGGAAGCTTATTACATATGAATGGATTTTTCCCACCAAAGGCTAGAAAACATGTTTATTTTGTACTGTCAAATGATCTTAATTATCATACAGCATGGCTGTGGTCACAGTGTGTAGCCTAGACGTCCCATTTTACACTTCTGATATGCTACATAAGATAAAACATAAGCTACATAAAACATAAGCTTGGACTGTCAATCCTAAACAGGCTTGGAGGATGTGAAGTTGACTGAAATTCTAGGTATAAAGAAAATAATATAATAATAATAAATTTTTTTTATTAACAGTCAGACATCACAGCTCAAAACATGAAGTCATAAAGAAAGAAATTACCACTTATATAATATAAGATCAGGTAACAAAAAATTAAATAATAATAATAATAAAAAGAAATATAAAAGAAATAAAAATGTGACAAATTTACCAACCTTGTTATTGATAATGATAACAGAAGTTCTAAATTAAATAGATTGGAGTATATATCAGATATGGTTATAGCTTTCATATTTGTTACTAATTTAAGAGACCCAAAATATATGTCCATTTTGTATAGTTTAAAGCAAGGATTTGAATTTGAAAACTGATTTGTGAATATGAAACTTCCCTAATAAAATAAAAAGATTAACAATTTCTATCTTTACATTTAAAATATGTAATATAATGCTTCCCTCCCTCGTGTGATTGTATGTATAGTTTTAGAAACCATATCATTTTCAAAACCTATCCAGAATGTAATGTAAAATGAATAACCATTAAAAAAAAGATGAGTTAATGATTCTTACTCGGTCTTACAAAATCATGTGAAACACCATTCACCAGAATCAGTGCTCGATTGTGCGTAAAGAATCCCACCAATCAGAGCTGGCCAATAGGCCGTAGTCCCCGCCCCCTGGCTGCCTCTAAAATCACCTCCCAGTGTTTTTGTCGAGATTTGGTGTTCCTTCCTCCTCCGCAGGCTGTCTGTCGGGGAAAAGCTAGCTGTACTTGTGTAATTAAGGCCAACCAGGCATTCTGCTCCTATTTTTGTAACTTTAATGTCATTTATTTTTATGTGAATGAAAGATGTTTTCTTCTGCCTCGGAGTCCTACCCCGTCATGACCTCACCGGGCCGCCCCTCCAGTTGAATGGGATTCCTCATCGCCTCCCTGCCGCTTGCTAGGGCACCGACTGTCTCCGCCGCCGCAAGACAACAGGCCCCCGGTTTTTTGGTCTCTCTGCTCATTTCATTAATGGTTTAATGCGACAGCAGCGTGTCTGATCGGCAGAAGAGCGACGACGCCGAATCTCCGGTAGCCTGCGCGTCTGGGTAAGTAAGTAGCCTCAAAGTTCAGTACTGACAGAGACAGGGGAGGGTTACCACAGACATGAATGAGAGGTTTGATCTCAACATCTGCTGATTCCTGTTGTTTGGAGATGGAAACCTTACTCAAATTTGACACCTCCATGACCAAAATGATCATTAAATTATTAATTCATCAATTAAGATCAATCTAATCTAATCATGCATGCCAAATCAGTAAATTGATTTCACACTGTCCTTTTCTCACATCCAAAATTGTTAGGCTACCAGCAGCCTGGGACTTACAGGGACTCATCAGAGCTTTTTTAAAAAGAAATATACTTTTTATTAGAGCCTTTGATTTCGGCCCCATGCTGTACTATACAGTCACTGGAAGAGAAATGCTCCCTGGGTGGAAGCCTTTTGACGGTCTGAAACCTGGCAGCTGTAGGCGCTCACAAGTGAGTTTTTATGGGCTACCTGCTGTACTTTTATGTGTTAGTGAAGAAATCAGAGCGGATGAATAAGATATATAGCTGTGTATCTTTTGAACAGGACTTGCTTGCAATAATTTTCCTCTGCTTGTTCACCCCACTGAATTTCCTTCCTCAGGATCCCACACACTTTGAAGACATGGTTGTCATATGCTTAGGATTAGTCTCTCCCACTCAACATGACTCAAAGGCCCAAATATTGACTCTAATGTGGTGGCAACTAATAATAGAAAAGACTATTACGCATGAACCTTGAAGCACTCGTATAGTGTGTAATTGATGCCCTTGAACATATAGATGCACCCAGTGGCCTTCCATATTGTTTGTGACATTGTGACATGTGTATACTGTACACGTCAGTCCCTCTGACTGCTGATCCAGGATCAGCTCACAGTAGGGCTGGGTACCGCCAATGATTTCCCAAATCAATTTGATTCCGATTCACAATGTCCTGGTTAGATTACGTTTCCAAAAATCTATTAAAGATTCTATTTAAGATACCAGTTTAACTTGGATATAAATATATCCTCAGAGAACTTCTGCTGTTAATTGTACAAGCAAGAAGCAACCCTGAACAGTGTGTGTGTATGTGAACCCTGAAATATACAGTGTGTGTGTGTGTGTGTGTGTATATATATATATATATATATATATATTTATTAAATGCAGCATAATAATGTTTTACATCAAGAATTGACCTCCCAAAAGTTAAAGGACTTTTGACGTCAATTGACTAATACGAGTCATTGAAAAGGCATATATTCATAGAGTGATTTTTATGAATACATATCAGATTACTCAAACAAAGAATGATTTTTAAATTGAGAATGGATTATTTTTAACCCAATGTTACCACACAGATCTGCTCACTTAGTCTGTTGTCATCTATCTACCAAAAGGAATCCTGGCTCGGTGTCTAGGCGTTTCAGCCAGGTATTACTATAGACACGTTTGTCATCATGACAGTGGACACACACACACACACACACACACACACCACACACACACACTGCACTTGAGCCTGCTGTGCCACTATTGCAGTGTGTTGTCGCAGCTTTTTGATCTGCCTAAAACCTAAATATTGTGTGGAATGCAGTGGATTCCAGCTTGTCTGTACTGTCTCTGTAATCCTTTCTGAAATCTATATACTTATTATATATATATATATATATATATATATATATATATATTTATATATATATATATATATATATATATATATATATATATATATATATATATATATTACAAGTACAAACAAGCAATACAAGTATTGACTTTATATTAGTGTCCTTTTATGGAAAATACTATTTAATCTTATTATCTTATCTCAAGGTTTAAGTTAACTTTATTGTCAACGAGTAAAGTTTTGCTGGAAAAATTCCAGTTTATATATATATATATATATATATAATTTTTTTTTACATGAAGATAAAATTGCCATTACTTATTTGATTATCGGTAGTGCATTAGACTAATCCTCCACAGATTTCCCTTGTTTGTATTTTCCTGAAGGAATTAGGATGTTTGGCAGCAGGGCTGGCAAAAACATTTTATATCCCAAGGATTCAATATCCTTAAATTGTGTATCGGGCCAGTGACATGCAAATTGATTCTGGGGATGAAGCCCTGTTGGGTATAAACACCCCAGGGCATGCGTGATGCTCTTATTTGCTTGCTGTTTGTTATCATCACGCATTCTGCTAAATTCACACATCTAACGTGTTTATGAAGGAATACATGTTGCTGGTTTCACCCGGCTATTAGCATACATTCTACACCCTGCCATGCAGCAAGCAGTGGGTGAGAAGTGTTTGTCAGAGTGGTACGAGATGCTCCATTGTACTTTCTAACTGCTAGATTTCAGGCTCCACAGAGGGGACCTAATGCTCCTTGGAATCCCATGAATGCTCTCCAGTGAAAGCCATAGATGTTTATGTCAGCTGCGATGTGATTGGTGGAAAGTGGCTCTTGAGGTTGAAATTCCTGCTAATTGGCAACATGGCTATGGACTGGCTCCTTTGTTCCCCCTTATACTGGAGTGGTCTGTCTGTCTGTCAGGGTGCTACACTGGGCCAGGCATCAATGAAGTGCTTGTTTCCGCAGCTACCCGGCCTGGGAGGAGCGGCGGCTTTAAGACATGTCGCTTCCACTTTCAAAATTGCCTTTGTGCACCTATTCAGAAATATTTAAGGGAAGCATTTAGGGGTGCTAAGAGAGAGTCTCTCAAGCATTCCAGCCAAGCATTTTGATAGTGATGTGTGTATTTGCCCCGGCACTGAGGGGAACTGAGAGTTGCATTGAACGGTTTGCTGAGTTTCATCATTTGATGTAGTGAGTGGCCCACTTTCCTCTAGGTCGGATGAGGATAAATTGGCATTGAGCACTGGGGACATATTGTAATTGTTTGGGATACTATAAAGAGGATCTAGCTTATCGACCAGAGGAATATAAAACACAAAAACAAATTGCAGGACTGTACATGAGTCGGGGCTCTAATAGCAGTCGTAGTAGTGTGTCTCTTCTTTGTTGAAACAACCCATTATTCCCCTTTGGCTTTGGAGTACTTAACAAGCAAAACACTTATCTAATGCCAGCGTCAGCCACTCTGCAGCTTGCCAATGAGATGTGCGATTGACTCCGGGAGGGGGGGGGGATTGTATACACAAAGGGGGGCATGAGATTTAGGATGACTTCCTACTAACAAAAGCCTTTGAATTTTTCATGTGGCAGATACTAACTTCTGTTGCTCTGGCCCAGATTCGGTGCTAATTAGTGCCCGGGCCATTTTGAAGGGCATGCGCTTGAGCATGGGAATGCTAGTGCCACCTGTTCTCTCCCTCGCACTCTTTCTCCCTCCCTGTCTCACATCCCTCCCATTCTGTCAGGCCTTATCTGTCTCTCTCTCTGTCTCTGTGGTTAAGCTTTATGTGTCAGTGGCCTACTTTTGTGTCAGTCATTGTTGTCTTCGTTACAGTGCAACTGCAAGTAACTATTATATTTAGATTAATCGTTTTTAATGATTCCCGAAAGGCTAAAAAATGTCAAATTCAGTGTTTCCCAAAGCCCAAGACGACGTCCTCAAATGTCTTGTTTTGCCCGCAACGCAAAGATTTTCAGTTTACTCTCCCAGAGGAGAGAAGAAACTAACATATTCACATTTAGCAAGCTGCATTCAGAGAATCTTTTAACTTTCCTTTTCATAAAAAAATTGACTCAAACCGAGTAATCGATCATCAACATAGTGTACACTCTGTCAGCCATTGACCTAAAGACTTCACTTCCATGTCTATTCTACTTTGTAGCCCACGCTGTCGTCTATTACTGCCTGAATTAGTGATGTACACTGGAAAGTCCCAAAGCCTGTCCATTGCACCCAGTAAAGGCAGTCGAATGATGAGGACGAGGACATGTCCCTCAGAGCTCGCTGTCAGAGGGGCCTGTGCTTGCCTGGCAATTTGAATGAAGTATGTGATAGCGGTTTGATACAGACAAACAGAGGAGGGCTTGTATGCTCCCAGGATCCCTTGCCACTTCCTGTCCCCTCTGCTCTGGGAACGGGCCAGAGTGACACAGGCCACGCATCTCCACTCAATCCCCCCACTGTTGCCTCTGTGGAAAAGCGATCACTCTCACTCCCTCATTCCCATCGCTCCGTGCACGTTTCTGGTGACAGGAAAAGCGTCTCTGGCATCTAGAAAGATGCCTCTATGTGTGGCTTTGTGTAGACGCAGCTGTGCGAGCCTGGTCAGGATGATGAGATGCTGGGAAGAAGAGCACATGCTGAACCCCCCCCCCCCTCTCTTGAAACGTGAGGCTCTCTATCCTCTGAGAATCACTGCAGTATATGTTGACATGGGAATTTTTTTATGCAGATGGTGTTCTTGCGGAGAGCATCAACCCTGTCAGACTCTACCTCTACCCCCGGTCGTATCATCTGACCAAAATCAGATAACAGGAACATATTTATGTGGATTTTCCCATTCAAAATTTAGCATACGTTAAGGGATGTGGGTTCAAAATGTGATTCACGTTACGCATTGAAAGGATTAGAGCCTCAGTTACTGTACTTTCCATGGATGTCTTACTACACAATTAACTTGACTAGAGCTAAAATTATTTATTAAATTTGATGATTGACCAAAAATTTATATAATTGACTGTTTGTGATGTTTATTTTAGGCAAAAGTGCCAAATGTTACCTAGTTACAGCTTCTCAACTTTAGCAGTTTTCTTCTTTCTCTGTCTTTATGTGATAGAAAACTGAAAATCTTTGGGTTTCAGACTGTTGTTTGGACAAAATGAGCTATTTGAAAAGACATAAATTTGGCATTTTCACTATTTTCTGATGTTTTATACAAGAAACAAGAAAATAACTGGTAGAATAAGGGTGCAAGATGCAATAAGTTGTGTTTGTCTCTCTCTCATATCACAGAATACCCATAATATATCTGTGGGAGGTTGCTAAACGATACCAATGACTCAGTGATTTCTCACTTTGAAATTCATCGTTACAGCCCGTATCCTGTTTTATGAGCAAAAATCTTCCATTCGTTGGTGTTGCAAAAATATGTGCACTCCACCTACATCTGATATTTTTCTATTTTTTGTCTTTTTTTTTTAACATCATTTTTTGGCTATTTGGCCTTCAAAGCTATAGTGTGTAGTTTCTGTCGCCCCATTACGTATTCTAAGTAATGACTGTCGGCGCGTCCACATGATACAAGCCTTCCGTGATCTTGCACGTGCCCACACCCCTACCCCACGCAGTTGCTAATAGCCTAGGAGAATATGGAGGATTAAAGGTCCCATGGAATGAAAATGTCACTTTATGAGCTTTTATTAACATTAATATGAGTTCCCCCAGCCTGCCTATGGCCCCCCAGTGGCTAGAAAGGGTGATAGGTGTAAATGAGCCTTGGGTATCCTGCTCTGCCTTTGAGAAAATGAAAGCTCATGTGGACCGATCTGGAATCATGCCCTTTATGACCCTCATAAGGTTACCTCCCCTTTCTCTGCATTGCCCTCCCAGAGAATTTGGCATACCCATGAGAGAGAGACATCCTGGCTTTCAAATGAGCAAAGTGGCAGTTGGTCAAGGCTACACCCCCAGCCTCCACCTTGCCCCCCCCTCCTCCTCAAAACTCAGACTCAGAAAATGGCACATACTAAGTAAAACTCTAATGGCTGTAATTCTACACCTGAATTTTTGGAAAGAGATTTCAGATACAGTATTAGGGGACCACTAAGGTCTATATAAAATGACAAAAACTGAAAAAAAGACGTCAAAAGTGTTGAAAAAAAAAGGGATAAAAACGTAAGAAAAAGTTTCAAACGTTTTGACGGGAAGACAACACGAGGGTTAAGTCCTTAAAGTAAGGACTGGGCCGTTACATGGGGCGCACGCTCAGCCAGGTGAGCACACCAGCATGCCCGATTTGTAGCTGATAATCGCTGGACAACAAGCAGCAACACATGTTTGTTCTCGACATGCAAAGATCTGTGTAATTATATATTTCATAACCACCTCTTTGTGGTGTCTTTTTGTGTTGGAACTGATCTCTATTAAATGTGACAGGTACAGGACCTGTTTCCTCTCTGCTCTCACATCTGCTTTGAGTCTGGATCAGATACAGAGCGGGGCCATCTTCCTCTTTCTCAGCAGGGGGTGGTGGGGGGGGTTAGTGAACGCACCCTGCTGTATCTTATAAGCTCCAACCATGCCACCAACTCTCTGCTCTCTACTGATTGCCTGGCAGTCGGCGTCTCGTTCAGAGCTTCACCACCGCGCCGAGTTGCATTTGAATATTGAAATGAGAACAAAGAACTCTTCTGAACAAAGGGGTGGTTTAAAAAGCGATGGAGGAAATGACTCCAGTGTTGGAGGGGGGCCTCGCCCTCCAATCTGTTATGGAAATGTCATGGCTGGGAGCAGTTATGTTTTTGATGATGAAACGTGACACGGGCACATTTTAAAATTTTAATGCCAAACCCCGATGGGTTTTTTTTTCTGCTGCTCTTATTTGTCTATCTCCAAGGAAGCAGGGCCGGCATCTTTTTACTGTCTTGTTTTCAGTTTGAATTCAGCCAAAGCAGCTATAGAAATGTTGATACAGCATGCTTTATTCATAATTCACATGCATCTGCACAGATACACTATGTGTTGTTCCCTTGCTCCTAACATGTTTTGTAGGATTTTTTTTTTTTCTCCACGCTTTCTGTTTTGCCAGTGCAACATGTCATTGTTTAAAAATATACACTATATAATCTTTAAATATTAATAAAAGAGAGGCTCTTGGAGGCACAGAAATGCTAGCCTTAGCTGATGATCAGCCACAGCGCATGACACCCTCAGCATTTCATTTCTGTTTCTGCACAATCTGGTGTAGAGTATGGATGTATGTAGAATATGCAATACGCAAAAATACTGTCATTTAATGTCACAGTAACAATGTGACTTGCGATAAATAAACAGATATTAAAGTGTACTGGTGGTTGAATTTAAAATGAATGAAGGAAAATCATTTCCAACATTCTTTTATTGAACACATTGAGTTTGATTCTAAAGTGCAATTTTCTACTGATATTTTCTTCTAACTAACAAAGCGATATGTTGCAGCCGTTCGCGATGCATTCATTGTGCCAGTTGATATTGCGATGACAAAAAAACAAAAAGAATATATTGTGCAGGCCGAGCTCAGAGCCCTTAACGGCATGCAGGATGAACATCCACAGTGTGTTGCAACCTTCACTCACATTCTTGTTCTTCCAACGTGGCTGCTCGCTGCTGCTTTCCCTGACGGACGCTACAGGGAATGTGTTGGGGTGGGTGGCGTGTGTGGCTCGGGGGCAGCCCGGGAATCTGCCGCTGTCTCTACCTGCTCCGAGTACATTCCTGCTTTAGGCTGTGTGAGCAGAGAGGAGTTGCGACTCGCCTTTTTTCTCCACTGTGCATTCCTCAACCATGACTGGGCTCAGTCGCACTGCTGCAACAAACCTGGGAATGTTTCAGTGCACATGGACTCTCATGCACCTGGCTCAATTTCTCATATTTGAGCATGTTATTGAGCATATTTGAGCAACGCCAGAGTTTTCAAACCAAAACGGGGGCAGTCGAGTTTCAGAGGCTCAGAAACTCTTGAGTAATGTGGACGTGAAAACAGCAAAAGATATTCATTTTTTTTACCAAAACGTAGTGTGTAAATGTAGCTTTATGGCTGACACATCAAAGGAATTAATATCCTTTATTACCATTTTTTTTTCCTTTTTGGAAATCTCCTGAAAGGATTGGAGAATATCTGAGAGTGCAAGAGAAGGGGCGGTAGACTGAGTGGGGGTAACCAAAGCCCTGGAGGATTATCTTTTTCTTCTCCTCCATCTCACTCCCCTCTCACTCGCTTTCTCTTCTCGGCTTCTTGTTTGATCACATGACCACAGCTCATCAGTCTCCGTTTAATGGCCATATTTACAGAGAGAGGACAGAGGTGAAGCAGGAGAGCAGATTTCACCGAACCAGTAATAGTAATGCATTTTGGTGTTCAATGTGCCACAGAGGAACACTACGCAGCTTCTCACTCAATCAACACAACACAGTGAACACCCGGGCATGCCTGCAGCGCAGTCACGGTACGCTGTGCATGCCACAGATGCCTCAGATCTCTTAGTGTTCTAGGAGTAGAGATATTGGATGTGTGTCTGTATTCTTTACCAGTGATAAGGGAACAGCTGAGAGGCCGTGGGCTGTCAAACAGGCATCTTGCTTTCCCTTCTAAACACAGAACTGGACACCAGGGCAGATTATTTTCATGCTCAATTAATCTGTTGTTTGTGTTCTGGATCAATGGATTTTGGTCTCTAAAATGTCAGAAAATGAAATGTGGATCAGGGTTTCCCAAAGTCCTCAGAAGTCTTCTTTTGTCCACAACTCAAAGATATTCAGTTTACTTGGCCAGAGGAGTATAGAAACAAGAAATTATTCACATTTAACCAGCTGGGATCAGTTTCTACTACAAACTGATTCATCGGTTACCAAAAGTTAGCAATTCATTTAATAGTTGTAGTAGTAGTAACTAATTGATTTATTAATTGATTGTTTGTTTAATATTTCCAGCTCTACTGTGAAATATTGAATTATGCAATGGTAACTATTGCTGGAATTCTAATATACTGTGTTGCAACAAACCCATTACAGTAATGTCCTCCGTCTGTCTTGTCTAAGCCATACCTGTCACACCCAGTGTAGGAGGGTTAATCGAAGGTCTCAGTTAAATCAGGGACTACTTTTTGTGTATTAAGTAGGCCATGTTTTCGTTTTAAGGCCAACGCTAGGAGGGCAACATTCCAAAGGAGCATGGTGTGAAGGTTTCAAAACTGGACACGATTGACAAAGAAATGTGTGAAATGATTGTGGGGTGAGGTCACAGACAACCACATTGTGTGTGTAAACTCACACACTACCAACCATGTGCAACGAGACTTACTCTGTACAGATATATGGGTCATACGACTGGTCTGGCCCGGTCTGGTCTGGTCGTCACTGAGGCGGGGAAAATGTTGTATGACATGTCTAGATGCTGCTTCTCCATATTTAATCACAGTGCTGCCTGTGAAAATGGGTAGTGTTGGGCTCAAGTTATTATTTTTTCTAAAAGTCTCTAATTTCCCTGTGGTTGGCTGATATACACCCCGTCTGCCTTTGCAGATTTGGGCATTTCAGGCCTTTATTTGATATTATATTGACATTTGATAGACAGCGTAGACATTAAAGGGGAAAGAGAGGGGGAATGACATGCAGCAAAGGGCCCCAGTTTGGAACTGAACCTGCGGTGAGGACTGAGTCTCTGTACATATCGGCGCACACTCTACCAGATGAGCTACCCAGGCGCCCCTGTTATGTGGGATTTGACATAATGTTGGGGATGGAGCCATAGGGCTACATGTACACACTACACGACATGCTGGTTCCAGTTGAAGAAGGCAGAAGATGGAAAGAAGGAAATTACTGGAGATGATGAATTATACTCGGGGGGTGGGGAGGTGTCTATGTAGAGTCCATGTCTCTTCCTGTTCTACCAAAAAAGCATTTTGGGAAATGCCTATGCTCTCTCTTGTTGATAGTTAAATGAGAATATCACTCTCATATCTGTCAATAACAAAATGCTACAACATGTTAGCTTAGCATAAATACGCACTGCGCATCGGAGTGTGAATGTGTGTGCATGTTTATCTGATGAGCAGGTGCCACCTTGTACGGCAGCCTCGGCCACAGTGTATGAATGTGTGTGAACGGTGAATGTTTCCTGTATGATGTAAAAGCGCTTTGAGTAGTCGTTAAGACTAGAAAAGCGCTATATAAATACAGCACATTTACATTTAGACTATCTGTCCAATCTGAGGACTATGGTTACCTGGTCCTCAGATCTCTGCAGGGTAAATCCAGACAGCTAGCTAGACTATCTGTCCAATCTGAGGACTATGGTTACCTGGTCCTCAGATCTCTGCAGGGTAAATCCAGACAGCTAGCTAGACTATCTGTCCAATCTGAGGACTATGGTTACCTGGTCCTCAGATCTCTGCAGGGTAAATCCAGACAGCTAGCTAGACTATCTGTCCAATCTGAGACTATGGTTACCTGGTCCTGTCCAGGGTAAATCCAGACTGAGGATCTGTCCAATCTGAGGACTATGGTTACCTGGTCCTCAGATCTCTGCAGGGTAAATCCAGACAGCTAGCTAGACTATCTGTCCAATCTGAGGATTACCTGGTTCAGACTACTAAAGCTAGTTAGACTATCTGTCCAATTGAGGACTATGGTTACCTGGTCCTCAGATCTCTGCAGGGTAAACCAGACAGCTAGCTAGACTATCTGTCCAATCGGAGATTTCTGTTGGACTACTAAAACAACCTTTGAACGTACACATGTTCTACCAAACCAAGTTCCTTCCTGAGACTATTTTGAAGCGGCACCGTGGCTCTGTCCGGCGCTTAGCACCGCCCAACACGATTGTAGGGTTGGTACCGAAACCCGATGCTAATATGGCACCGGTGCCTAAACTGCCGGTATCTACCGGACCGAATAGCAACTTAAATGCCTGTGCTTCTCTATGATGCTCCAAATCAGACGTTATAGGCAACAGAAACATGGCTGCACGTAACACTAGTTTACACTATACTTGCCACAACTAACATTAGCCTACCGTTATACCGTTACAGCTATATATACAGTACATAGATGTTTTATATTTCCCAACATGCTCATCTATGTTTCTGTAGGTCTTTCCCTTGAGTCCAAAAGCCAAGACATCACCTCATCTAAAATGGCCCAGATATTTTGTAACTGAGCCTCAATCCCGAAAATTATTTCATGTATGTCATACTCAGATTAGGAACAAGGGATAACCGAACCTAGAGTTGGTGCCAGCAGTGTTTGTTGTTTGGAAGTGGACGAGGGGGGAAAAAAATTCCTGTGTAAGCATGGGGTTTAAGATAGAGCGGCCAGCTGCTTAGCCCTGCAAGCCCAGAGATGTCATATGATTTTAAAGGCCGGGTAAGCCGTGACGTTTGGCAAACAAAAGGTGATCTGACTGAGGAAACTGTAGGTCGCTTTTTTAGCACAAATCCCAGTGGTGAGAATAGCAGGCACACACACGGGCACCCAGTGAAAGGGATAAGGGCTCACAGCCTCTGATCCTATTATAGGAGCCAAAGCACAGCAGCCTCCTGAGAAGTTGGGAAAATGGGTAAACGTGATGTTTTTATGGGAATCATAATGCGGTACACTCAGAAATATCACAATGGAAAGAAATAAGGTGATCGCTCTTTCTCTCTGTGTCAACCGCCCCGCCCCCCAATTCACAGTTCACAAATTGCTTTTATTGGCATGAATGGCAGAAATAACAATATTGCCAGAGCATTGATGATAAAAATGTGAGAAGAAATACAGTACATACATAAAATTTTTACATATTTCCTTCAGGATGAATAAAGTATCTATCTATCTATCTATCTATCTATCTATCTATCTACATACAATTAATTGAGTAAAACTCTTTCTCTCCCAAATTATGTCCGGACGTGCCAATAATTTTGAGAGACGGAGCCTCTGCTAATCGCGACTTTTTCTTCATTAGATAGGCATGCAGCGTCCCAGAAAAGTATGTGTGCAACTATCCTACATCTGTGCAGTTTGTTGGTTTGTGGAATGCATGGAATCACCTCCATGGCAACGGGCTGTGTGTGCGCGTGGAGCGGTAAATATTGACTCCACCACCTCCCTATGCCTGTGTCTGTCTGTGACGGGAACACGGGCTGGGGGGGGGGATCGGTACACACACTTTATCCAGGAATCAGCAAAGTCCTGCCAACGGGGGCGTGTGTTTACCTTCAGACCTCCAAACACGGAGGCGCATCCTGGCTCTGAGTGGTTCAGTTTGATGCAGTGTGTACTTACAATACAAAAGAGCTGCAGTGCCAGGAGATATTTAGGACATACTCTCTGCTGTGTTACGTCATCTCAGTTCTTTTTTAATAATCAACCTAATGGGAAAAGTAAATGGAACTGTGGTTTCCGTACACAGGTTTCAGCCTTTGAAACATAACTGTCTGTATCTGGTTTTGTTTGGCCTTCCTCTCTCTCATAACCACTCATACATCCTCATTGGATCTCTTTTCTTGTTATTGATTGTATGCCTTTTGTTGTTTCATGTAGCCCACAAGCTTTATGTTTTCTAATTCCATGCTTACTTTAATTTAGTGTTTAATTTGTAGAGTTTAGGACTTTTATAATTGGTCATATTATTTTTCCCTACCTGCACAATCTTTCTTTTTATTGTGTTCTTTCTTATTGTGCAAATACTGCTTAGCAGGGGAAGCACTGATGTGCAGACACATCCAAACAGCCATTTCCTTTATTTGTGTTTTGTTGAAGGAGAACAGAAACAAGATGCCATTTAACCGTTACCAATGTTTGTTCACAACCAGGAACCAGTCCAGTTGTTTAGGTACAAAATGAGTTACTTCATCAAACTGTGTGACTAGGGCTTGTAAACCGTTGGAGGAGGTTGTATACAGTTTTCCCACAGCAGATGGATTTGTTGAGACAGGATCAGAGAAGTGCGTTGAGGCCTAGCAGTAGCAGTATTAGTATTAGTGGTTTGACCTGTCTATCCTGTCTTGTCATTGCAGCGGCCGTGCTGTTTGCAGGGCCCCAGATGGAATGTCATCACAGTGTTTGGCGAATACGATTAGGGAATAGATGTTGTTAATCTGGAGAGAACAAGCAGGGCTGGATTATGCTACAATTGGTCGCTGGTGACGCAGGAGCCAAAGCCCCCCTGTAGTTATTACATATACTGTAGAGAGCATGGAGATGAAGGAATACATCCACCAGGCTGACATCAGGACTGTATACATTACCTGTAGACACACATACTTCCTATACCCAGTACTCATACTCAGTTTTCCCCTCTTTACTCACAGTTCAAGGCAAAAAACAAAACAAAGTAACATATATTCTTTCTTACCTGTAGTTCTATTTATCAAGAGGGTTGGGCATCATTTTTGATTTTAACAATTCTGATTCTTCTTTTGATATTGGTTTGTGATTCTTTAAAGGGTGACGTTGAAACGGGTCACATGCTTATTTCGCACATAAGAGGATAAGAGGAAAATGGTATTTTGATTAAATAGCGATTTACAGTTGTTGTTGTTTTTGACCCTCCTGTTGTCCTGGGGTCAAATTTTCCCCATTTTTAAAACTTTCCTCATCAGAAATTTGTGATTCTTTCATCCAAATTGTCCAAATATGACATGGTTCCAAATAACGCTTCTTGCAAATTAAACGAAGGATCAGTTCACGACTTTGTTGAATTTTGGATGTTTTATTACCCCCCAAAGTTTTTTGACAAAAGACACAAAAAGATATAATTTCATATAAATGAGTGTAAAACTAGTAATGATATATTGGTGTTAGTGATGTGTACAGCATACTGATGGTAGTGTTACAAAAATGAAGAAAATGTTGAAAAAAAAGCGCCAAAAAGTGATTACAAAAAAACTATCTGGGGAAAAAAAACATTTTTAGTTTTGACCTGGGAGGACAAAGCAAGGATGTTTTTGGGGCATTTTCAGCTTTTATTTTGATAGGACAGCAGAAGACATGATAGGGGAGAGGGGGGGAATGACATGTAGCAAAGGGCCGCAGGTCGGAATCAAACCCCGGTCCGCTGTGTTGAGGAGTAAACCTGTATATATGGGCACCCGCTATACCAACTGAGCTATCCGGGCGCCTTTCCCAGGCTTTTTTAAATGTGAAGTAAAACCACACTGTTACTGTTATCTCTCATCCATGAGTATACTTCCTTCTGTGCTGTGATACAGTTGGCGGGTGTAGTGCAATAGAAAGAAAATAGTTCCTACATGAAACTGCTCATAACCAGGTTTGCAATTTTTATTGAGTAACCTGGTCATGATTTCTGGAAAGAGACGTTGATGTTAATTTATTCAAATGTATTCATTTGCCGCCTTGAGCACCATCGAGTTGCGATTTATTATATATTATTCTATATTTATTATCAAAGGCAGACATCTCTGGAGCCGATATCTCTAAAAGAGCACCACCATCAAATGTATTTTTGAATTTGGGATGAAGTCTCCTGTTTTAACTAACAAAAAGAATAGTGGATGTATTTTTTTTTCAAATAGAGTACAGACTGTCCATCCTTGTTCATGGTTTCCAGCACACGTGAATAATACACACACATTTAAATGTTTGATCTTACCTTATGCAAATGCAATAAAAACAGGATGATATCTCCATGTAGTCCGCCACCTGTTGTTCACTCAGACATGTTCATTTGTCTCCTGCACATGTTTTAGCACAATGGCTTCATTCAAGATCATATCATATATCTTTTCTAATTCAAAATGTACTTCTTCTTTTTTTTACTCAAAAAAACCTTGGGTCATCACTTGAGTCAGTGTCTGAGCCTGCAACGCAATCCACTCCATTTTATTTATATAGCACATTTTAAAAAAACAAAGGTGTACAAAGTGCTGGACAAGATATAAAACATAAAACACATATAAAACACATTGAACAAACAAAACAAATAATCACACTGTCAGCTCAGTAAAAAAAACAACTCTGAAGTACGCCGACATGGCCAATCCTTTAGTAAATAATTTCACAGTAACACTACTGTTTATGATTTTTACAGTAGCGTGCTGTAAAGTTGACATTACAACCTTGTCAACAGGACATCACAATAGTCTAAGTACTAAGTAATCTAAGTAAAAATAATTCACAATATAGCCACTATAGTACTGTAAATAGTGACTATAGGGCATTATTAATACACCATGTAAGGTGGTATGTGCTAGATATGGGTAAACCACTATCAGTGAGTCTGCCTGTGGGGTGGGGGCACCTGCTGCGCCAGGCAGTGTCCCACATTGTCCCTCAGAAACATACCCTTTGTCCCCCTTTGGGCTTATTAGCAGGTGGTCACCCTACTTTACAACAGGTGGTCACCCTACTTTACAACAGGTGGTCACCCTACTTTACAACAGGTGGTCACCCTACTTTACAACAGCTGGTCACCCTACTTTACAACAGGTGGTCACCCTACTTTACAACAGGTGGTCACCCTACTTTACAACAGGTGGTCACCCTACTTTACAGCAGGTGGTCACCCTACCACGGGCAGACGCGCTGATAGTGGTTTACCCATTTCTAGCACATACCACCTTACATGGTATATTAATAATGCCCTATTCCCCTAAACATGTGTAACTGCTGATGTAAGATCATGAATAGTGTGTATGTGTATTTTCTTCTAAATAAAGATTCATAATATTTTGAACATTCAATTTATTGACAGATGCACTTCCACTTACGATTTACTTTAGCTATTTAATTTGATTTATTTTTCATTACAATTTATTCACTTTAAATAAATTCTAATATAAAATTATAGGATTAACAGGAATTGTAGTTGCTCAACACCACAAGAACAGTTGAAAAACAATCTTAACTCACAACTCCAGAGGTTCACGGAACGAGAAGGGGGAGGACGGAGGGTGAAAGCATCCATAGATTTGGATGTCTCTTTCTGTTGGACACGTTTCTTGTGAGTCTGAGTCTGTTTTACATCGTATTCCCCTCCATGTCCGATTGAGTAAGACGTTTTACAAAGGTCACAAAAAGCCCTCTCGCTATCCCCCTCAACACCTTTCAGCCACAAATATTCATTTTACCCACACCTTCTCTTTTTAATTGATGGTGGCGGGGCCTCAGACTGCTAACACTCAGTCTCTTTCTCCATTTTTTGAATTGGAAAGCACACATTGTCCCTCAGAAACATACCCCGTGTCCCCCCTTGGGCTTATTAGCAGGTGGTCACCCTAGGTTAAAGTGTGGTCGGAAACGTCGAAATCTATAAAGGATCTGACGGAAAATGGTAGGCTAACTGTGAAAGTGTACTTGTGCTTTGTAGGGGGGTTTTGGTGTGAATGCCTCGTATGGTACAAAACTATAAAAATGCCTTTATACAATGCTCATAAAATGAGCATATTTTTTTATTTTTGTGATCAAATATGTTTGATTTAAAGAGCCAAACCAAAGTGCAAAACATTGGTCCAGATTAGGGTTTAATCTGATCAAGACTATTTCCCGATTCCCGGGAAAGGTTATGTTGTCACACGGTAACGGTGAAGCAGGCGACGGTGCTGTAATGTAGCTACGGTAATAAAGGCTCACAAGATTAATTATGCAGCAGTAGTCTACATCCGTGGAGGCGGAGAGAGCGTTTTTGATCGGTGGCAAATTTGTCACAAAGATCTGAGTGTATTAGGGGTGGGAATCACCAGACACCTGATACAATATCATCACCATACTTTGTTTTACTTCTTTTTAAACATATTGCAATATTCTGCGATGTATTGCAATTTATATCCTTTTTTCCAATTTGAGATTTTTCCCAATTTCAAATGACGTCCCCAAAAGGAAACTTTGTCAACATCTGTTTCATCTAAAAAGATTCATTTCTTTTGTTCATCTCACTAATTTTATTGTTGAAAAATGGGATTGTCAAGCAGAAAAACACATATAGTAAAAGATCCATACTTGGCGCATATGTACCGCTACAGTATTGCCACTGAAAATATCGCGATACAATGCTGTATCATTTTTATTTATTTTTTCACCCCTAGTGTCTATCGACTTCCAGAAGAAAAAGAAAGGGCAGGGTGATTAGTGGTAAACTAAAAGAAATATGTAGTCACTAGTGTTTAGGCTTTTATTTTTCAATTCAGTTTTCCATCGGCCTATGGCCCTGTCTTTTTGCAGTGCACAGTTGTACATTTCTGTGGGTCGTTTCATTCATTTAGTTGAACTTGTATGTGTTTAAAAGAGAAATATGCCTGCCCTGCCCTGATAAAGAAATATGTTGGTTAACTTTGAGTGATTATTCCCATTTGCAGCTGCATACAAATCTCTGATTCAACTAATTTTGTGAAAAATATTAAACCCTAGTCCAGGTGACAACATACAGAAAAGTACACTGCACACACTGAAGAACAAATGTTTCACTCTAAAACAAAGAGAGGAAATACAGAAAAGGAAACCGCAAGAACGATGTCTGCAGCCCACAGACAAGACACACAGAAACGACCCATAACAACACACAAACAAACAAACAAGAGGCATTGATAGGGAGACGGGAACAAGACAAAAGGGACCAAACTCGCATACGCACACACAAACACACACACACACACACACACACAGAGAAGTGAGACGGCCACATTTCTACAGCATAGACTTCAAGGATCCAGCACTGCTGAGCCAGGTGTCCAAAGTCCTTCCTCAGGCTCCACCTACAGTATGCGAGCCCTAGAGATACACAACATCCAAATACACAACATCCAGAAAGGAAAGGGTCCAAGTACAAATAGACAAGTCATGAGGTGGTTTCCAACGGGTTGTGATCATTCTCTTGGCTGCTGTAAGTCCAGCAAAAACAGCACTTTTTGAGTTTTTGAGTTTTAGAGAGCTGTAGGGCTGACAATGAGCATATCTCAAAAATTTGCAAAGTTCAAATAACTAATGGAGTGTTAAGAAATATTTTTTTCACCTTTCTCCAATCAGAAATCTTTTGGATCAATATGTTTTGTGTGTTCATAAAGTTGATAATTGTTGTCCAATTCTTTTTTATTTTTTATTTATTGACTTAATTAAATTGAATTTATTGACTTGGTTTATTGACTTGCAAAACCTTTTACGCCGAATAACTGACTGACTCTGGAAGTATACTCCTTGTTTTCAAATGACCATCAATGCAATGCAAGGTAAAAATAGACATATAGACAATAGAAGATGGATACCTTGGGTACCGTCAGCCTTGAGTCGGGTACCGTCGGGCCCGGGTTGGGTTTGGGTCGGGCTCAGTCACGTCAGCGTGATAAGGCATTGAACATGCTAAATTTACAATGGCTTTTTATGTAGGTGGAGAGGTCAGCAACTACACTACCTGAAGCTTAGTGTTTTAGATTTAGATTTGAACTGTGTCCGGCTTGAATCGGGCTGGGACATAACCTCTGACATACTGTATTTAGCAATTGTAAATCGCTTTGGAATCGCTTTAAGCGTCAATTAACCACTTAATCTCATTACTGTGCAATATTTAATACTCAGGAAACACCAAACTATATTTTTGAAACCCTTTATCTTTTTTTACTATTTTATATATGTTGCAATCAGGAACTGCAAGATAGAGAGACCACATTACCCTCTTTTTTTTTTTTTTTTTTTTTCTGCACTACTTACATTTTATATTTTTATATTTTGTGTTGACACTGTAAAGGGGGTTGCTTCAATCTCGTTGCACAGGTACCGCACTTGTGTATAATGACATTAAAGGCATTCTATTCTATTCTAAATGACATGTATAGTATAGTATCTTAATTCCTGTCGGACGCGAGTTGGGCTCGGACAGAAAAATGCGTCCCGATCCGCACCCTACACAACATGTTAATGTCATATAAATAACCATAATTCCAAGGACATTATGAAACAAGATAGGCAGAATCCTTTTTTATTCTTTTTCAACTCATGGCTGATAATGCAGAGGGTTTTTAGACTAATCCCATTGTGCCTGCCCTGAGTGATCCATCATCATACTATGTGAAAGAATGCAAAAAGAAAGTGTTAAGATAACCGTTTCATTGGTTATTGTTCATTGTTTCATTGTGACCTTTAACAGTACTGTCAGTACATGCTCCATCCATATATTAGCACCGTTAGGTAGAAGTGAGGGGTCTACTGTAGCTGTCATTCTAACATACAAGTCGTGACATGCCACTTCACATAGCAGAGTTTCACCATCTTCCTCAGTATTTCTTTGTGTTTCCTTCAACTTTGTAGTGGAAATCTCTCATTAAGTCTGCATACAGAGCATCTGAAGCAACATTTGTTCAATTCTGATGTGCATGACTTTTTGATCCTTACCAAAAGATGAAATAATTCTTTTTTATTTTGGCAACGAGCCAGTCAGAGCACAGTAGACTCCATTACAAAGCCTGTGTTGTTGGGGGAAATGGGCCAGTGTCATGGTCCTTCACTGACAAAGACTTCATCAGTGAAGCGACACCACCTCCTTTCTTTTATTTCAATAAGAGGATACCAGCGAGAGATTTGTAATTGTTTTCTTTTCATATCAAATGGAAAAAGCAAGCAAAACAGGGACATGCAGCATCCTGTGGGGGGGAAAACAACCCCCCGCAGCAATATTTAACGACTATTCCCATGTACCAAAAGCCCAAGAGACTAGAAGGATTTGGAATTCATTGTCAGATCTTATGCATAATTAAGCAAATCCCCCCCAACTTACGCTACCCCAGACAGCGGGTGCTTGTTACAGTACCTCAGCTCTATTAGGCAAGAATCAGGCTGTTGTTACTATTAGCTACTGATGATACTCGCACAAACATGATTACTGCAAGACATGACATTGTTTGGTTTCATGACTTCCTTCATTTCCATATTTCCTGCCGGCTGTTAGAGCTAAAACACGCTAAGATCTGGCAGCCCGCGAGCCGCCGGCCAATTCTGTGTCTTGTTTATGGCGCCTGCTGTGAGCCGACAAAAGATGGCTCTGTTGCAAAGTGAGTGTGAAGTCAAGGTCCGAGACTCTTAGTGCTCTGTTTGGTCTTCCCTTCCTGTGAGTTTTCATTGTCTTTGTCCCAATATTAGAACGCTGTTGGCCAAAGGAACCAAATTTGTGAGTGGCTTAAATGTGTCTTTTTTTTTTTCCCCCACTTGTTCACATCAGATGCCATGTTACATGCACAGCTGCTGTCCTAAAAGCAAATTCAGGGATTTTAGGAAGTGTCATTTAAGCACCATCTGAGTTATATCATTAAGTCAACATCCCTTATTTGAAAGTGTCATCTGTGTGGAATCTTCTCCACAGCTAACTGGAGATGAGATGAGAGAGGCGGCATCTCGGCTGTGCTTAGCCTTCGATGGCTTATTAGCTATGCAACCTGTCTGTGTCTGTGTCTGTCTGTCTGTCAACACTACAGCACGCTATGTTACACTTTCTGTGATGTGACTCCCTTTACGCAGACATGCCCCGGGGTGGGGAGATATTGACTGTCTGGCCCTATTGACCCGTCTTCCCTTCCTCCCCCTTCTCGCCCATTCATGATGCCAACCCAAAATGAACCTCCGTGTTATCTTCCCATTCCTCGCTTATCTTGTCGTTTCATTTCTCCTGCTGCTTCACGTTTTAATATTTATCTCCGAGCATCACTGCTAACTAGGGATGGGACAAAATATAAAAATGGCAACATATCTTTGTTCTGTAAGGCCAAATTCTGCTCCCATAGTTGCTCCATAGTTTGGACTTGCAGTGAAGAAAGAGACAAAACCTGCACCAACCTTTTCCCCGGCATTTTGTATTCCTAGTTATATCATAGCATGTATCAAGATGTGTCATTATAGGATTGTCTAGCAATATATTCATAATCTCAGGATTGCTGTGTCAAGATATGTGTAGAGTTTTGTGAAGCACATATTGTACCCTGTGATGCCAACTCCTACTGCTCACATGTGCACTTACTGTACATGGGGGGGTCAATGAGGAAGCATTAAAAATGACCAAGAACCAGTGACAGCTTAACTAATATCCCTTGCATGGTTAGATAACTGTACTCTTCTTTGTGTCACACATTTTCCACCATATGTCACTGTATTGCTCTGACTGGGAGCACGCCTGCCAGCCTGTGTACTGTAGCTTGTCTCTTGTTTAGGATTAGACTATTTGCCTGTGAATGAGAGTGGGCTCCAATGTCATATCCAACAGATTGCATGACTTCCTAAATAGCAACAGTCAGGTTGGGGGATGTCAGCAGAAGGCTGAGCAGCCTGACACTACTCATTCACTCTGACCCGCCTCTGCTTAACAGAGGGGCTTCCCACCTTAGTGATTTCTGTAAATTAGCATTTCCTAGTGGACCCCCGTGGCTATATCTATCCATGATAGCACAAGCTTGAGTCTCTAAATTATCTTTGGCTTAGTGTAATGATTTCCCACCACTAAGCTGTTATTAGAGCCACTTCATCAGCCCGAGTAGGCAGCGAAGCTTTAGTAATGAAGTGAGAGAGTCCAAATCCAATCCAAAATTGCCCTCTTGACCTTCTGGTTTGTTCCCATTTGGTCTCTTGGAGCATCTTAAATTCTGTCCATTACTGATGTTCAACACTTCCATCTGATGATGACTCACTAATGCTCTCAGTGATTCAAATTGATCTGGAACTACTTTACTGGTTTAAGATCCCATGGCATGAAAATGTCATGTCACTTTATGAGGTTTTTTAACATTAATATGAGTTCCCCCAGCCTGCATATGGTCCCCTAGTGGCTAGAAATGGTGATAGGTGTAAACCGAGCCCTGTGTATCCTGCTCTGTCTTTGAGAAAATGAAAGCTCAGATGGACCGATATGGAATCTTGCTCTTTATGAGGTCATAAAGGGCAAGGTTACCTCCCCTTTCTTTGCTTTGCCCACCCAGAGAATTTGGCTCATCCATGAGAGAGAGACATCCTGGCTTTCAAAAGAGCAAAGTGGCAGTTGGTCAAGGCCACACCCCCAGCCTCCACCTTGCACCCCCCCCCCAAAAGCTACAGACTCTGAAATGGAACATACTAAGGAAAGCTCATTGTGGGACTGGCTCTAGTGGCTGGAATTCTGCACCAAGGCTAAATTTTGGGAAAGAGACTTTAACAGTCAGCAACATAATAAAATCAAAGCCATGTTCAAGTAACGTGCTCTTAAGTGTTGTGATCCACATAGAGCCTAGAGATGGATGGCTGCACAGTAGAGATGCAACTCATTATCATCTCATGTGTTGATTATGTGCTAATCAATGATAATGAATGATGAATCAATGATTTTAAATTAACAGTGGATCAAATGAGCTATGTGTAATGTGAGCGTGTTCTCTCACTTGAAACCACAGAGTTACCAACTCACATTTCTCACAAGTTCCAGAGCGTTTGAGCATCTTTCGGGCAAGAGAAAACTTGCTTCAAATTGCAGTAGCAATAATCAAACAAGTTCTGAGGAACCCAGTGTTTGCTAATGTGTAAAAAGGCAATTGTTGTGCATCTGTGACACGTGCATGCAGGCATGCGCGACATGTCTGCTGTGTGTATGTGCTCAGCTGGTGGCACTAGGGTGAAGAGGAAACCGAGGAGTGGCAGTTGCTCCAGCGTACGTTGTGGAGGTTGTGGTTCATGTGGTCTACATGACACTGTGTCTCAGTGGGTTTAGAGCCACGGTCTCCCTTCTGTCTCTGGTTAGCGTTCTTCCGAACAAGCATTTTGAAATGATGTATCAGAATACTGTCAAATTCAATATAAACTATCCACTGGTCTCTTGTAAAATGTAAATATTTCTGCAGCTTATTGCAGTCAGAGGATTTTTTTTCCTGAGAATGTATTCTGAGAAAATGACAAAGTCTATGATACAACAAAGTATGTATTTATCTTTTACTGTGCCTTGAAAATCTATTTTCTTCTTTTAATCTGCAGTAGACTCACTAGACATGTTATCTCTGTTCTTTAATGCACCACAGGCCTTGGCCATGGGGGGTTCCCAAGAGTAAACCCAAGGATGTTGGCCAACGAACCCGCAGCCTCGAAGGCAACCTCAGCTCTGGAGGAGGAGCTGGCGGCCATTACCTCAGCTCCAAACAACAGTCCTTAACACCCAATCGTAGTCCTACTATAGATGGAGGTCTGGGTGGAAATCAGCCCGTGAGCAATACCCCAGAGCTGGCCCTGTTTGGAGGTGTGGACAATAATACTGTCACTTCTCCCAACAGAATCACACTAGCAGGTGAGAACCTCGGCTTTTAGATGTAGCGGTTTGTTGTGTGGGTTGTTTGAACTGTACTGTATGCCCTGGATGTGCTGTATGTCTTTGGTAAAAGCCAAACTTTCTCTTCATTTTTAGGAGGTGTGACAACCTTCGTGGCATTGTATGACTATGAGTCTAGAACAGCCTCAGACCTGTCATTCAGGAAGGGTGAACGCCTCCAGATAGTCAACAACACGTAAGGAAAATACAGAAAACACACAGAAACACACTCAAGAATTGTCCAAAAACACATATTTCATGCACTGTGTAAATGATGAGGAATAACTGCACATAGACACGTCCACAGATTGTCTGTCTGAGTTATTGCTTAGTTGTCTGACTGGCTGCTTTGCATGTCACTTGTCGTCTCTCTGAGACCCACTGTAACCATAGGAACGGGCTTCCCTCACACAGAGCTCGCAGAAACGTGTCAACTTGCACATTTCTCCACAATGTTTTGCTTAACTCACAGAGAACTGACTACATCTCGCTGCTCAGCCCACCTTAGTAGGGACATGGCTATTTTTATTGCTTTTTTCCAGAGAAGTAGACAGTGCGAGACCCAGTTACCAAACTCATATCTAACCTGTTTAAGAGGAGTCATGCTTGTTTTTATGAAATATGGGCCTGCTCTATGAATCAATAGAGGTGCAGTGAACCATATACTGTAGTGCTGCACCCCCAGTGCTGCTTGCCTGCTAACAAACTACTGACCTAGAAGGCAGCAGCTGAGGACAATAGAGGATTATCGCTGCATCTGGCCCCTTAAGCCAAAGACCTGGGTCATTATTGGGGCAAGTACACCCAGAACCATTAACAATCTATAAGACTAGTTAACGGGTTATCACAGTCAAATAAGGTGTCAGTCAGGCTTGTCTTAGCTGTCTGACCTCGTAGGCTTTTGTTATGATAATATCCGAGACGGTTTAGAACCGAGACGCCCCAACATTCATTTCCTGTATCTGTGTCACGTAGGTTACTCCACTGCCACGCCTCTTTAGGACACTAGCATAGGGTCCTGAGTGTATTGATTCCAATGGGAGAAGTAAATGTGAATTATTTTGCCCCATAGTCACCAAAGTACAGCGGCTAGCATGAGTTTACACACCCAGGCTAAAGTTGACTCAAAAGTTGACTCGAAATTGATCCTAATGCCTTAATTCAAAAATATTTAGGAAAATCCAACCTTTAAGGACACCAATTTTCTTTGTAAATGAATAATGTATTGTAAATAAATAAATGTTCTTCCTTAAAATACTGAGGGCATAAGTGTACACCCCCTATGTTAAATTCCCATAGAGGCAGGCATATTTTTATTTTTAAAGGCCAGTTATTTCATGGATCAGGATACTATGCATCCTGATGAAGTTCCCTCGGCCTTTGGAATTAAAATATGATGATGGGGGGGGGGCGGGGGGGCTGTTTTGATTCCGAAGGCCAAAGGAACTTCATCAGGTATCCAGTCCAGTATCCTGGATCCATGAAATAACTGTTGGAAAAAATAAAAATGTGCCTGCTTCTATGTGAATTTAACATTTAACATAGGGGGGTGTACACTTATGCCCCCTGTATTTTAAGGAAGAACATGTATTTATCTATTTATAATACATTATTCATTCACAAAGAAAATTGGTGTCCTTAAAGGTTGGATTTTCCTAATTCTTTTGAATTAAGGCATTAAGATCAATTTCCAAAAGCTGTTTTTTTTATTCCTGTTTTTAATCAACTTTAACATGGGTGTGTAAACTTATGCAATCCACTGTAGATATTGGAAGTCACATAATCTGGAACATTCTGACATTAAAAGTCCTTTTTCAGACAAATCAGGAGTAAATTACCTTTGCTCCAGGCGTGTTCCTGTCTCAGGAACAAACTCTTGCAAGATCTGGCAACACAGAGAAGCTAGCGTCAGCTGACGCTGTAACCAAAAAAAAAGTCTTTTTTTAGTTATGTAAATATGTAATGTTAGCAAAAGAAAATCTGAATTAATTATACACTCACTTTTCACCCATCCACACACGAGGCCACGCCCATTTAGGAGACAGGAAGTGTGGGCCGTTTAGTGCAGCGCATAATGCGCTTTCTTTAGTTATAGACAATATTTTATAATAATGTGCCCAGTGCATGTTTTTCACCCTTTTGCCTCTTCATTGTGCCTCTTTCATCTGCAAGTTATGTAATGGTTTCAATATTTTACATTCATTGCTTTATGCACTGTATTGGTTGTGTTCTGTGTACTCTGCTATTCTTCCACTGCTCATAACATGATCTCTGTATTTTCTTTAACCCCTTTCTTCTCCACCATTTCCCTTTCATCTCTCCTTCCATTTCTCTATAAAAAAAAAACATCACAATTTTTTACAGGAGGAAGGTGAGCTGCAGGTTTGTGAAGCTTCTCTGGAATTGCATTTGAATGTGCTGTTTGTCTGCCTGTGTGTTTGTCACCTGAAGCATATGCACTGTAATCCCACCTCACTAGTAGGAAGGTACTGACCGACCACATAACTCTGCCCATTCCCCATGAGCCCTCAGCACTGTAGTCACGGGAAGTTGGTGCAAAGCCTTGCAGCACTATAATCAATTCAGCTTAAATGGAGGCAGTTAAGGTAATCAAGCTGTAATTGAGTTCAGGGCTGTGCAATTAATTGAATTGTAATCGCGATTTTGGCTCCAAACGACCACAAAACCAATGTAATCGAGGAAAAAAAACACAACAACTATAACAGTTAATCTTGTTATGCATTTCACAGTTTTTCAAGTTCAATAAATGCAACTTCCTTCTACAAGAATTGTAGTCCTAATTTGGGTTCTGGAAGTGAATGTCGTGCTGCAAAACTCCTCACTACCTGATAACGTAGCACACAAAGCCCCACCCCTCTGTGTTGTCATATCCACACAAATGCATGGTTTTTTTACTTATATAACCTCCACATGTATATTTTAACAGCAGTGATGCCTGGGCTTGCATTTATCAAGCTTGTCCCGGAGCAAAGAGCTAATTACTGTAGGGGGGAAGGGGATCGGCAACAATGTATTTATACTCTGAGATGCTTGATAAACACCAGCCCTGTAAGTCAAACTGAGTGTTTTATTTGCGTGTTGGATGTGTGATGAGCCTCAGTGTTATCCTTTCATCTGTGCAGAGAAGGCGACTGGTGGCTGGCGCGCTCCCTCACCACCGGAGAGAGCGGTTATATCCCCAGCAATTATGTGGCTCCATCTGACTCCATCCAGGCAGAAGAGTAAACTTTTATTTAATTTTTTCTGTCTCTTGTATGTGTCTTTCATCAAGCACATGAAAGAAATACCACTTGCGTGTTTGATTCTTAAGAATTTGCTTTGCTTTTTATCTTCAATGTGAATTTGAAATAAGAATTCAAAGAAATATTTCAACACATATTTGCTTTTTATAGTTGAGATAAGAACACAGATTCCACTCTCTGTAAATAGGAAGGTACAGCCAGCAGCCAGTTAGCTTAGCTTAGCATAGAGACTGAAAACGGGGGCCACTGCTTGCCTGGCCGCTTTCCAAGATAATGACATCTGCAGACTCTGTATACACATGAATGTCTGTACAACTTAGTGACCAATGACCATCAGAAAAAATGTGTTTCCTATAGTCTTCTTGTTCTGCAGTGGTCAGTTAATCTATTTCTGTGCAACAGAGTTTGACACGACTCTTAATTTGTGAGACACTTCTACTAGCGTACACATTCTGATCTATTCATCCAGTCTTTATGCTAAGCTAAGCTAACTAACTAACTTCCAGCTGTAGTGTTGTATTTACCGTACAGACATTTGAGTAATGTCAATCTTTGCATCTAAGTCTCGGCAAGAAAGCAAATAAGCGTATTTCCCAGAATGCAGAAGTATTCCTTTGAATGAACGGGGTACGTTTACTGTTTTCTTCTCTTGGGAGAGACATGCACTGCTGATCTTTACATGCTAACCTGCTTGCTTACACAGTCAAGCCACACAAACAACTTTTATACTTTTATAACAACTCAATTTCTCACTTTTCCTCCTGCCCCTGCAGTCATCTCAGACTGACTCTAGAGTCCAGGTAAGCAGCTGTTGCACTGTGTGCATTAGTATGCATTGCATTTGGAACGCAAAGACAGTTTGACTGTACTTTCTAAAAAACCATGAGCAACCACTCACCCTCGCTTCGTCGTTCCTTCTCTTCCACCCACATGCATCTTCTTCCCTTCACCAACCTGCTCCCTGTGTGTCCCGTCTTCTTTATATCTCAACCTCGCCAGGTGGTACTTTGGCAAAATCACTCGCCGCGACTCCGAGAGGCTGCTGCTAAGTTTGGAGAACAGGAGAGGGACTTTCCTGGTTCGAGAGAGTGAGACCACCAAAGGTAAGTGTGTGTGTGTGTTTGTGTGTGTGTTTGTGTGTGTGTGTGTGTGTGTGTGTGTGTGTGTGTGTGTGTGTGTGTGTGTGTGTGTGTGTGTGTGTGTGTGTGTGTGTGTGTGTGTGTGTGTGTGTGTGTGTGTGTGTGGAGCCTCATCCTGTACAAAGAATCATCATTAATGCTGCCTCTATAGACCGATGCTTTATAATGAAGAAAGGGGTTTTGGAGAAAAATGTGTTAATATTCCTCAAACTAAGATGTACTGAAGAGGATTAGGGCAACATTACATTTTTATTTGAGTACTGAGTTTAAAGTCTGACTTTCTTTTTCTATTTCTAATTTTAGTGTCATTTTGATATTTTACTCTAACGCTTATATAGTATTGCCCTTGTAGCAGAAAATACCCCGCTCTATTAAATCATAGAACTACACTAAAGGGGACCTGGGGAAGTAAACTTAATTATTTAGTTAATGATATACAATCCTACCCAGAGAACATGTTTGCCCAGGAAATAGAATTTTGACTAACACCACTGATGCCATTGTTTTGTCAAATGTAGTTTTTGTAGGATCCTTGGTGGGGTTTTTTTATGAACTTGATCTTAATCTCAGATCTGTCTTACCAAAAAAAAACAAGGAGAAGAAAGCAAAATCGGTCTAGGATTAAGACATGACACCCTGCTGTTCAGTGTGCGCCTCGCTGCGTCATGCAGCGTTGTGGGTGCAGAAGAGGGACCAATCAGGCAGATGGGGAGAGGCTGGATGTGCCGCCTGTGGGACCAGAGATAATTCTGATAGACAGCTGTTCTGCTGCTGCTGCAGCAACTCAGTCCCCACGGGTTACGCTAGCTCTTTGTGTATGTGTGTGTGATGTGTGTACACATGTACTTTACAGGATTCCTGTCGTTTGTTATCATTGAATTTCTGTGTCCTAGAAGTGGTGGTGGGAATCAAACATTTTTCAAATTAATTATTTTTTTATTATATATTATTGTCAGTTTCCTTCCACTTCCTGTGTGTTGGAATTCTAACCTCTGGTGGATTTCTGAGGACTATGGTTACCTGGTCCTCAGATCTCTGCAGGGTAAATCCAGACAGCTAGCTAGACTATCTGTCCAATCTGAGGACTATGGACCTGGTCCTCAGATCTCTGCAAGTAAATCCAGACAGCTAGCTAGACTATCTGTCCAATCTGAGGACTATGGTTACCTGGTCCTCAGGTCTCTGCAGGGTAAATCCAGACAGCTAGCTAGACTATCTGTCCAATCTGAGGACTATGGTTACCTGGTCCTCAGATCTCATGACTAAACAGACAGCTAGCTAGACTATCTGTCCAATCTGAGGACTATGGTTACCTGGTCCTCAGGTCTCTGCAGGGTAAATCCAGACAGCTAGCTAGACTATCTGTCCATTCTGAGTTTCTGTTGCATGACTAAACAGCCCCGCCCAAGACGATTGTGATTGGTTTAAAGAAAACCAGAGCACATTTTCTCCCATCCTGGAGTGCTGTGTGGACTAGCCAGACCTTCCTGTGCAACGCTGTGGAGGAAGGTCTGGAAGACTAACATGCATTTATTTTTTTATTTTTTATAAAACAATTAGTTTTTTGTAATGTCTCAGGATATATTTTAACTTTAGATATACTGTATTTTGCAACGATAGATAGATAGATAGATAGATAGATAGATAGATAGATAGATAGATAGACACTTTATTCATCCCAAAGGACATTTTAGAATATGATATCTTATATCATAAGAAAAGAAAATCACAACACTCGCAAGAAACGCAATACAAATTGAATCAACACCCATGTATCGAATCGGGACGAAATGCTTTTGTCCCAGCACTGCTGTATAGCTCTGCATAGAATGAGAAAAGGGACAAGGTGGGTAGGGATGGAGGAGAGGAGAGGAGAGGAGAGGAGATTGAGTGAGCAGGAGTAAGTGGGGAGGTACTGGGTGGGGGAGCCCGACAGAATTAGGTCAGTGTGGATCTGAGGATGAGGACTGTTCAACCACAGGCCGTATCACCCAGATCAAACATTCAGAGAAGGTGGAGGGAGCCTTGAGCCGCTCTGTGATGCCGGTTTGTTTTCCACCAGACTGACGCCGCCCTCTGGTGGCGGAGTGAGCACATTGTCACCAAAACCTCAAAGCCTAATTTCTCCTTTTTATATCAATGCATACAACCCTGATTTGAATTTGTCAACCACGTTTGCTCTTCTTCTTCTCAGGTGCCTACTGTCTGTCTGTGTTGGACTATGACAACACTAAAGGGCTGAATGTGAAGCACTACAAGATCAGGAAGCTGGACAGCGGAGGCTTCTACATCACATCCCGCACGCAGTTCAGCAACCTACAGCAGCTTGTCAACCACTATCGCAGTCAGTTCACGTTGTCATATTTCGTTTATTAGAGGGTAACTTACTTTTTCCCCATTTGTGTGTAAGTGACTGATGGGAACAACAGCAGTCTTTGAAATTGGTCCAGCACCAGTATTAAGGTATATTGCTGCAGCCGGCAGTGGCGAAACAAGTTACAAGTTATTGGGCAATTGCGCACCTTCAATTTACGTCCACTAACAGTGCGGTTTTTGCTACAGAGATGGACCTTCCTGTTAAAGAGTAAGATCCTTTTTTTAACCCTTGTGTTATCCTCCCAGGTGAAAACTTTTAATATTTCTTTAATATTTTATTTCTTGCTTTATTCAACGTTTTCTATGCTTTTTCCCCCCAGCTACCGCCAGTATATACACCCCTTAAACCAACTTATTAACACAAGTTTTACAATTATTTTTTCAAAATTCATGGTCAATAAACCTCATATATGTAATTTTATACCTACTTTTTGAGTTAAAAGCAGAAATTATGAAATATTTTTACAATTAAGGAAGACTTTTGTCAGAGTTGGCCATTATAAATGCTGATACTGATAGATAGGAAATGCCTCTCTAGAAGGGGTCCTTTCCATAATAATCTGAGCCTGTCAGTGACAAAAACAGCACTATTAGTGGACGAAGATAATGCACATTTGTCCTATAGGATTCCATAGCAGCCCGGTTCGCGGCTGCACGTTCCAGCGTTCTCACTCAATACTGGACCAATTGTAAAATAGGGTCCTAGTCAAAACAAACTAACCAAAATGACCCTTTAAGTCACACACTGCCTGTGTTTCTTGTACACCGAGAAGAATGTTAGGACGGATTTTCTTTAACCACATTCCGTGTCTTGTGTGGTGTCCCCCAGAGCACGCTGATGGGCTGTGTAACAGTCTATCAGACGTCTGTCCGGTGCTGAAGCCTCAGACTCAGGGCTTATCCAAGGATGCCTGGGAGATCCCGAGAGATTCCCTCCGCCTTGACCTCAAGCTCGGGCAGGGCTGCTTTGGCGAGGTCTGGATGGGTAAGCCGTGCTTTCATGAACAAATCTCCAAAAGCTGCTGCTGTTTGTCTGTCTTTCTGTGGAGACATTTGCATTTACTGATCACTGAAAAGGAAAGTTTCAAGGCAGTTTTACACTGGATGGGCGCCCAGATAGCTCAGTTGGTAGAGCGGCCGTCCATATATAGAATTTTATATATGGAGCGGGCCCGGGCCCTTTGCTACATGTCATCCCCCCTCTCTCTCCCCTTTCATATCTTCAGCTGTCCAGTCAAAATTAAAGGCCAAAAACACCCAAAAAATATCTTAACCCTTGTGTTGTCTTCCTGCCGACCACGCAACTTTTTGGTTTTCTGGGTAAAAATCTTTTTTGGTCTTGGTTTGTCGCTTTTCCCTGATGTTTTAATCACTTTTTTCTGGGCTTTCTTTTATAAAAAAAAAAAAAATTCAAACGCTATAATATTGAATAAAACACCCAAATTTAATGAAAGTAATGAACTGATAAATTATTTCACTTGTCAAATAGTTTTATGGAACTATCCATGTTATTTTATTTGTGACAATTTGGTTGAAAGAAACCCAAATTTCTGATACAGGAACTTTTTGAAAATGGGTCAATCTGACCCGAGGACAACATGAAGGTTAAAAAGAAAAGAAACAAAGTGCATTGGATCTCCTTCTTTTCTCTCTTCTGCTTTTGTCGCTGCTGTAGCGTATAACTGAATTCTCCCGCTCAGTGAGGAAATACTGTATTTCATGACTTTGGACAGCATCCATCAATATTGCTCCTCAGCAGATGTACAGCTGGCAGTTGTCTTTTGTGATATGGGATTTGATTGATGAATATTGTTGACATATTTTAATTAAAGGCATGTAATTGGGATGTGCATTACACTGTTCATTGTATAGTCCCAATCTTTTTGTTAGATGTGCTCTACCCCCACAGCCATATCAGCTTAACTATATCAACACCACCCGCCATGTTCCAAATGTTCATTAGAATATAATAAACTTAAAATTATTGAAGTATTAATGATGCCTCACAGAGTCTGGGATGCAGAATTTTTATGCAGATTTGAAAGAAATTAAAAAAACTAATAATAGAGCTCAGAATGTTAACACCTCCACTCCAAGCAGAAGAAAACATCTGCTAAATGCTGCATATTTTCAGATTATGTTTGGGTCTGTTATGAAATTGGATATTTACAAAATGTAGTTTCATACAATTGAACTGTCGCATCCAAACATGTACCACTTTGAAATTAGAGAAGCCAAATGCTTTTTATTTTATCCAATGTTTTTAGTTATTTCAACCATGTTTTTTACATTTTTAAGAAATAAACCGGGATAAACAATTACAAACAATACACTAAGACGAAGATCACGTCTTAGGGCAAACAAAAAAACATTTAAACAGAGGAAATATGGGAGGGAGGGAGACAGAACAACACACAGAAACAGACACACAGACACGCACACACACACAAGACAAGGGACCAAACACAATCACATGACTGTTAACTGTGCAACTTCTTTGCTTTTTAATAGATAGCAATCACATTTTTTTTTTTTTACATATTTAAGAAATTAACAGTGACAAACAATACACTGAGTCAAAAAACGCGTCCCAGGGCAAACAAAAAAAGGGCAGCCCCCCTCACTCTGACGTCTCTCCATTAGTGCATGTGTGTGTAATTCAGGCCTGTGTGTAATAACAGCAGAGTGTAAATTGTAATTTCCTTTGTAGGATTAATAAAAGTATACATTATTATGTTGTTATTATTTGAAACATTTGGTGTTTAGGTGTTATAGCTACTCACAATCTTTGGCTACTGCAGAAGTACCCCATGTTGTACAGGTACCACTGGTTGTAAACCACTGCTAAGGCATTGCAGTATTGGTAATTTGTTTTAATGTGACTCTATGCTGGAATCTTATACTTGATTGCCTTGTAACAAGCAATACTGATGTGACCTTCATCGCTTATCAGGAACATGGAACGGCACAACACGGGTGGCAATAAAGACTCTGAAGACGGGCACGATGTCCCCTGAGGCCTTCCTCCAGGAAGCTCAGGTCATGAAGAAGCTGAGACATGAAAAGCTGGTTCAGCTCTATGCTGTGGTGTCCGAGGAGCCCATCTACATCGTCACTGAGTACATGGGACAAGGTCAGCATCAACTTTCACATACAGTATACACACAGTTATACCATAGAACTCAAATCATGCCCTTCATTGTGGTTTTTCAAATAATTGTAGTCTAGTTTGAATGAGCGTTCTTACTGAATGGCGGTGTAATGACTGTGTGTAACGGGAGCATAGCTAAATCAAGACAAGCTATGAGGCATTTACTGCCTGCAAAAACCAAATTAATTAAAGTCTTCAGCAGGGGCGGCCTCTACCCCCCCTCCCCCGTAAGGGCGTGGGCCCCATGTACGCTGAGTCCTGCAGCGGCCCGGGTTCGAGTCCGACCCGAGCCCTTTGCTGCGTGTCATCCCCCACCTCTCTCCTCCTTTCATATCTATCCATTGTCACTTCCTCATAAAGGGAAAAGCCCCCAAAAATAAATCTTTAAAGTCATTCAAACATGCTACATGGCTAATTCTTGTTGTTTAAATAACTGCATAGCCAAGAAGGCTTTTTAAACTTTACCCTCTCAAGTGCCTCAGAATCTTTTTATATTTTCATTTTGTTTTGGAAAAAAAAGACAATAAATAAAACCGCACCAAAGGGAAACTTTCTACACACCCGAGCAGCTCTCTTCACGCAGACTGCATTGTGACACAATGGAACTTTATTTTATTCAGTACACTTCATTATGTACAGTATGTAGAAAAAGAAGAATGAAAGATTTATAACAGCAGTAACGGGAGGAATTTGACGCTAAATAAACGCTGAAATGACCACGGTGTTACACTAACCGTTGGGATGTCTCCTTGCCAACAGGTAGCTTACTGGATTTCCTGAAAGGCGACATGGGCAAGATGCTCCGCCTCCCCCAGCTGGTGGACATGGCCTCACAGGTCATCATTTAAATCACTACATAATACTCTCGTTGGTGTTTTCCTTAAGTGTAGACAACTACAAAGCTATTTTGTCTTTCTCAGATTGCTTCGGGGATGGCTTATGTGGAGAGGATGAACTACGTGCACAGAGACCTGCGAGCTGCTAACATCCTGGTGGGAGATAACCTGGTTTGCAAAGTGGCTGACTTTGGTCTGGCTCGCCTCATTGAGGATAATGAATATACTGCCAGGCAGGGTAAGACCACAGCTTTTGGCATTTGTTTTTTGTACACGGTCTCTTTATGTAGCGCATAAGTGCTGTCCTGTCAAATAAAGGCCTTTTTATTTTATTTTTGTCAAAGTCATGTCTACATCACAGGGTATTGTGCTGTGTATGTGGGTTATGAGCAGTCCAACCAAGAGGGATTATTCCCTCAGAATGTACAATTTGAAGATTTTTTTTGTTTAGATCTAAGGAAGTTAAAGCATCCAGTATTTCAAAGACAGTAATGGAAAAAAAAGGTTTTCTTTCTCATCCCTTCAGTCATTTCATGAGTCCTCTGATTTGAACACCCAAGTTGGGGCCGACAGTTACAGCACCTGTAGTAATAAAAATCTTAGGCAACTCCTATGTGTCTTGTCTGTGCTTCCATGATCTCATATTAACTTGCTGATAAACCTGTCCTCTTGCAGGAGCCAAGTTTCCCATCAAGTGGACGGCTCCCGAGGCTGCTCTGTACGGCCGCTTCACCATTAAATCTGACGTCTGGTCATTTGGGGTCCTGCTGACTGAACTGGCCACCAAAGGCCGGGTGCCCTATCCAGGCAAGGATCTGTTTCATTTCTCCGTCTGAGAGATCAAACTGTGTATTTTAGGTTAAGTGCATAGTGCTTTAATCAACATGTTCCACCAGTCCAACAGCATCAAGATTCATAACTCTGAGTCTATTAGTTATACGCAGGGCCATATGGAATCTACAGATGTGGAATAAAATATCTTTTACCCAAGCAGAAAAACAGTCCACTGAATTCTGCAGATTGTGGACCGCCCTGGTAGCCCACCTCATTGAGCATGTGCCCCATGTACCGAGGTGTAGTCCTTACCACAGTGGCCACAATTTCATCTTTAGCTGTCCTGTTAAATAAATGCCCAAAAAGAATCCTAAAGAAAAAAATCAAAAGATTCCATTTGGGTCTGGTGGTCATAAGCAATCGTATGATTGAAAGTGTGATTTTGTGTGACTAACACACAAAATCTAACACATTCTAACACAACTCTTATTGTTTTTTTAGGTAGAAAATTTTAAGATTTGTCCAGGGACAACAGATGAAAAATAGCCTTTTGGCTAATTTTGGTGTATTTTCAGCAATGTTAATTAATGTACGCTGTCCCTGTCTAATAAATACCTTTGCTCTCCCAGGTATGGTGAACCGGGAGGTGTTGGACCAGGTGGAGCGCGGCTACAGGATGCCGTGCCCAGCAGAGTGCCCCGAATCCATGCATGAGCTGATGCTGACCTGCTGGAGAAAAGAGCCAGAGGAGAGGCCCACCTTTGAGTACCTGCAGGGCTTCCTGGAGGATTACTTCACCTCCACGGAGCCTCAGTACCAGCCGGGAGAGAACCTGTAACTGGGCTGAACGTGGAAATGTGCATGCGTCATGCATGTGCAAAACTGAGCATGTCCATCTAATACAGAGTGCATGGACAAATATGTGTGAGGGTATGTGTGTACAGTTTAACGGGGCAGAAAGCCAACAGCATTCTGGGTACAATCGGTAACTCTAAGGAGCATCAGTGGGACATCCGACCAATCTGCAACATTCAGTTCCTGCCTCTTTCCAAAGTCATTGTCATGCTCTCCAACATGTCAGCAGCTGTAAGGCAATGTTTTCAAAGTAAGAGTAAACTGTGGTATTATTTTGAGTTTATCATACAGTACTTTGTATTTTGTATTTCAGTCAATTCAACATTCTACCCATGCTGGTTTTTCTACCTTCCTAGTGTTTATAAGGGGCCCTTATAATATACATTTCCCTTTTCTTTTAACTCACCTAGTTTGCCAGCTTCAACACTGCAATTGATCCCAGACTATGACTATGTAAAATATTGCATATAGCTCAAACATGGGATTTCAGAGAATAAATGTGGGATATAAGCGTTGCCCTGCTGAAAGCACCACTTCAGGATGTCTATTTTTGCTACATTTGTATTGGGAAACACACATGCTCTTCCATTTTGCCACTTGATAAGAAACTTTGGGATGTACAATAATTTGCCAGGATATTTCGGGCTTTATTTTGTTATTAGACCTGGATCAACTGGAATATGTTCAGGTAAAAGATTTTATTTTACAATCATGCTTCCCCTGTACAACATTTCAGCTAGTGTTCCACTGCTGTGAGATTTAGTATGAGACTCTCTGATTGTCATCGGAGTGTGTAGTCTCACTCGCCAATTTAGGACCAATTGACCAATATACAGCTCAACTCAAAGAAGAGAAGATGCAGAGTCTCTCTATTTTCTAATTGTGACTTTTCTTACAAACAAGCAGCTACTGATCACGAACGGTCATCTCAGGATGGAGATAGAGAAGACTAGAATTCTGCTGCAAGGATTTTTGTGCCAATGAAAGTCTCTTTTGTACTTTCTTCTACTGTGTAAACGTGTATTTTACTACTCTACTTTTCTTACAATGAAGTTGTGTAAGCAGTTCTTCTTAAAGGATAATCCACTGTTTTGGGACCCCACACCTGTGTACTGTACCAACCGGCTCACCAGAAAGGTTTCAAGGTGCTGATTTGTTTTCAATCATTCAAATTAAAATCAGGGGGGTCTTGTTGTCTCCTTCAGTTCTAACCTTCATTAATATGCAGATTTCTATCTTCTATAATCCTCAGTATGTCCTTGATAAGTGCATCTTTGTGCACGATCGTACACTGGAGATATTCTGGATATATACTGGAGATCTACTTCCTTCAGCCTGTAAGAGGCACACCAGAACGCATTCCCATATGCATACGTCATGTATAAGAAATAAATTGGCATCTTGAAACGTAATTGTAAATATCCTTATTGTATATATCATCTTTATAATTTATTCCTTTTAAAATAACCCAATTGTTTATTTTGCCCATTGTTCAAACTTTAATGTTCATGGTACTGACAATAACAATATATATATATATGTTATAGAAACACTTTCACATTACAAGTATGTTGTTTCTGTGCATGTATTTAGTACATTTTAGTATGACTTGACTTGGTGTGGAGAACTGCTCCGTATCCCCTGACTGACACTGATCATCTAGCAGCATTAGTCCTTCCCATAATCCAATCAAAACCACAAATATTCACATCGTGATAATCTTCTACTCATTTTGGTGCGTGTGTGTGTGTGTGAGAGAGACAGAGAAACTCTCTGACTCACTGACCAATCAGGACGAAGCAAAGTTATCTTTCCAGTTCCAGTTTCTGGCTCCATTTCAGCATGTTTCTCTGGATTAAGTCTGGATTAAAGTACTTTTCCAGGATAAAGCCCGACATCCGGCAGCGCGATAACCTTTTAAAAGATTAAAAGCACACTCTCAGTCAGGTCTCATTGTGATTAAAGGGAACCGATTTTACATCTTACTGGTCATAGAGAGTACCACTCACCCTGTGGTCTTCATCAATCCATCATATAAAGATACACAGTGTGTGTGTTTGTTTTTCCACGATCGCTCAATGGTTTGATTGACATCTCCAGCTTGTTTATAAAGCACTACTCATTATGATTACATAACTCCATACAGATGAGGGTTTGATCTCCGTGTACTGTGTCCTGTGGACATGGGGCATGCCACAATTAATGCATTTAACCTGCATGGGTGTAGTCAGGCTGTCTGGCATTGTCCCCCTTCTTTTCCCCGACCTGTCTCATTGAATCCTCATGAGCAAAAGTGCACGAAAAAGATATTGTATGCAGCCTTGCTCACAGGCCAAGGGCATTTCCTATTGGGTCTTCTTTCTGGCTATGCAGATATTTTTTAAAATCTGTAATATTCCTACATATATACTCTTTTCTACTGTATCCGATGGGGATTTTCAGATACATAGCTCTTTGTTAAATCCTGCTGAATATTGTTCAAATTTGAAAGTACATTTGAATAAAATTTGTATGTTTCAGAGTGTATCCTATGGTGTTTGAATCTGGTCTTTATAATCAGAAAGAGCCGACTGAGTTTGTATTTGAAGAATCAAAGTCTGTGATCAAAGGTCATAATCGATAATTGACCTGCTTTTTACTTTCAGTTGTCTTTTGTCTCAGTAAAGGTGTTAATGTTTAGCAGGTGTTCCCCACATACAGCTGCAGTATCATAAATATTGTATAACTCCATTTGAGTAGGGATTTTTGCATTTATTTTTTTAAATGCAGAAAGTCAATAATGTGCTTATAGTGATATGATCATTGGAAAAACCAAGAAATTCATTTTTTATTTAAGTTTTTCTTTATCAACTGTGTAGAATTGAGACACTGCCAATGACTGTGTCCACAGCTCATGAAGATTCTTATCTTACATAAATAACATGAAATATTGTATTTATATGTACTTGTGTTTGCAAATCATATTGTAACACAGTACTGGAAGTACTCAAATATTTTTATCCCTTACCACAAAGTATATGAGCAAAATGTACAACTACTTAGGGCTGGGCGATATGGAGAAAATCCAATATCACAATATTCTTATCTTGATGTCAATACTGCGATGATATTGTAGGATTGACAATTGATGCTTTAACAAAATATTGTTGATACAATGAGATTTTTGATATATAATCAGTCTGCTAAGTTCAGAAAATTACATCAATTTACTGTAATGCAGCCTTCAAAACCCGAAAAAGACACTTAATGTATTACAATATTACAACATCCAAAATCTAAGACAATATCTAGTCTCATATTACAATATTGATATATTATCGATATATATCGCCCAGACCTACTTATGAGGCAGACACTTGTCTGTGTCATATTATGTTATATGAATTGATTATAATGACTGATGCATTAACATGTTAACAGTTTTTTAAAGGAACTGGTCTGGTTTTGGAACTGGTCGAGTTGGCGCTAATATCAACTACTTTGTGTAGTTTGCGTATTTTAATCTGTAGACGTTTTGTTTTTATCTGATTACATGTTTTGTATGTAAAATTCGCCATCTGCAGAGAAAACACACACATAGTAAAAAGTACAATATTTACCTCTGAAATGTGGAGTAGAAGTACAAAGTAGCATAAAACGGGAATAGTCAGGTAATGTACCTCAAGACTGTTTAATCCTATTGCTGTTTGGGTTTCATCACATCTTTACCTTAAGACTTTATAGATATGATTGAAACTGATGAAATGTTTCAGAAGTCAGATATAATAAATTACGCTTTAGTTTGGGGTCTCAGAGACTCTAGCTGTAAAACATAGTTAAATACACTGGGTTTCATATTGATTATTATTATTATTATTATTATTATTATTATTGTGGTTTATTTCCAAGTAGGTTTACACACAATACATTTTCTTTGGTGTATTGGTGCATAGGTGCATAGACAAGAAACATAATTATAGAAGAGGAAAAAAAATTGAATATAAATTTAAAAAAATATATAAAAGGAAAATATGTAAAGCACCAGGAATGTGCAAGAATATATTCCAAGGCATGTGCAAAGGTTCATAGTATTAACAATAAAAAGAATATTCGATGTACAATGTATTATTATGATTATGATTATGATTATATTATAGTTTCCACATACAGCCGCAAACAACAAGGAAGTAATCATGCCACAGTCAAATTAACAATAGGGTGTACTGAAATACTTTCCATAATTGTGTAAAAAGGAATTATTATTATTATTATTATTATTATTATTATTATTATTATTATTATTATTATATAATTGTGTATCACTGATTCATACATGATAATGCCCTCAGGACCGCCACATCATTTTATACACCCCACCTAGTCGTCACGTGCGCTGGTGCTCGCGCCGTGGATGTAACAGTTTGGTCTGTAGCTTTACCAGAAGGTCCCGGAAGAGGCTCCACTCGTGCAGTATGAGCGCGAGGCGCAGGTGAGCGAGCGCACACTCTATAGGCTACCTGTAAACAAAGAAAACAAACATGGGAACTACCCAGACGACACCGCTTCACGGACACCCTGGTCCAGCACGACGTTAAAGCTGGTAAAGTCACTTTTATCATTCGACACTGCTCATTTGACTTGGAATATTCTTTTTTTTGCTTCGCTCATTTTCTTTCGCTGTGCGGGGTGACTTTCTGTGTGGATACTAAAGTTATCTTGTAAGTTCAAAAAAAGTTTACAGTCAATTTTTTTAAAACGTAACGATGTTCTGGGGCTTTCTGTTGATATTCAGTATAATTTTCTACAAAATACCCGAATGAATGAATGAATGCATGTTGTTCGTACAGCTCTATGTAAACCATATGTTTGGTGTCCAGGCTCTGGCTGCTAGCCTCTTGGTAACGTAGCCTGCTGACTGCCACCTGCTCTGGCATAGCGAATCCCATTCAGTGCCACACCTTCCTGTTCATTTACGAGCTTCCTATCATTGTGCCGTGTTACATTTGAAAGGTTATGGTTCAGTGTCACTCTACAAACCGTGGATGTCTGTCGTAACCAGATAAATACAAGAATTTCCACGTTTTTATTGTTTCCTTTCCCCCTCTCTCTCTCTCTCTCTTTGTCCCTTCGTCTCATCTTCCCTTCTGTTTTGTTTTTCCTTTCCCAATCCAGGCTGGAAATCCGTGTTTGATCCAGCATCCTGATACACACAGACAAACTGTGCAGAGCTTACACATGTAGCCTCATAAGGTGGGTCAATCCAATGTAATCCAATTCTATGGCCCCGAGGTAAATTGGGTCAGTTCACCTTTTAAATCTTTTCTTCTGTCTCATCTTGTCTACAGCATTCCTGCTAAAACTTGTCTCTTTTGTAGATATTGCTTAACACAAGTCAGATGATGATGACTGTGCATGCATGTGTGTGTCTACCTTTGCCACAGATGACACTTTATTCAGCACGACCATCCACAAACTATATTTAGCAGTGTCACAAAAGTTGACTTTAACCATGCTAATTTATGCTTTTATGTTTGTGCTATATCTTCTGTTTTAACCAGCTTGAAACGTGTGCACTAGCATCAGAACAGAGTATAAATACAGCAGCAGCCTCCTTGAGAATTAGATAAAAGATGATGAAAGAGTTATTTTTAGTTTTGACAGGTTGTCTTGTCATCACAGGCCTTTTCATTCTTGCTTAAAATGTTTTTGCTCTGGCACAACACTGGCTCTACTAGCAGCCTGTTAGTAGACTTTCACCTTGATGCAACACTGATTAATCATTTCTTACCAAAGGTAACGACTGTGTACACAACAGGAAGCCTATTTACTTGTAATGCCCATATTACAATTAATGGAAAGAGAAACTGAAAATGGGACGTTTGATGATATTCAATTACAATTGTCCTAAATAAAAGCTCATTGTGGGACTGGCTCTAGTGGCTGTAATTCTGCACCAAGGCTGAAGTTTGGGAAAGAGACTTCAGATACAGTATTAGGGGACCACTAAGGTCTATATAAAAGAGACTTCAGATACAGTATTAGGGACCACTAAGGTCTATATAAAAGAGACTTCAGATACAGTATTAGGGACCACTAAGGTCTATATAAAAGAGACTTCAGATACAGTATTAGGGACCACTAAGGTCTATATAAAAGAGACTTCAGATACAGTATTAGGGACCACTAAGGTCTATATAAAAGAGACTTCAGATACAGTATTAGGGACCACTAAGGTCTATATAAAAGAGACTTCAGATACAGTATTAGGGACCACTAAGGTCTATATAAAGAGACTTCAGATTTAGTATTAGGGGACCACTAAGGTCTATATAAAAGAGACTTCAGATCCAGTATTAGGGGACCACTAAGGTCTATATAAAAGAGACTTCAGATACAGTATTAGGGACCACTAAGGTCTATATAAAAGAGACTTCAGATACAGTCTTAGGGGACCACTAAGGTCTATATAAAAGAGACTTCAGATACAGTCTTAGGGGACCACTAAGGTCTATATAAAAGAGACTTCAGATACAGTATTAGGGACCACTAAGGTCTATATAAAAGAGACTTCAGATACAGTATTAGGGACCACTAAGGTCTATATAAAAGAGACTTCAGATACAGTATTAGGGACCACTAAGGTCTATATAAAGAGACTTCAGATACAATATTAGGGACCACTAAGGTCTATATAAAAGAGACTTCAGATACAGTATTAGGGGACCACTAAGGTCTATATAAAAGAGACTTCAGATACAGTATTAGGGGACCACTAAGGTCTATATAAAAGAGACTTCAGATACAGTATTAGGGATCACTAAGGTCTATATAAAAGAGACTTCAGATACAGTATTAGGGACCACTAAGGTCTATATAAAAGAGACTTCAGATACAGTATTAGGGATCACTAAGGTCTATATAAAAGAGACTTCAGATACAGTATTAGGGGACCACTAAGGTCTATATAAAAGAGACTTCAGATACAGTATTAGGGATCACTAAGGTCTATATAAAAGAGACTTCAGATACAGTATTAGGGGACCACTAAGGTCTATATAAAAGATACTTCAGATACAGTATTAGGGACCACTAAGGTCTATATAAAAGAGACTTCAGATACAGTATTAGGGGACCACTAAGGTCTATATAAAAGCATCCAAATAGCACCATGTTATGGGACCTTTAAATGCCTCTGGATGCTGCATAATGTTTTTATTGTAGGTATTAACCTGTTTGAGTAATTGGAACCATATGAAACAAAGTGAAAAGGCAGTAACGGAATAACCAGGAAGAGGTTGGACAATTTTAATCTTTGTGTGAGGTCTGTTCATAAGCTGTTTCATCATGGTGTTGGTTTACAGTGAATATGTATAGAACAGACAAACAGTAGTTTAAAACTGTGTGAAGGAGGAATGTTGGTCTTAATAGCATCTTAAATGCAGGTACCATCAGGTTTCACAAGCACAGTCATGCACACACACATGTTACAGTGGTCTGTAATTATAGGCTGTGTTTCTCAGGTGGAGGGCAGAGACTGCAGATGTACTCTAGCAGCAGAGGGTAATGATGTGGGGTGAATGTTATCACCAGGAAGTGATGTGTGACTGTTAGTTACAGGAAATGTCAGCCACAACAAATTGAACACATTCTGTACTGGGTGCATGTTTCTGCATTTCATGTTGCTGCTAGGAAAGCGTTAAGACTCAGAGGATGTGTATGTAGGACCAATGCTTTAAGCAGTGCTTTTAATGTTTTAGTATGACATTTATGACATTAGCATGCTACCTTGAGGTGCCACTAGTTCCGATTCAGGTTTTGAGCTCCTATTGCAAACCAAATGTTTGTAATAATGAGAAAGTTTAGAAAGAGTCCAACACACTGACCATTATGCACGCAATCATTTATTTAGAAAATACAACGTTTTGGTCTGAGACCTTTGAAATGTTGTATTTTCTAAATAAATTATTGCTTGCATATTGGTCAGTGTGCGGGTCTCTTTCTAAGCTCCTGATCTAATACACCTGCCCGACAAAAGCTTTTCTATGTTGCAGTAATGAGAAAAGTGCAAATGTAATACCTTGAGAACATTATTTTTTTATGTCTTTCAATGGTTTTAAACTTTGTGTAGAATTCTGCTGTACTAACCGCAAAACTGCATGCGGCTATTTTAATAATCAATATATTGTTGGTTCCTGGTTCTCAAATGTGTGCTGCTTTTCCTTGTCTTACATTACAGTAAATAAAACTGCTTTGGGCTGTTGGTTGGACAAAGCAAGACATTTGAAGATGACACCTGGGTCTGTAGTAAATTTGTGATCACTGTTTTATGATGTTTAATTATGTGAAATAAATATAATTTGGATAGCGATCACAAAGACGTAAAGTGTAATCGAGTAAACAGAATAGTTTTCATATACAGTAAACTCTTATTTTGTCTTATGACACGCACACGTTCGCCTCTCCCGAGGGTAAACTCACTCAGCCAACATTTGAATATATTTTTCATGTTCTTTATTTTTAATTAAATTCTAAAAGTTCAACTGGAAACATATTAAGGGAATTTTCACGCTTGAAGGTGTTTTCAATGTTGATTTGTTTGACTGGTTTTTAAGTTTAATAAAAGCAACATCTTTCCAAAAGTCAATGAGTGTTAAATAATGGCAATTTTTGAATATTGACCAAAATAAATTATGATTTATGATTATGATTTTTTTTAAATATATATATATATATATATATATATATATATGGAAAATAATCCTCAGTTGTCGGCTGCCCTACTTGTGTTAGCTTTCTGTAAATAATACATTATGCTTCATTACACTGAGCTGCAGACACTTGCGATCGTGCAATAACAGTTTCTCCCAGCCCAAGGTAACATCTTGTTTTGTTGACATGATAAACAGTTATTCCCGTCCAGACAAATGAAAAAAGTTATATTCTCACTATGTGTTTTAGCCATAAGTTTCCATTAACCTGTGTACTGAAACTAATGACGGGCACACCTCCTGAGGCAGTGTTTCAGAATGACACATCCGTTCAGTTCACAGCAGTCGTAAAAAAAGAAAAGATAAATTAAGCCGCAGAAACCACATTTGAGGAAGTTAGTAGTGACTAAGTAAAACAAGGCGACATAGAAGTCTTACACATTGACATCTGGACTATAATTAGAGGAGAATGAGGAGGAGACTTCCCCTAGCAGAGAAGCAAGGAGACTGGACCACCTAATGTTAACAACATGACGTAACCCTTTGATCATTAACAGTAAACCTATCCCGTTATGGCATTCTTATTTCCAAGTAGGAGGTTCTAAAACCATTATACAACCCCACTCTTTCACAGTTACCCAGAAACCCAGTGACCAAAGAACGGGGTCAGCCATCAACCACCACCATGGCGGGCCAAGATCCTGTCAATCCTTCACATACTACATTCAATCTCTTCGTCCAAGCCCAGACTTGTAAGGATGTGAAGCACCACTTTGCTGCGCTCTGCAGGCAACTGGACATCAACCCTAAGGATTTCAGGAACTTCTACAGCATGTTGAAGGAAAGACTGAACTACTGGAAGGCCAAAGCCCTGTGGACAAAGCTGGACAAAAGGGCATCTCACCCAGATTACAAGCAAGGAAAAGCCTGCATTAAAAACAAGGTAGTGGCATATATATATATATATATATATATATATATATATATATATATATATATATATATATATATATTTTACATTGAGAATTATTTTTATTACCATTCTGAATAGGCATACACTAAACTGGCTTTGAATTACGTTCAGTTTTGTATTGTGCAGTTGTGTAAATTAATTAATTTCTTCAGTGTACTACATAGCCTACATGTAATTTCATCCCACCACTAAACATGTGCAACGGGGACTTTTTGACTCATGATCTGAGTATTGTTTTTGAGGCTTTTCTGAATTCTGGGGAAACATTGAAAACCTCTTCCTGTATATTAGATAATTATCGGATTTACATATGGAGGAAGGTTTGTCAATGCGAGACTAGACCAGACTTGTCAGTGGTCCTTCATTTTAAAATCTTTGGCTCATTAAGGGCGCTATATCATTTGTTTGCTGTGATACACACAGTGTTTTAACTTTAAAACAAATCAGAACAGAGGACTTTAATGAAACCTGATCATCACATGTTTAACTTTGCACCGACTGCCCTGTAGGGGCATAGAAACAGTATTTCCTCATTCTTTGATTGGTATCATATCATCCCTGCTGGCTGTTTGTCTCCTTCTCTTAGTGTCTTGTGTTGGGTGCTGGGCCATGCGGGCTGAGAACAGCCATCGAACTGTCCCTGCTGGGGGCTCAGGTGGTGGTGTTGGAGAAGAGAGAGTCTTTCTCCAGGAACAATGTTCTCCACCTGTGGCCCTTCACCATTTGTGATCTCATTGGGCTCGGAGCCAAAAAGTTCTACGGCAGATTCTGCACTGGGTCTCTGGATCACATCAGTGAGTGACTAATGACTTAATGGACTGTCCTGTACTGTGACCCACGTCTGGTGTTGTTTTGCAATGCTCCTATTAGTGCTGAAATGATTCACTTTTTAAAGGCACGGTTACGTTCAAAAGCACAAATAACGAAACCCACACAAAATGTGCTGAATAACAATATGGGATTAACAGGGCCATTACAAGGATATTACAGGGATCCATTTGATTTGCTACATCTCATAAAGTTCCTGTAGTTTTTTGAATTTTATTAATTGTATCAATTGTGACACACTTGACACAAGACTACTGCATATTTGAAAAAAAAAGTTGTATAAAGCCTTTTGTAGCTCCTGAGGGAGATTTTTTTTATTATTAGTAGTAGTAGTACTCTTTTGGATTTGTACCAAATCGATTAACTTTACGAAAATCAACATTTGTAATAATTGATTAATACTTTGTCACTCATCAACTAAAATGGTTTCTCAAATCTGTGATTCACATTTTTTGTTCTATTTTCTGACGCTATAAAGTCCATATTTTGTTGATAATTCAATTGTTGATTATTTATTAAGTAAATCAGTATTGAAAATGATTATAAGTTTGGCAGCCTTAGCTCTTAGTCACTTTCTGTTTGCATATATTAAATATCATGAACATCTCCCCCACACATTTCCAATTAAATATACATGTGTGTTTTCAGGCATCCGTCAGCTGCAGTTGGTTCTATTGAAAGTGTCACTTCTCCTCGGGGTGGAGGTGCACACCGGAGTGGAGTACCAGGGCTTGGTTGAGCCCACAGGAGAAAACGGTACTTACATTTGCCAACCAGCTACCACTCTTCCCTGCTAGTTTTGCCAGTGCAGTGCAGTTATTATCAAAGTTTGATATGTTTCTGACAGGTTGGATGGCCAAGCTGCAGCCTGGGTCTCATCCTGCTGCAGCCTTCCAGTTTGACGTCTTCATCTCTGCTGGAGGAGGCAGGTTTGTCCCTGATGGTGAGACAAACACACACGTACCCACTCTTGAACCACTTCTGTTCTGTTCCCACTGTTGGGATAGAACAGCTGTAGTTAGACATTAGACATTTAGCAAGGACTGGTGGTTGCACACAGTCACAAACTTCCTCTGGCAGCCACATCAGCCCGTTTTCCTCTTTTCCTCCTTTCCAAACTTAACTTAGGTTTTAAACATAAGGAGCTGAGAGGAAAGCTGGCGATCGGCATCACGACTAACTTCATCAACAGACACACGGCTGCAGAGGCCCAAGTAGCAGAGATCAGTGGCGTGGCCCGCATCTACAACCAGAAGTTCTTCCAAGAGCTGCTCACTGAGACAGGTTGGAATCCATACAGTCAGATTCAGCTAGACGGAAGAGGACATCTCTCAATGAAGCAACCGTGTGCTCTAATTTAGCAAACTTTTTAAAATATTTTAATACAAGAAAAGAGGAAATCATATGCTTCAGATACATTTTATTTTACACCACGGCATGCACTAAGTGAGAGCGTAGAGTCACTAACCCATAACATTTACAATAAGAATATCAGCCCGCTTATTCTCATTTTGTTGTTCTCCTGTTGTGCATCGCTAAACACAACCCTCAGGCAGGAAATGAATGTTCCCACTGTCAGGTCGGGTTCAATGTTAAGTGTGAAAAAGGCGGAAACTGTGATAAAATCCACCCTTCCTTTCTGACCTACTCGGCACCTCCATTTTGAGCAAACCTTACAGGAGTTATGTGTGTCACTTTGAAAACCCTGATTGTACCCAGTTGTATTGTTGTTCTAATTCACTCTGACCTCCCTGAGTCTCCATTTGCTCCCCCACACTTTAGGAAAAAGCCAGCTAATGATGTGAACAAATGTTAATGTCAGCCCTCCTGATTCTCTCGTTCTCCTACACTGGTCTCTCTTTCTCTCTAAGCCCACAGTGTTCACTTCATTTTCCATTCCAGGTATTGATCTGGAGAACATCGTCTACTACAAAGACGACACCCACTACTTTGTCATGACTGCCAAGAAGAATAGCTTGCTGAAGAAGGGGGTCATTAAACAGGTGAAAACAACACATCCATTACCAAGAGAAGTGTGATTCTTATTGGCACCTTATTGCATCTCTGGCCAGTAGAGAAAAAGAAACAAACCAGATGGGTGAAACGGCCACGCAGGTGCTTCAGTGTTCAAGAGATGAACTGCCAATTATCTGCTCTTTCTCTGCAGCCCTCCCCATTAGCTAGAGCAGTAAGCAATAAGAGATGTCACTCAGAATCCAAAAAAAGGTGCCATGACTCATCCCTCTCTTTTGCAGGACTACAGTGATGCAGAGGAGCTGCTGGCTCCTGCAAATGTGGATCATGAGGCGTTATGCCGATATTCCCGTGATGCTGCCCACTTTTCAACAGGTGGCAAACTGCCTGACCTGCAGTTTGCTCGGAACCATGCGGGCCAGCCAGACGTGGCCATGTTTGACTTCACCTGCATGCAACGCGCTGAGAATGCCTCTCTGGTCAGGGAGCGGAGAGGGAAGAAATTGTTAATGTGTCTGGTTGGAGATTGCCTCGTGGAGGTAGGGGGCAAGGTGTTCTGTAATCTGGTGCAAATGTCCACATTTTTTGCCACACTAGCATCATGGCTATTGGGATGGTGATATTGGTTGGTCAGTCCACCACTTTGAATACATTTATTCATGGTCCCCCAGGGGATGAATCCCTGACTTTTTATCCAATAAAATATCTCAACGTCTACATGATAAATTAACAGAAAATGTAAAAACATTCATGGATGTCAGGCAGTGTATTAAATTGGGTGATTGACTAATTTTTCTTGCTCGACCACAAAGTTCACATTTGTGGGTTTGAGTAAAGTGTCTTGACAGCTTTTTAATAGATTGCCATGAAATTTGGTAATTGGAACAGCCATCCCTGTACCCCTCAGGATACATTGTATCAGCTATTATTAAGCAAAGCTTTTAATTTGTCCAATATTTTTGGTTTATGACCAATGACCTGCAAAACTAATTCCATTCCCATCAGCCTCAGATGCACTTTTAGTGCTAATTAGCAAATGTTAGCATGCTATTATCCTAAACTAAGATGGTGAACATGGTAAACATTATATTTGCTGAACATCAGCATGCAAGTCATCGTAAAAATGTCTGTATTCTGATGTTATCAACTGGTGCTTTTTCAGTCCCATAAGTTTTAATAAGTGACATGCTGTCAATAGTAAGATGATGTTAATGAGCTACAATGAGTTGTTGTGCTCTGTTCTCTTCAGCCTTTCTGGCCTCTGGGTACAGGTATTGCCCGTGGGTTTCTAGCTTCTTTTGACACAGCGTGGATGGTAAGAAGCTGGGGCATGGGGGTCCCACATCTCAAGGTCCTGGCCGAGCGGTGAGCAAATTTCATAAAACTACTAAGCAGCACAAAATACAGGAAATCACATTTTATCTTTACATCATTAGCAATGATGCCGCTACTTCCTGTTTCTTCACTACATGCCATATTTTTCTGTTTGCAAATTTATCGTAGTGTGAAAAAAAACATTGTGCTATTAGTACAATATTAAGGTTTTTAATTGCAGTGGTATAAAAATGATTTCAGCATGATTCCTTGATGTGACAAGAATGAAACAATAAGCCTTCCTGTGTTTGACAGAAGGCTTGTTGGCCCATTAAATGTGCCAATTCTTTCAAGACTTAAGTTACAAAATCTGACTACGCAGTCTGTTGTGATAATGAGAACACAGAATAAAGTGTCAAGAACAACCCTGGTTATTTAAAACTAAAAACAATGGCACTTGTTTTTACTTGTTATGGTTATTTTTGTGTTGAGTTCTGTTTCTAGTCATCTAGCGTGAAGTCAAAAGTGTGACTAAGTGTTAAGTGATCTCTAAACTCAGCCAGTTACATCATCGCACTCTTCCCTTTATTAGTGTAACAGTAGTTTCTTGTTCCTGTTAAATTTAAATGTGTCTCTGTTTTCCCATCTGTTAGTGGATTTGGAGGCGGTGCTTGGCTCTAAATGACTCCTAAATGGTTTTTCTTTCTTCCCACATGTACAGAGAAAGTATCTACCAGGTCCTGTCCCAGACCACACCAGAAAACACCAGCAAAAACTACGCTGGTTACAGCATCGATCCCAAAACACGCTACAAAAGAGTCAACCTCTCTTCCATCCAGACCAACCAGGTCAGGACTGTTATCCTTTATTTACACAACAGTCAACACTTTAATCATCTCAGAGGTTATTCAAGGTTGCAGATTACAATCTAGTACACACAGTCTCAAGAAAGCAATGGTATTCTAAGTATTGAGTTGAGTTTATTGTGAAACTCCTATGTATAAACTGTTACATAATATAATACATTCTTCAGTATTATGTGATTTATGGATTTGAAGTTAAACTGGTTCTTTAGTCTGTGATCTCTAAGTCTACCTGTCACTTGATTCAGGTGCAGCACCTATATGATGTTGATAAATCAAACCCATCAAGCAAGAAACAGAAGAACCAGTTGTCTCACATGCGCCAAGGTCAGCTTCTCCACGTTGTGCAGGCACTTAAGGCCTGTGTGACGGTTATATTCAGCTGTGTGGAGTCAATGGGAAGAGCACGTTGTGATCAACATTGACACATCATAAAAAAAAATTTCACTCACACCATATTTACATATCACAGAGGAATGTTTTTTTGTGAAGAATTGTCTAATGAAGTGTGTTTTGTTTGTTTCGCTCAGATTCAGTCAGTGGTTTTGAAGAGTTGTTGAAATGGTGCCAAAAACACACCACGGGTTATGAGAATGTGAATGTAGAAGATTTTACCCAATCCTGGAGGTCCGGGCTGGCTCTGTGTGCTCTGATCCACCACTTTAGACCTCAGCTCATGTGAGTCGCTCTCGTGGCATTAGCTTGGTTTTCATCTGATTTGTAAGATGCTTTATTTGTCCCCAGTGGGGCAATTAGTTATGCAGCAGTGGGATGCATACGTTTAGCACACAAAAAACACAGGGCACATAAATACTATACTAAGACCAAAAAAGACAACCATAAATACACAGGAAAAATACTCAGTCAGTTAAAAAGATACAAAAAAACTTTAACTACCTTTTCCTCCAAAGGTTTATGAGGGAGATAGCAGAGGGTATAGAGTGTTTGAATTTATTGGTTTTGGTCTGAGGAGGGCACCAGATAATTGAAACAGGAACGGTTAATGTAAAAAAAAATAATAATAATGTGAAAAAGTAACAGACAGGATGGATTCTGCTTTCTTAGGTAACTGTTATAAAAGGACGCTGCAGTTTCCTGCACAGTGCCAGTATTGTGCTGCAGACATTGACCAACTTATTATGTATTTGTTTTAAATGTATTATGTATTTGTTTTAAATGTGTTTTTTTCTTGTAAATGTGTTAATTTGACAGTTTTTTTTTTTAAAGAAATTTGCATCAGGTATTTAACACATTATATGTAAAATTCTCCTTTGCTGTAAAAAGACCCTCTATAATTAGTACTGTAGTAATCAAAGTTTTGTTGACTGAGTGGAGGCCGCATATGATTGAGGGAAAAAATGCACATGTCTCACATCCACATTAAACTGCCAAGTTGTCCATCAGAACATCTAACTTTAGCTAAAAACACTAGCATTGATGATGAAACATAATTCCTACAACACTCACATGTTGCAACTAGTCATGTCATCATTCCTAACCTGACAGATGCTTGTTCGGGGGTCACAGTCACATCAAATATAATGTATGTATTTCATGTCACGTTTGGCCAGGGGCTGGGCAAAATGGTTCTGATGGCCTTCATTGGCCCGCAGCAGCCTGCACTTTGAGCATCTATGCTGTAGAGTAACCCCTTCTTTCTAATTCCTTCACAGTGACATGTCCTCCATGGATGAGTCGAGTGCTGTTCACAACAACCAACTGGCCTTCAGCATCTTGGAGAAAGAGCTGGGTATCCCACCTGTCATGTCTGCCAGTGACTTAGCCAACAGTGGTCAGATTGACAAGTTGTCCATGGTGCTCTACCTCACCCAGGTCCAAAGTGTCTTCACGGTGCCAGCAAAAGGTAAACGTTTTGAGTATGTGTTATTTGCAAAAGTAACAAAAATGTCAAGGTATAATTGAAAATCCAGAACAAAACATTGCAATTTACCAACGTTAATGTTTTCACATATGGTGTGGCAGCAGCATTAATCTTACGTAACTTGGTTGCTTAGACACTGCACATGCATTAGCATCACCCTAAAAGGATCAGGTGCCTTCCCACTGAAATGTGTTTGGTGTTGCAAAGTGATCAAATCACTGCTGTCTCTTTAAGAGCCTGTTACCCAGAATTCATTTGGCTTAAGTGCTCAGATGCTGTGCTCAGAGCCAGCCTCTACTGGTTGTGCTGCTCTTCTGCACTAAGCCACCCCAGCAGCTGCTGCAGCAGCAGCAGCAGACAGAGCAAACAGTCACCGTGTGGACCTGGCTTATCACCGTCTGATGGGACTAGGGTCTCTTGACGAGGTTCTACAATTCCCGCACTGAAGGGAGGATTTTCTTCCGGCTATTTGTAGCAGAGGTATTTCTACACTCTTTTGTAGCATGTGGAGTTTGTAAATGTGAGCCCAACGTTTCGAGGCACTGAATGAGCCGAAGTGGGTGTGATATACACTCTCTGTGTCTGTGATGCTCTGCTGCTCTGCTGCTTGGGATCCGCCGACTGATGTGCAGGCACGAGGGAGCTGTCATTTTCCGGTAACCTTATCTGAATGTTGAAAGGATGGGAGTGGTAGACAGGGCAGCAGCGGAAGAGTTTTTATGTGCATTCATGACATTAAGACAAAGTTAAATTCAGCTGCTGCTGTGGCGCTACATTTAATACAAGTAAGAGATTATTTCTATTTCTGACATAGTATCAAACATAACAAGATAGACCTGGAAGATATTAAAAAAGAATATTTTAAGCAGATGTATGCAGAGCTGCACGTAGGCTAACAAAAAAAGGCTCAGGTGCCTTCAAGTTTGCAACCTAGTGTAATAGTAAAACGGACTGAATTTGGCATGTATACGTGTCTGACATTTTTTCTTTTTCATTTTTGGTTGGCTACAGACTCTGCTGCCTTCCTGCCGTTGTCCAAGCCTCTGACTCTCTCCCAGGCACAGTCAGCCGTCTTTTTCCTGAACAAGCTGAAGCACAACTCTCTGCAAAGACGCAAGGTACGCCCACTGACTGCGAGTTCACTGTTTACACAGCACTGTGACGTGTTTGATAAGGATAGAACACCTAGAACACACTGGCTTGTTGGCTGGAGTTCACGTCTGGGCCTTCAGATTCTTGTTCTTGTGCCTGTTATCTCTTTCTGTTATTTTGAGACAAATTGTTAGACGCTATTTCAAGGGAAGTGGTTTCCAGTTAGTCATTGAATTAGTTTGAATGTTTGTTTAAATGTTCTCATAATCAGGTCATATGATAGTTAGTCTTATTTTCTCTGCAGGAAAAGCTGGCAGCTGAGAAAAGAGAAAGGGAAACAATGATGGGAGAAGAGGACAGTGTGAGTTGTGTTGAAAGCTCTCTGTTCTAATTATCTTTTTGCCAATATTGCTTTACTGAATTTAACTCACTGCCTTTTTCCCGCAGACGATGATGCCTCCTCTGTCCCCTGAGCCAAGTCCTACACCGCTCTGCCCTGCTCTTGATCCTGAGCCTGAACCTGGTACAGGTGTGCCAATGACAAACAGCGAGGAGTGTTACTTCTGCGGTCGGATGGTCTATGCGCTGGAGCGCATCAGTGCTGAGGGCAAGTTCTTCCATCGGAGCTGCTTCACCTGCCATCGGTGCAGCATCACGCTCAGACTAGGAGGATACACCTTTGACCAGACTACAGGTGAGTGAGTAAAGATATTTTTACAGTAACTTTTATAGCTTGGTATCTTTTGAAAAATTTACCAATACCACTTCCTGATCAATACTTTTTTCTATATCACAAAATATGTTTTAACAAAAATAAATTACATTACACATTACGGCACAAATCTTTTTATTTTTCAGCTACTACTACGTGGGTAACATAGTTTTTCCTGTGTGCTTCTACCTACCTTTTACCTCTGTAACGTTAGACAGCCAATCACAAACATTAGATCTGCATGCTGACTGGCTCGCTGATGAGATTTACTCCTGTAAATGGTGTAAGGTGTTGAAGTTTGGAATTGAATGAAGAGGCATTTTTCGATACTCAATACTAAGGAGGCAATTTGTTCGGTGCCTAAAAAATATTGAATTCGGTAGCCAGCCCTAGTTTCATATCGGACACAAATACCCATTCAAAATATTGTTGCAATTCTTAGTTTCCAAAGTATCTGGTCATATTTGGTGTAATCTCTACTCTTTTGTATTCCTTTTTAGCAGCCTCTTGTTAGCTTAGTCTTTTTCAGTAAATTATTCCGTATGAATTATAAAGCACTTGCATTTCTCATTTCCACAGCTATCGCACCTTTGGTATAATTTGTTCTTTCAAAGCCAGGATAAGGTTTTGCTACAATACGTGAAGCCCTACTTATTCATTTATTTATGTAATTAATAATTTGCACTGGGGTTCCATTAAGACTAAAAGGACATTAATTGTTTATAAAATCAGCAGTTTCTTTTTTCTCTAGCAAGTCAACATACACTAGTCTCTGACTTTTCGACTCCGACATTGTTTTTGTCTGTGATGTCCCCTCAGGGAGATTTTACTGCGAGCTGCACTCAGAAGAACTGGAGCTGGAAAATGGGTCTGAAACATCTTGTAAGGTGGGTCCCTGAACAGAACAGATGTAAACCGTGAATCCTCATGTTCGTTATGCCTATGTTACACAATCTTTTGTTGCATGATATATCATCTGATCTGAAAACTAATGTTTGTGTCAAAGCACACACACAGTCTGAGGACCAAAACATATCAAACAGGGATGTGTGCTCGCGTTTAGGCATTTTTCAATTCCATTTCTGTTTTCAGGATAGCGAAGGAAATCCCAAAGGAACAAATGAAAGGAACAGGCTTTCCAGTGAAGATTATACACCATCTCCATCCGATGAGGAGAATGAGCACTTTCTGGACTGCGGTCCACCTGCTCACTCACAGTCTCATAAACCTGAAGGACAGGACCACCATATATGGGAATTCAAAGAGGCCGAAGAACCACAAACATCAAAAACTCCCACCGATCCTCTATCTAAAACGGAGGAAGCAGTACCCACTGAGGAGGAGCCAGTGCCCAATCCTGTCCCCAAGCCCCGCCACTCTCGGCAGACCACACCCAGCCTTCAGCCCTCTCCTCCAATAGCCAAACCTCGCACAGTCCACATTCTTAACCCCTCGACTCCAGAAGGACCTCCATCTCCAGCCCCTACAAAAGAGATCTCCAAGGCAGCACCAGACTCCCGTCCGAAGCAATCACTCCGAAAGCTTCAGCTGACCGATGAGGAGAAAAGCCAACTAGTGAATCTTCAGAGCCTCAGTGCGGACTCCGACTCTGAGACCCCTGGTGGATCCTCCTCCTGCTCCTCTTCCTCTGCAACTGCAGGAGGCCCAAGCACTGCTAAACCAGAGGGCCTGGACGGGCAAGAGGAGGAGGGCTACTGGAGCGGGAGCACGGCGAGCCACATGCGGGAGAAGAGGAATCGACGCTGCTTCAGGAGAAAAGAGTTGCCAAGCGGGCAGGCCAGGGTACGATCCAAGTTCTCCCCGTGGAATCTGTCTTCCCCCGAGGATCAGCAGAGACAACCGGCTCAGTGTCCTCATTAATCATCCAGAGGGAGTGGGTGAGTAAGGACTTGTCTACTCTTTGATCTATGATGGAGTGTTTGCAGCGGGAAAAACATTGCTGTGTAACACTTGTTAAAAAAATCTTTCCTGCCACAGAAACAACATTGAGACATGATAACAGCACCTCAGAAGAGGGTGTCGATGGAGATGATGATGATGACGACGACGACGACAATGATGATGATGATGATGATGTTTCAACGAGATGATATTGACTTATTTGATGAGAAAGTAAGGAGAGAAATGGAAAATGATGTTTTCATTTTACATGACGGTGAGCTGCTACATTTTAACAAGTACACTTCCAATACTGACACACTTTGCCTCTAGTTTCAGACAATGCCGTCAGACCCTGTTGAGGCTGAGAAGATGGAGTTGATGAAGATGAGGACACTGGAGCGGCGAGCCAAGATGAGCGAATTACAGCGATTGCGCAAAGCCCAGGTCCGTGTTTCTCACAGCGTTAACAGTACTAATAGCTCGTCTATGTTTTATTGGTCAGTGGCTTCTCCAACTTCACTCAATGAAGCAATCCGCTTGTATATCAATATACAATTTTTATAGTTCATAAATGTGTCCAGAAGTTGAGTTTAGGTAAAGCAATTTTTTCTGTTTTCAGAATATTTGTTGTATGTTTAAGTTCCTGGTTGATTTAGTGAGACCTGTGGTTACTGCTGGTAACAGCTTGTGTGGTTTAATACGACAGGCCTCAGCATTCTGGCTACAGCAAACTCTCTGTAAGCAGCTACTTTGTCAGAAATGCAACAGAAGAGCACCTGGGGCCCTATCTTGCACCCGGCGCTGCAAAAAGCCCAATATAAGTGTCTTTGCTATTTTAAGACTGTCCAGCGCCTATTTCGTATAAACAGCAAATGCACCTGTGCCAATGTGTGCGCCCATGGGCGTGCTGGTCTTACAGAGAGGTGTGTTCAGGTGCATTCTTGGCGTATTGCTATCTTGAGGCAGGGGGAAGTGATTGTGCCATTCACCAACAAAAACCTGGTCTAAAGTCAATAACGCAGCATTTCATTGTTATTTTAACAGTAAATTAGTAAAATGCACCTAGACTCATGTACAGCGCAAGCCAAGGCGCACACTCAGGGAGGCGCAACAGCACACAAACATGCAAAAGATTAAAAATAAATATATTACAATGTGAAATAGTATTATGATATGGTCCGTTAACAAACTGCTCCAAAAAAGCTCTATTGTAGTCCAGCCTTTACTTCTGTGACGGACGTGACGTCACTTTGTAACACCTTAAAATGCTCGCCTAGCTGCTAGCGTGGCACGCCCTCAAACCAAACTAGTTAGAGCGGAGGGCTGAAGAGTTCAGATAGTTTCATTGCATGTCCAGGAGACCGTGCAGACTTAAAACGTTATGTTTAAAAGACTAATTTGTTAATAACTTACCTCTCTGAAACGACTTGCTCCAGTCCAGGTTGTGAAGCAGGTTTGGGTTCTCTGTGTTTTGGGATCAGACTCGGGTTCGAACATGTATGGACGAGCTGAAGCCATAGGTTGCCGGCTGAAGCGGGTTTGTTTTGGATCACACTAGCTTGCTAGTCAGGGCCTGCCCTACTCTGCTTCTGACTACAGTAGGTACTGTGCGACTAGTATGACAAAAATATGGTGTTTTTTGGTACCAACAGCTCAGGTATTTTTTCTTGTTCACCGAATGCTTGCGTCATGTGGACGCGCCGACATTGTTGTTGTTATTACTTAAAATTCCTCATGGGGATACAGAAACTATGCACCACAGCTGTAACATCTAAATTTGCTCAAGCACCCTTCTTACTCTTTCCTGTTTCTGCGGTTCACAGTCCATCCAGAGGAGACTGGAGGAGATTGATGTAACCTTCAAGGAGTTGGAGGATAAGGGTGTACTGCTGGAGAGAACTCTGCGAGGAGAGGCTGGTAAGATCCAGATGCAGGCTTCTTGTTTTTGTATGCATACAAAAACAAGATTCTTTTGATAAAAATGCTAATTCCAGCTTGTTAAATGTGTTCTAGTTTCTTCTCTCCTCGGTGACAGTAAACTGAATATCTTTGAGTTGTGGACAGGAGAAGACATTTGAGGACATCAGCTTGGGCTTTGGGAAACACTGGTCCACATTTTTTTGACCATTTTCTGACATTTTAGAAACCAAACAATGTATTGATTAATCCAGAAAATAATGGACAGATTAACCGACAATGAAAACAATTGTGTTTTGCGGCCCTAGTTAAAATGTTAAACTTTAAATTTTATAAGTCAACTGAATTTACTTGGCACAGCTTACAGAAACGAGATGCATGTTAGCCTAAGGCTTTCTAGTTTCTCTTTAAACAAACTCACTTACACGACTCTTGTGTCACACACAGCACACTGTATCTAGGATTTACATTAAAAACCTGTCTTCCTTTTTTTTCCAACTTCACGAACAAACATCACACAGATTCCCAAACACTGTTTTTTCACCTCCAGGCAGCAGCGGACCTCCTGAAATGATTGAGGATTGGATCCAACTCGTCCACGAGAAGAACGCGCTGTTGTCTGAGGAATCTGATCTCATGGTGGCGTGAGTGCACACTTTGTAAATTAAAATAGTGCTGCACAGTAAAACAGTGCTGCACAGTAAAAGCCTGTGGAAGCATGCTGGGAACACAACACAGCTTTTGCGCAGAGTACAAGTGACACAGTAACCACATAACAGCAAACATCCACATCAAAACACTGTGGTTGCTGTTTGGTAGCAACCAACCTTCTTTATAGTCAGACTCAATGTGTCATATGGCCTAATTATGACCTGCAGCTAAAGCACGCCTTGGCTGATGTTTGTTTTTCTCTCAGGTCTCGGCAGCTGGAACTCGAAGACAAGCAGAGCATGTTGGAGTTGGAGCTCAGGAAATACATGGAGCTGGACGGTGTGTACTCTGGTGTGCACACATAAGCACATTTGTCGCCGAAGCTTATTGAATAGGCCTATTGATTTTAAAGCAGTTAGAAGAGAGCAAGCCAACTTAGGAACAAGCACCAGTTGTGTTAAGCCAAGTCTGTTGAGATAGTCATTGCCTGTTTCCTCTTCTTAGAACATCAGTGCTTTGGCACCATGGCCCTGTTTACCCAATCATGCAAACAATCAATGCATTTTGTAATATATTGGCCCAAATGTAAGATGATATTTGTTTATAGAAATTTCATTAGAAACAGTGGGGCTTGTTTTATATTTGAGGACTAGACTGTTATGTATTCCCAACATCAGATATTGTATTGGAAGCATGGATGTATAATAAGGCAGTGGCCCGTTCATTCCTATGAATGAGTTGCTCAGTGGTGCATGAAGCCCCCATGGGAGACAAAAATTCCCCGGGTGATCGGCATTACTTCTGCACTGTGCAGCAGTGTCCCATAGATCAGGTGCACTAGAGACCGGCACTGGCTGAGCAGGCTACTTCCGGTTAAGCACTGTGCTAACTTGAATCGGGATTAAATGATTTAATCATACGGTTCTTGCTTTCCAAGTTTTATCAGACTGAACAGATCAAATTCTGATTGTGAAACGAGTCATCTTGCGGGGGTTGTGACGCTCAAAGAAAAATATATCCACATATTTAGAGACATCTCTTTCACCTTGTAGGTCTATGAGAGAGTATTTTTGGGCCAGAAGGCCCGGGAGTTGCAATTCCATCTTGACCGCTTTGTTCAATTTGCTTCAAAGCTTGGCACACTTCCTGGGAGCCTGATTAGAAGGCAGATAGTACCAGTTGCATTATGGGTTGGTCGTACCATTCATGGTGCTAGGCTAGCAAGTTTTTTTTTAAGTCTGTTCAAAGTGTGTCTTTTAGGGTGATTGTAGTCAGGTACAGACTTTTAAAACTCTCTTGAAACAATACTCATATGCCCAGAGAGATCCTTCTCTAAAGCTATTTCATTGTAAGAGATGGGCGACAAAACCCACAGTCCCTGTCCTGTGTAAACATACACTTTAAAGTCCAGCTGAAGCTAGTCCCACTCTTATATTGAAGTCCTTTCCTTTGCACTGGTCTCTTTACAGCCATCTGAAGGCCAGCACGGCAGATCCGCATGTTACATTTTGTGTAGTCTCCCATTGCCAGACGTTCCTCCACAGCGCCAGGGAGGAAGGCTCTGGCTAAACCACACAGCCTTCTGGGATGGAATAAATGCATGCTCTGGTTTTTTGACATTTCATTCATTGATTTAAACCAATCACAATCATCTTGGGTGTTGCTATGCGCTGGACGGAGTAACGGTGCTTCTGCTGAATAGCCTTGGGAAGGAACTTAGTTTGGTGGAACATGTGTAAGATCAGAAGTAGTTTTAGTCGTCAACAGAAAACTAATATTGGACAGATAGTCTAGCTAAACAGAGTTTAAAATTCCAATACAAAGAATGTAAAGGTAATTGTACTCTAGCAATTCTGGAAGTGGAACATTGTGGATATAGACTAAACTAAAGCTAATATGAGGCCCAGCAGTCTAAGTTATTGACATCAATATGGTATTTTCCAATTATTATGTTTGGGGGTAACTTGATTTGATCATCTCAAACGAAGACTCATTGGCTTTTGATATTATAAGCTATTATTAGCTTTGGCTGAACTTTGAAATGCATTTTGGCACTGAAAGATGACTTAAAAAAATGTGTACCTATCCTTTAAAATGTTTAGGAACCCCAGCTGAAGCTACAGCTGTTTCTTTTAAGCAGTATAGCTGCCACAGAAATAATACATTTCTATTCTAGGTTAAAAAAAGAAGCTCTGGGAAACTTTACCAACAGGAGTAGTCTGAAGTCTGAAGAACAAAAAAGGCGAGGTTGTCTTATAATAAGGGTCATTTTGTATTCTGACCAATACAATATTACACATCTTTCTTCATGTTAGACCTGTTCCATTGACTCAGTCTGGCGACGGTTTAGCCTCTGGGGGCAAAATTCTGGAGATTCCAATGAAGACAGCGGATAACCAGGCCAAGATTCATATGCAGATATCTGTCCATAGAGATTACTGGGTGAAAATGTGTTAATTTAAACTTGCAATAACATATTTATTTGGCCACATGAGGGCAGCAGAAACAGGTTTTGAACACAACACTGACATATTATTACCTTTGAATTTAAAACAGCTGCTTACTCCAATATTCACTCTCTTAGCTCTTGTTTGTGGTCAGTTCTAATTCCTAAAAAAAAAAAATCAACATAATATATAAATATCATCTTTAGCTGCTAAATGCTTCACCAGCTAGTCTCTAACTATGTCTTTTCCGTTTTGTGCTGAGCAGTAGTGCACAGTGGGTTTGAGCATTTTATGTTCCTGCCGTGGCTTAAAGGGACAACCAAAGAACCAAAACAGTGAAGTTTGTGCCAAACTGCTAAACAATGAGCTTGAAATCACTATAAAGCTCCACAAAGCTAAGGAGGAGCCACAGGTCCAAGTGATAATTCTCTATTCTCTCTCTATATATTATTACTAGGGGCAACCCCTTTCACATGGTTTTCACATTGCCGTTGACATGTTATTATAAAAATATTGATTATTATATAAAGTGTGCATGTGTGTTTGTCTGACAGACAAGACAGCAGAGCAGCAGACAGAAGAAGACCGGATCCTCCAACAGATGATCGAAGTGGTGGACATGAGGGACTCGCTGGTGTCGTTTCTGGAGGAGAAGAGGCTGAAGGAAATAAGCGAGGAGCAAGAGGCCTTTTCTATCAAGGAGGCTAAACGCCACTCCAAGGCAGGATCTCAGGTTCACTGGGCGTAAGGCGTTAACACACACACATCCTCAGTGTGTAACAGTCTGTATTTAATGTACAGTAGATGCCCTCTCATCTACTGTATGTAAGATCTTCAGACTTGAAACTTAACTTGTGCAAAGCCAAAGATGATACAGAATTGTTGCGGAGGGTAACGCACCACAAACTGTGTCTCTTCATACAACTAGGAGTCGAGGCTAATGGGCCAGAGTGAAAATCATTTGCAATCCACCCCCTAGAGGGACACATAAGCCTGGGGATCTGAGGCTTTGACTTGATGCGTCCAATAACTCCCCGCCTAAGCCCTGCCTGCTACGATCGTGAGGTCGCTGCAGTGGACAACATATTAAAACGGACCCATAATGTCTGCTACACTTTTGAGCAACCACCGCACAGCAAATAATCCTTACCCAGGCTGGGACTTGGCCTGGTTTTGGTGTAGAGACTAAGTAGCATTAAATTAATGGGGTGGGGAACCTGCAGTAACTTAGAGATAGATGGAGATTGAAAGCACAGGATGGATGGGGTTTTTAAAACATACTTTTATGTGTTTTACTTTTTTGTGCTGCTGCTCACAATGACATAATATACATATAATTCTATGTTTAGTATTTGTATACTGAATAAATTCTAGAAATATGATGAAAAAGAGGTATTACCGTATTAATATTATAAAATTTAATTATTATTCATGATTCATTTTTATTATGTAGTTTCCTTTTTATTTATGGATATAGTAGTGCTTCCTGCTGTTTACCATGTCCGTTTCCCGTTAACACGTTTGATAGACATCTTGGGTTGGTGATTCAGTCCTCCTGAATCAGAGTTTGGGTTTTTACTGATGGCCTTTGAGGGTCGGCTGCTCTTTAAGTGGAGGTGTATATGAACACAGGGATTCGGGGTTTTATGAAAAATAGACTTCTATTTATAAATGCTATCTTTTATCATTTGCAGGTGTTCCTATTCATGTGCTGCCAGAATAGCCAAAATCGAGACAAAGACCCGTTTGTTATTGTGAACAGGAGCCTTATCCAGTCATTGTTCTGCCATTTTATGCCGCGTGGACGGCACTTCATAGTATATCAAATAAAGATCATGCACTTTGATGTTTCAGTTTCCATGTTTTTGAGAATATACTGCAGGTCTTTCGTTGGTGTAATGCATGTCCAGTCCGGTCAGGTGTTTTGTTTGTTACTGACATATTGCCATAACCTTGGCTCTTCAAATAACTACAGTACTTTAATACTGTAGTAATATAGAGGGTTTGCCTGCCATGCAATTCAAACTTCTTACCTCTAGGGTGCACACTTGTCCCTCTACGTACACTTTAAGGAGAAAACAAGCTTATCAGAAAAGGAAGAGGTTTTCAGATGCTTTAATTGAAACAAAACAAATTGCAGCACCTCAATGTAGAAATACTAGCGTGACAAGCCAGACCCAGCTGCGTCTAGATTTCTAGGCTATAGAAATACTCCACTACAAGTAAAGGTCCCACTTTCAAAACGTCAAAGTACAAAAGTACTGTCAGCAAAATGTACTTTAGCAACAGTAGTCATTAAGCAGAATGAATATTGAAGTATTATTACAGATGCATTTATGTGCAAGCAGTGCTTTAATGTTGTCGAGGTGGAGAGTATTTTTACATTGTAGTTTAGTCTATTAAAATTTTATATTTAATATGATTTAATAAGGTTTTAATGGGACATCTTAACCTTAATTACTGTCAGATGCAGTGGAGTAAGAAGTGCAATATTTCCATCTGAAATAAAGTGCAGTACAAGAGTACAAGTAGCATAAAATGGAAATACTTATGAAAGGTACATTCCATTACTGCGGCTTATACTCTACACATGTGATTGATGTTTTTCATGCAGTCAGTAATATGGAAAAGAAATACATTTTATTAAAAAAAAAAGAATCTTTCAAATAAGATAACCAGTACAAGATGCTACTAGACTGTTCAGAGGAGCTAACATACTGATGTCAGCCTTTCATGCAACTTCTCAATCTTTATCGGGCTGTTAGATGCACATTCATGTCCAAGATGTACATTTAAAGAAGAAATCATTATTTTTAATAGCACAGAATTGGCTTATGATTAACATGCTAAATAACTAGTTACATTGAATTATTTTGCAGATGTGTCTTCAAAATGTGCCTACATTGGATAACAAGGGAATGACTTAAACTGGAGAAAAGAAGGTAAGAGTTCTGTGTGGGCACTATTAAAGCAGCCATATAGAAAAGGTATTGGTTTAACCTCAGAAATAGCCTCATTTTTAAAAATGTGTGTCTGTTGACTAACTATAAATATGTATCAGACCTTATGATCTTAGGGGGGTGCCTGTGTGGAGGATGAGCACTATGTCTGGATGTTGTGGAATGAAGGTGAGTAATTAAAGTAGATTATTAAGGCGAGACTACCCACCTAAATGTAAATAATTTTTATTATATAACACACTAAACGAAAAGACAAGAAGAAACATGATGGTGTGCACATATCACACACAGATCACTAATTTCATGCGAGCACTAACTTCACTATGATCTCAGGTTATGTGAGCAGTGAACAGCTTTAGCAACTATTTGATTAACTCATGTAACATTTTATAACTACCTTTATAACTCGTTGAGTGGATTTAAATCCTGATTACCTTTGCTGAATTATGTTTTGAAGTTCTGTAGATGTGATATGTCTGAATTTCTTCTATGACTCTTCTTCATCTGAGAGCGGCCTTTATTAAATTCTGTACACTTTTCAGTAACAGATCAGGTCGTACAGTCTTGCATTGCCAGACCTATTGCCACAGTGGAGTAAGTTCTGGCTTCACCACACATACATTCTGGAATAGGAGCTCTGTTTGCATTTAAACCAATCACAATGGTCTTGGGCGGTGCTAAGCTCCGGACGCAGCAGCGGTGGCTCAGCAAAATACTGCCAGGTGCTCTTGAGCAACGCAATTGCTCAGGGCACTAGTCCAGCACTGGCAGCCCACTCACTATGACATCTCTCCATCCTTTGCACAGCATATGATATATGAGCAAGAGAGTCAAAAGTTATCATAGAAGTAGTATGTCCCAATTGTATGCATGCAACAGTACATACTTTGTAAGGGCAACTGCAGTACATACTGACAGTAAATAGAAAAGTATGCTGTTTGGAACTAAGCCTCAGACAGGGCTACCAGTTCACACCGTTTCACACCTGCCAAGCCCAGTCCCCCACCGTTGGAGCTCCCGCCGCCTGGCTGGAGTCGTGGTTAATCTCCTCGGTAGTTTAAAAGGTTCAACCTTGTCTTTTAAGCTTGTTGGAGATGCTAACACCAGTAAAGCCTGTTGACGCTGTTTATCAATCAGTACAGACACGACAGAAGAAGTCGCAGGTCCTCCTGTAAAAGCTTCAGTACTACAGTGGGAAAATAGTGTAAAAGTGAAATATTACTTTGGTATAAATATTCAGAAAAAAACTATAAATAAGACTTTTAATGACAATTAGAAGTAAGGGTACTCATGTGGATAAAAATCAGAAGTGCTGCTACTCAGTATTGGTGAGTACTGCACTGCTAACAACTTTATTTAGCTCTTCTGCAGTCAAATCTAATGACTGTCAGATACAGTAGGTGGAGTAAATCAGCTCCCTGAAATGCAATGAAGCACAAAGTAGTAGTAAAATGAAATACTCAAGTACAAGTACATCTCATGAATAGGCCTATTTGACTCTATGGGAAGTCTACAGTGCTTGTCAACCAGAGGATGTATTGTAATATACTGTAATTGTGCTGTAATTATCTGGCAGCAGGACTGGGACTCCACTGTAATATATTTTAATCACACTGACGTTTTGGATCCACTTCTGGAACACCTCCGTACTGAATTACTGAGTGTAGCATCTCTGGGTGTGTGAGGACATTGTGGACAATGATGTTAATCTTTGACAGCTTCATGAACACAATGACATTTTAATATCATTTTTTTTTGCATCAATATGAAGCAGCACTTTACTTATTTGGGTGATTTTATTTATCATAATAATCCTAATCCTAATGTATACTTTATTAATCCCACAAGGGGAAATTACAATTTAGGCCTGAATTACACACCCATGCTCATGCATGCACTAATGGAGAGATGTCAGAGTGGGGGGGCTGTCCATGGAAAGGCTCCCCGAGCAGTTGGGGCTTTGGTTCCTTGCTCAAGAGCACCTTGGCAGTGCCCAGGAGGTGAACTGGCACCTCTCCAGCTAGTCCACCACCATACTTTGGTCCGTATGGGGACTTGAACCGGCGATCCTCCGGTTCAATATACCACGATATTTACTGATGTTTGGATTTAAAGACACAGAAGAATATCCATACGTATGTCCACTATAATGATATGTCCGCTATAATTTTACAAACCATTTTACTTTTTGGGTGTTAAAATCACCCGAGCTTAAACGCTCTTAACGCGCATGGAGCTCCGCCCAAGAAGATTATGATTGATTTAAAGAAATGCAAACAACCTAGAGCGGTTTTTTTCTCCTATCCCAGGATGTATGTGAGGTGTAGAGCTTACCTTACCAGACCTTACTCCACAGCGCTGTGGAGTAAGGTCTGGCGATGCGACTCTAATAAGCCATTGGTAATCTCCAAAGCCTTTATACAGGGCGCCTTATTACACAGCGGCACCCTGCTATAATATAATAACCAATACTACTCATCACCATGCATTTCAAAATGGCAGTGACTTTCTCTCAATCCTTCCAAACTGACTGTGCGTACCTGCGCACGCGCGTGCACATTTTGCTGTTTTGAATGAATCGTGCGGTTTTGGAAAAGCTGCGCAAGAAGCGTCGTTTTCTACGTGAACCTGTAGCTGCGTGCAGCAATGAGTACTGCAGCAGCAGCACCCTGAACTCCAGTCTCAATGAGCGCCTGTGACACTGGCAACAAGCCCTCCCCTCACCTTCTCTCCATGGATGTAATCTCTCTCTCTGACTTGACAACAGGTACTTTTAAGATCTCAGACAAAGTAATCTCTCCCGACCTGGCAGGAGAGTCCGAGCAGAGCTCCTACAGCGCAGAGTATCTGGGTAAGTCTCAGCCCCTCTCTACTTTATCAATACATCTCACATCTGGTGTTTAATTTAGACGCCTGCAGTTTTTCAGCCCATAATCAGGTAGAGGGCCAGTGGTGTTAGGGTTAGTCATTTGTATTCCGTGCGTAATTTTGGGGTGTAGTTTGGCGACTTCTGCGTTAACAATGAACATCATGTGTCATTGTATGAGAACAAACTTGCCTATGTTTCACTATCGCTCAGACGGGAGAGCTCTTTGGTTCAAGCCTGATGTGAATATCTGATCCGATTTTTTTGCCGCAGAGTGGTCTTTCCGCGGATGCCGCAGCCAACTTGGTGTTGTAGCATGAGAGAAGAGGGGCTGCAGAACGCCATCCACTGCCCGCCACTATCACATAGTCACACAGTCTCTTTGCTTTCTGCGTTATTATCATGCTGTCATTTACGCGTCAGGGTGAAAAAAACACAACTGAGCTTATACTACTACCAGTAGGACTCATCTGCAGAATAAAGATAATGTGGAAATAATTTTGCACAATTTAAAACAACCAAGTAACCGCATGTGATGTGGAGCTGCTGCAGGATTTGACGGCAAATGAGTTTGGATCGCTGCTTCTGGTTTAGAACAAATTCTCCAGCATGTAGTGCGTAATTTACAGGGTGTGTGTGGGTGTTTGAATCAATGTGGGGAGACACTTTCAGAGATACATTAGAGTGTAATACCTTAAATGCACTATGCTGCAACATATGCATTGCATTATGCTGCAACATATTAAAAAAAAAAATATCACCATTATCTTTTTCTCATGAATTCAAAGGGCCACATGTAGAAAATGTATTTGAGTTCTGAGGTTTTTTTTCCTCAGAATTCTGACTTTAAACTTTTCCACATATGGCCATTGTTCATGTTCAACATGTATATTTCCTGTGGTAGTGAATCAAGACATTTATTCTGCATTTGAAGTTATTTGTTCGAGGCTATCATCCGGTATTTATAGCCTATACCTGTGAACGGGTCAGTTCTACAGATCAACGGCTACTAATCCCTTACATAAGAGAAAGTAGGACAGGAAAGCAAATTGGGTAACCTGCTCATTTAAACTGTTCCTAATCCTTCTCAGTACATACAGTTTAATTGGATAAATAATTCCTTCTAATCCGGAGGGAAAAGTTTATCATTTGAACAAAGACAAATATTTTGCTTTTGTTTAAAAAAAATCAAGACAACAGATGTCTCTTACTTTTCTCCTTGTTTGACATCTCTGAGAGATTATTTATCCACACACTGCAGTATAGTGTCAATTGGCCCTGGTTACATATCAATTACATATCAACATCGAAATGTGAGGCTAGATATCGTCCTAAATTTTGGATATTGTAATATCTTAATTTTTCTGTTTTTAAAGCAACACTAAAGCACTTTTCCCGTTTCGGTCCCCCTACAGGTTGGAAGTGGAATTGTCCATTTACATTATATTATGCAAATTTGGCAGATTGGGAAAGCAGATCTGTAGTTCGAATGAGACATTACAACAGCGGTAATGGACAATTCCACTTCCAACCTGTAGGGGGACCAAAGTGGGAACATTTCTTTAGTTTTGCTTTAAAGGCTGCATTACAGTAAAGTGATGTAATGTTCTGAACTTAATGTTGGCAAAGTTAAGCATCTGCTACAACCGGGTTCCAAGGCCATTGTAGGGGAAAAAATAATGTTATGGACTCGGGAGAGATAGGTAATATTCAGAAGAAAAACAATCTAATTTAAAGTAAATTTACAGCAAAAGAACTTACTTGGATATTCTCTGAGATTAAAGTGGTAAATTTGGAGTTGGAATGAATTAGTTCTCTGCAGTTTTCACCCTTTGCAAAGTCATCCAGTGTGCCTGATTGGACTCTTTGGCGGGTCATATGACACCAAAAGACTTTCTTCTTATGATTATGATTAGAGGGAGCCTGGACCTGTAACTAAGTATATTTAGTCAAGTACTGTACTTAAGTACAAATGTTAAGGTACTTTACTTGAGTCTTTTCTTTTCATGCCACTTTCTACTTCTATTCCGCTACATTTCAGAGAGAAAAATTCTACATTTATCTGACAGCTTTAGTTACTAGTTACTTACACATAAAATCTGATGTTTTTTATAAATTAAACTAGCCAACAATATTAGGGCCTACAAGTCCAGTTGAAATAATTAGACCATTAAACACACAACTGTTTGAATCCTTTACACTTTCTAAAATGTTTTTTGCAGTGGTAATGGCACTTTTACTTAAGTAAAGGATGTGAAAACTTCTTCCACCACTGACAATGAGCCTTATAAGAATTAATATTACCTCAGTGTTGACGTTGATTCTTTTCTTTCTCCCTAGTGAAAGGAATCCCTGTGGAAGCGCCTGCAGACATGGGTCGTCAAGAGGGTGACCACGTGTGGAAGAAGGTCACTGAAAACATCCACGAGGTTTTCGACTTCATGGAGGAGTTGGGATCGTAAGTGTGGTGTTACTTGTGTGCTATATATATATCTATATCGATGACGTTCCACTTCTGGGATTGTTCACCTTCTGCTCCCTTTGTGTTGGTGTTCTAACCTCCGGTGGATTTCTGAGGACTATGTTCACCTGGTCCTCAGATCTCTGCAGGGTAAATCCAGACAGCTAGCTAGACTATCTGTCCAATCTGAGGACTATGGTTACCTGGTCCTCAGGTCTCTGCAGGGTAAATCCAGACAGCTAGCTAGACTATCTGTCCAATCTGAGGACTATGGTTACCTGGTCCTCCAGACAGAGCTAGACTATCTGTCCAATCTGAGGACTATGGTTACCTGGTCCTCAGGTCTCCAGGGTAAATCCAGACAGCTAGCTAGACTATCTGTCCAATCTGAGGACTATGGTTACCTGGTCCTCAGATCTCTGCAGGGTAAATCCAGACAGCTAGCTAGACTATCTGTCCAATCTGAGGACTATGGTTACCTGGTCCTCAGATCTCTGCAGGGTAAATCCAGACAGCTAGCTAGACTATCTGTCCAATCTGAGGACTATGGTTACCTGGTCCTCAGATCTCTGCAGGGTAAATCCAGACAGCTAGCTAGACTATCTGTCCAATCGGAGTTTTCTGTTCAATGTAAATCAAATTGATTTATTTACATACAAAGTAGGGCTAGGCAATTAATCCAATTTTGAACGCGACTTCCATTTCGATTCCTTACGATCACAAGAACAATGTAATAGAGAAAAATTATTATTTTGCACTATTTATGTTATATATTATATTATGTTTTGCAAGTTAACTTTTATTTGAAGGGGAATTCAAAAAGTTCAGCGGGAAAAGTATAAAGGGAAATTTCACAGTTCAAGGTGTTTTGACTCTTGTTTTGTTTTTTTAGTTCAATAAATGCAACATCTTTCCTAAAGTCAATGAGTAATCAAATAATCGTGGTTTCAATTTTGACCCAAATAATTGTGGTTATAAATTTGTTTTACATATTCGAGCAGTCATATTCATTTAAGAGATCTTGTTCAGTTGTTATACTGTAGAATTTCTTCCTGTAGTACCCCTGGGAATATGAAGCGTTGCTGGAGTTTTTTTTGAGTGATATTAAGGGAAACTACAGTAAACTGGTGTTAGACCCATGTGCTGTTTGAGTGGGGGGGACAGATCCTGGTTTGATTGGATTGGACATGAGGAGGCCTCCTTTACTGAGGTCTTCGACAACAAGACGCTCAGCGCGGATTATTCAGTGTGATGGTGCCTGGCTGTGACTCAGCATAAGCAGTTCCTTCACACAAAAACACATAACTAACAATATTTGGTCTACTTTCAGTTATGTTCACGTTGAATGGTGATACTCTGCTCACAAAAAAGAAAAGGAAATGTAAAAAAAAAAATAGTTAAAAAGAAAGAGCTGCAAACACATTATTTAATCATATAGTTGATTGACAGAAATATAATCTATAATCTAAACACCTATTTTGGTAACCTGGTAACAAACATCCTCTGGTCGGGTTTCGCTGCATCTCTCCATCCAATGGGATAATAAACTAAACATCTTTGGGTTTTTTAACAGCTGGTTGCCAAAAACAAACTTATTTTGGCTTTGGAAAATATTGATCGACATGTTTCACTATCTTGTGACATTTCATAGACAAAAGAACAAATCGACATGTCAAGAAAATTCAAAGCGATTGGGAAGCAAGGAGATTGATGGATTAGTTACCAGTTGATCTTAAAGTTAATTTCAATTGATAGCCATGAAGGTAATGTTTTGCAGCATGTTACTGTACACTGTGCACAAACTGTTTCCGCTTTCTGTGAGGTTATTTACAAAAGTTAAAAGACAAGGACAATCCTAAAAACATCATACATATGTGAAATGGGACATACTGGTAAGCTATCCGATGCTTGTATAAAAGGGGCACAGACACTAGCAAATGATACACATTGTAAATACTATCATATGTATTTGTATAAAAAAGGAAACAATATAACAATATAATTTACAACCTATAAAAAGAAGAAACCCAAACTACCCTAACCCTGACAAAGCGGTCCCAAGATATTTAATACAGTCTCATTTAATAGATAAAATGTTAAATAATAAAATGCAATACACAGTAACCTATAACAAGTGAGAATGAAACAGTGGAAATGAAAAAAATTTAGAAATCCCCAGCCGTTTGGAGAATTCAAGCTTTAACATGTTTTAGCAGTAACTGTTGTCTTAGTCTCTTTTTAAAAGCAAAGAATATTTTAATAGTGTCAACCCTGATACTCAGCAGCTGGTCTTCTGGCAGTCTGGCTGGAAAAAAGCAGATCACAGGCCAACAGGTAATAAAGGCTGCCAGTGTGACATCTGTGTATGATCCATACTAAGGGCCTCTTGAGTACAGTACAGGATATAATATACGGCCCAATTAGTGTACAGGAATTACTTGTATTTCCCCAAACACTTTGTTAAACAACTGCAAAAGTTTTATGCAAAAGGTAGGCAAAGATGTATAAACTTGTGATAAGTATCAACATTCAATTTCAAGATAGAATGATCCTTTGTTTTTCATTTATTCATTCAACCTTTATTTATACTTGAGAGATCATTAAAGGTCCAGTGTGTAACTTTTGTAGTTGTGCATTATCAAAATCTGTGTTCCCAGTTCACAAACTTGTCCTTTTTTATGAATATTGACCACCGCCATCAATTTCAAGTGTTCCGATTGGCTTGAAATTTTACATTTGCGCTTGCATGAACTGGGGTAGACTTTCCATAGTCGTGCGCCATCTTGAAATACATTAGCCAGTAAGGGACATGCAGGACGTACTGCTTCGCCTTTCGCGTTTTAGCTGTCACATGATAAACTCACAGCTGCTGCTTATGCTGCTAATGGGTATCGTAGCTTCCCGGGAGGTCTGAAGAAGGAAACATAATGGATCACACGTTATCTTAATACCTTCTGCGCTGGAGTGGGACAAACAAATCTACTTGGAAATTTCACATTGGACCTTTAAGGGGGCAGCCCTTGTTTACAATGACATTGCATTGAGACAGTTACAAAGACACAGAAAGGAAAAACAACACAGAAAAGAAAGCAACGCTCACGATCTGTGAAGTGGATGTGCGCTAGCTCTTCCAGAGGTAGTAGACCAGAAAGGATCCTGGGCATGACGGTGTGTCACCATCCTGCCTGAAAATCTGGGATGACCAGCTGGCCCCAATCTTCACTCAGATCTTCAACAGGTCACTGCAGCTTTTGCAAGTTCCTTCCTGCTTCAAACCCTCCATCTCTGGACTAAATGACTACAGGCCTGTCTCCCTGACATCATGAAGTCCTTTGAAATGACTTGTGTTGGCCCACCTGAAGGACATCACAGTCCCCTTGCTGGACCCCCTGCAGTTTGCCTACAGGGCTAACAGGTCTGTGGATGATGCAGTCAACTTGGGACTGGTTAACATCCTGCAACACCTCAACTCCCCAGGGGCATATGCAAGGATCCTTGGTAGACTTCAGCTCGACGTTCAACACCATCATCCCGGAGTTCAACACCATCATCCCAGACATCCTCAGCACCAAACTCTCCCAGCTCACTGTACAAGTAGAAGTTTGGAGTTCCAAAATCAGATTTCTAAAATGTCCAACAGCAACAAGTGAGTTGATTTGGAGAAAGTGTTATTAGCTTGTGAAACATGAAGTTAAAGCCAGTCGGCAGTTTGCAATAAGATTAAAGATAGGGAACCAAACAGAGACACAAGAGCCCGTTGAAGGATTACTGTAACTGTCTGAGCTGCTGGAGGATTTGGCCGGACTGCTTTTGTCTCTGTTGAAGGAGGGACAGAGTGAACTCTCCTAGCTGTTTAGCCCGTTCTCAGTTATACGGTTTTTCGTCTTTGTGTCCCCCGTCACAATAAAGGGAAGAGAATCCAGAGGAGACAGGAGATTGCGTCAAACATTAAATACAGCTTTTCCCTTTGGGCCTCATCACACTAGTTGTGTAAACAACATCCTCATTGTTTCCTGGCAATGAGGACGCAGTCTCTCCACGGCTAAATGCAACTCTCAAAAGGCACAGAGCAATTTCATTCTCTTCAACATACCAACTCAAATTAGCATGCCAGTGATTTGTGATTGCCCTTATCTGGTGTTCATGTTCAGGGCTTGATTGATGATTTCTCTTGAGAGTCCCAATGAGGAGATCCGAGGAAGTAAATGAGCTGTGGTAACCAAGGAGAAATCAGCTGAGCAATAGGATGTAAAGTGCTGTGATGATGCTGTGGGGGCAGCTTGTTCTGGTCTGCCTTCCTGAGCCTCCATAGGGCAGCATGTATGAGTGTGTGTGGTTACATTTGACACAATACACTTATTAGAAAACATGCAAAATGGGAAATAAAACTGACAACAGTAATGCATCGCACTGTGCTGTTGAATGAATACTCAGATATTCCAGGAGGTGTGTGTGTTGTTCCTCTTAGGGCTGCACAATATGAGGATATTACTCATACTTGTTTTTAGTATTCTGCTAAAATACAACTAATTGCTTGTTTATATAAAAAAAGAAAATATTTTCCAACATTCTTTAATTGAACAAATAGAGCATTGAATTAAAGATTAAAAAAGGCTTCACTAAAAAGTTTTGTACTGCTATTTTCTTTCAACAACAAAAAATCTCAGAGTATCTTTCGCGATATGTCGCAGGCTTCCACGTTATGTTCATTGTGCCAGTTTATGTCATGATGACAATAATAAAATGATACATTGTGCGGCTCTAATCCTCATTAGAGGACAATCCTTCATCCTTCAGGTTCAATGCCGTCACCTTATAGGTAGGACTGTTGGAGCTTGTTGTTCCCAAGGATGCCTGACGCACACGCTCTGTTTCTGACCTTTGACCTTTGCACCTAGAGCAATCAGCCTGCCACGGTTCTATTATGTCAGGGATAAAGCACCTAATCCACCCGGTAGAACACCTGGTCCCAGTCAACGCTGAAGATAGCATGGACACAGAGCTCAAAAATAAGCTGCTGACATGCGAAGAGTTAAGCCACAGAGGTATTCTCAGTTGAACCCCTTGATATTGTTATTTCTTTTTCATTCTGATGTGCTCCGATAAATTGAGGTTGTTTCCAAGTAGGCAAAGAAAAATAGTAACTATAAAAATTAATAAAAACAAAACAGCATTTTGTTCACACTTTAAGGTAAATGTTGTTAGCTTGGTTCTGTCTGAAGATGACAAGTCTCGCACTTATTCTCGGATGACACTTTTTGGTTTTTGTACAGATATAGTTTAGCTGTGTGTGCCCCCACTCTCCTTTTTCCAGTCGTTATGCTAAGCTAAGCTAATGTCTCAAAATTTTCATCTACCTGTCAGTAGCAAGTGTATTTTCTATAATGTCAAATTATTAGTTTACCTATTACCCATGTAGACAAATGGGACTGACACTCCCACTCTCTTAATCATAAAGACTTTCATGTATTTGAAGCCCTGCAAAGAAATGATCACATTTGACATCTGAACAACATATAAGAAAGTAAAAGCTATCCCTGATTGGCTGAGAAAAATGCAAGGTAGACCCATTAAGAGGCCAATTGTTGGGTGCCCAGATAGCTCAGTTGGTAGAGCGGGCAAAAAAATGCCCAAAAATAATCTTTAAAAAAAATGAAAAAGAGGCTGAATGGTTAGTGCTAAATGGTTGTGGTTTTCAGTTTCCGGTTGCATTTTGTTTGCTTTTTGTTTCCCTTGTTCCTTATTCACAGACAGGTTTTGCCCTCTGTCCGTTTAGTCTTTGTTTACCTAGCTTTACTTCCTGATTTATTTTTACAATGTTCCCTCATTCGCTTACTCACTAGGGGCCAGACGTGTTGAGTTTATTTACGTGAAAACCCTGAAAAAGTCACAAAAAAGTGTCTTAGCCATCGTAGAATTTAGCAAGTCATGAAAAACAAACATTACATTTGTTTCTCAGCCTGAATATTTAACTCTCCTCTTGTCCTCGGGGTTAATTTTTCTATATCAGAAAATTGGGTTCATTCAACCAAAATGTAAAAAGAAACGGTCTAGACAAGTAAAATAAATCATCAGTTCACTACTCTTACTGAATATGGGTGTTTTATTTCATGTTATGCCATTTTTTTTTTAAAGTAAAAGAACTTTGAAAAAAGTGACCAAAATGACAGAAAAAGATTCAAAAACGTTGGCAAAAAAAATAACAAACGTCCAAAAAAGCACAGAAAAACATCGGGAAAAGCTCAAAACGTCAGGTGACAAAAATGTTCCAATAAAAGTTTGACCCAGAAAAACAAATTGTCAATGGGAAGAAAACACGAGGGTTAAAAAACCTCTCTGGCTCTCCAGGGAATTCTGAGTCTCATAGTCAGCAAAACTGTCAAATTCTGCAAGGCAGCGTCGCATAATTAAAGTATGAAAAACTGTTTCCATATGTTATTGGTGTGGTGCACAACAAGTCGCGCCAAAATTTGCCGTGAACCTAAATTGAAATGCAGGCCGGATCAAAATTTGCAAGGGGCCGGATTTGGCCCCCGGTCCTTGGGTTTGACACATGTGCAGTACGGGGATTGACCAAACAAGATTTTGGACACTCTGAAAATATCGTTGTTTCTAATACGTCCCTGAAACAAACCCAGCACCCTGGAGAATAATAAATATATACTGTATACAACAGTATACATACTGTATACAACATATACTGTGTATGCGGTATATGTTGCATGTAACGTTTCCATTGTGTAGAAACAAAAGCCCGCTCCATTTATCAGGCTTTTTGCTCCTTTTTCTCCTCAGGTTAAACATGACCACGTTGCATTGTTGTATACTGGAGTAAAATGTAGAGTACATCATATACACACTCAAATTAGCTGAGCATTGTGGGTATTTAGGAGTAGACTATATAATGAATGTAATTAGCCACGGAGAATTCGAACACCACTACAAAATGGCAAACACTCTATATAGAATACTATTTCTGTGCTAGGGATCGGCATCGGACGCAGCTCCTGTCTAGCTTTGTTTCCTAGTGAGTCAGATTAGTCCCTGATGTGTTGCACCTGTTCCTCTGCCCTCATGTCTCCTGTCTCTCGTTGCACCCTTGTTGCTTTGTGTATGTAGTCTGTGTGCTAACTTTGTCTGCTGTCAGTTTCATTTGATGTCGTTCTGCCGGTGTCTTGTGCTCTGCTTTCTGGTTTCCTCTCATCTTTGGCCTGGCATGCAACTTGAATTGTAAGTTTTGTTAATTAAAATCATTTCCACTCTCTGCTGCCTCCTCGTTTCCTCTCTCACTTTGGGAGTATTGATGCACACCCTGGAACCATTACTCTATGCTGTTCAGGTCCGTGCCAGTTCACCTCCTGGGCACTGCCAAGGTGCTCTTGAGCAAGGCACCGAACCCCCAACTGGGGCGCCTTTCCATGGGCAGCCCCCCCACTCTGACATCTCTCCATTAGTGCATGTATAGGTACTGAACACGTGTGTATAGTTCAGGCCAGTGTGTAATGTGTGTAACAACAACAGAGTATACATTATTATTATTAATAATATTATTTTATTAACAATTCCTTGATTCTAATAAAAGGGAAGACTCTTTATGTGATGTTTGAAAGCAATCAGCGACTGCATGGTCCATAACTCACTGTGTTGTGTGTTATGAACAGGGGGGCGTTCTCCGAGGTGTACATGGTGAAGGAGAAGAAGACGGGAAAGATGTTTGCCATGAAGTGCGTGAAGAAGAAACAGAAGAAAGACCTCAATCTGGAGAATGAGATCGCCGTGTTGAGAAGGTAATTAGCATTCTGAGCCTTCAGCTTTAATTTTATATTCTCTCAGTAGTCAAGTGTGGGAAAGGAACCACATTGATCAGCTTTCTCTTTTCACTGTTGTTCATGTTGCAAATGTGTGAACTCTGCTGTGGGATTATGACATGTCATAATGAAAGCACCTTGTGTTTCTGAACAGAATCAAACACGACAATGTGGTGGGGCTGGAGGATTTATATGAAAGTTCGACCCATTACTATCTCCTCATGGAGCTGTGAGTTTTGTTTTACATTTTTACATTATAATGTAATGCTATATTGTGCAACTATTTAATATTAATTTGTTACATTGAAGCCATTGCAAAATGAGTTGATACAAAGCTAATTAAGCCAACTCTCTCTGTATTTCTCAGTATGGATATGTTTACTAAATGATGTAGCCCGGTAACTTTTATGCGCAAAAACTCGAGTGATTTGAGGCGTTTAACATCACCGCTGAGAAATGATAACAGCAGCATTTAGCTTTGGAGACAAAGAGGACATAAAAATGGCAAGATAATTATCTTCTAAAGAGTCCATAATGTTTATTTTAACCCTTTGTGTCTTCTTTGAATTTTATGGGATAAACACTACTGTGTGTGTGTGGGGGGGGTGACCTGACAGTGTTTTTGACTTTGGTTCCTCATCATGGGGGCGACCTAAACTGCACACTATAGCTTTAAATGAGCAGATGAGATTATTGAACCGGGATGTAAAATCACATTGGGATGGTGGTGGTGTCTTCTTCCCAGAGTTGCCGGCGGCGAGCTCTTTGACCGCATACTGGACCGGGGGGTGTACTCGGAGAAAGATGCCAGCAGCGTGATCCAGCAGGTGCTTCAGGCCGTTAGCTATCTGCACGAAAACGGCATAGTGCACCGTGACCTCAAGGTATGAATCATAGTATAAAGATTGAATGTTACAAAGTGTTTTTACGCCTAATACACTTTTGTGAGAAAGCCACATTGTATTTATTGACTCTGTTACATGTCAGTTTATTACTTTGTATCTATCTGAGATAGTATGCTTATGTTGCTGCTTTGGAAGAATATTGTACTAAATATAGAAAAGGTTAATGCATTCTTATGCAAGGTTTAAATGACCTTCTAATTTATGAAGTAGCTTGACCACCAAACACCACCTAGCCTCGCATTGCATGACCTCTCTCCACAGCACTGTGGAGTAAGGTCTGGCTACACCACAGATGCATTCTGGGATCAGAGAAAAAAAAACGCTCTTTGTAGTGTACATGTATTTAAACCAATCACATTTGTCTTGGCTCTGCAAAATAGTCTCGGGATAGAACATGTTTTGGTGGAACGTTTGCACCATGCAAAAGAAAACGCCACATCCAATATTAAATGAAGTTAACTGTTGACACAATACAGTAACATGAGCTATTTAAATCAGCTGATCCATGGTTAAACCTCATTATCTCTTACCAGTGTATCTCCGTGTGTACTTCGTCCACAACAATCCCACCAATCGCTCCCAAAACGTCCCAGTTAGATGCCGTAAACATATTCATTGTAAATCTTTACAATCATTCCCCGAATTAATGAGTAGGCCTGCCTTGTTGCACCATCCACATTTTTCTTCAAAACTGGCCGTTGTTAGTGTGTAGCTTGCACACAAAGAGCAGAAGGTGAGGGCCATCTGATGACAGGCAATTATCCTGGAAATGTACCTAATCCATCCATCAATCATCCACCTGAGTATCCTTCATTTAAATATTCTTAATATGACAATTCTTCCTTTAGAGCTTGAAGAAATAGTTTGACATTTTAAATTCTTATTTGCTTTCATGCTAAGAGTGCATGCATGAGAAGAGCAATATCACTCTAATATCGCTACAGCTAGCAGACGTTATGTTAGCTTAGCATAAAGGCTGGAAACAGGGACCAGCTAGTCTGGCTCTGTCCAAAGTTTGCTTACCAGCACCTCTAAAATCTCTCATTAACATATCAAGTCTTTTTTGTTTAATCCGTACAAAAACGGTATAAATGTATAGGTATGAATGTATAGGTATAAATGTATAGGTATAAATGTGTATGTGTAATACATATATATGTATGTACTGTATGTGTAATATGTATAAACTTTTGATTTAACAGGGGGTTATGCGTCTGATAATGTATTTCTCTGTAGCAGCTTACTTACTTTACAGACACAAGAGTTTTATTAATCATCTCATCTAACTCTCGGCAAGAAAGCAAATACGCGTATTTCTCAAAAATGAAAGAGATTGCGAGACGTTTAGTGGTAAAGCTTTATTTATAGCGGTGTAATTTTGACACAAAATGTAATACGACATTTTGTTGTTGTTTATGGAGAACATCAGTGTGTGTACAGCTCTCCTGTCTGTGTGTCCCTGTGTAGCCAGAGAACATCCTGTACTTCAGCCAGGATGAGAACTCCAAGATCATGATCAGTGATTTTGGGCTCTCCAAAATAGTGGAGAGCGACATCATGTCGACCGCCTGTGGCACCCCGGGATACGTAGGTAAGGAGACCATCTTTGTCTCTGTTATGAATGATGTATGGACGCTTAGAAGAAATGTAAGACAGACAATATGCAATATGTATAGCCACATACAGGCCTGATTAGAGAAATCCTTGCCATAGCTTTGACCTTTTTTTTTTCTTCTTCTCACTTTCAGCGCCTGAAGTATTGGCACAGAAGCCCTACAGCAAGGCAGTGGACTGTTGGTCTATTGGAGTTATCACCTACATCTTGTAAGAATAAAGCCATTGTGAATGTGTGTCCACATTAGTAGACTGAGTTACTGATGAAAGTAATAATTAGACTTCTATGATTGTAAACCGGCACAAGGTTATTTTCTTAAGTGGCAAGATGTTCAGATTAAATGCCACTGCTGGTCATGCATGTTAAGCATGACACAGTTACCTACTGTACATGCAGAATAACTCTGCAGTGATTGAGCCATAGCACCACCTAGTGAGCATCTGCTATACATGCTGTCTGCCTGCACACATTAGCACTGTACATAAACATGCGTGGGACATTCCTTTTTCATACAATAATAAATGCTTGTGTTTCAGACTCTGTGGATATCCCCCGTTTTACGAAGAAAGTGAAACAAGACTGTTCTCGAAGATCATGAAGGCGCAGTACGAGTTTGACTCGCCCTTCTGGGATGACATTTCTGATTCTGGTAATTTCACGGTGCATTTAGTACAGACATAGTGTGTAGCCTGCTTTATTCCTCCATACAGCCTCAGCTAGGCCTGTAACAATTATAACATATTTGTCTTATTGCAAATTTGTTTTTACAAAATTGGTTTGTTTAACTGGAATTAATTAGTAACATTGGTCTAGAAAAACTATATAATACCATAAAATTGTCAATTTCATGTAAATCTTAGAAAAAACACAATGTTTTATGATTATAAAGTGGCGTGCTGTAACCAAAGAATGTATCCTGGAATTCATTCAAAACTTAAATTTGTAATAAATGAATACATTCTTTAAAATTTGAGTGAAAGAGACAATAATATTGTTAATGGCAATTATTTCTGAGACAGTTAAATGCAACATTTGGAATCGTTATAGGCCTAACCCCAGCCCTAATGTGTGTGTGTGTGTGTGTGTGTGTGCGTGTGTGTGCGCGTGTGTGTGTGTGTGTGTGTGTGTGTGTGTGTGTGTGTGTGTGTGTGTGTGCGTGTGTGTGTGCGTGTGTGTGTGTGCGCGTGTGTGTGCGCGTGTGTGTGTGTGCGTCCTTTTAATCTGCAGCTAAAGATTTCATCCGTAACATGATGCAGAAGAATCCCAGCATGCGCTACTCCACCGACCTGGCGCTCCGACATCCTTGGTGAGTGTCAATCATCAGCGTGGGCGGGTTCTGATACAATTATTGATAAATATTGGTTATGATCAGAGGTGGAACGGAACAAATTACAATTGCTCACGCTACTGCCATTCAGTAGGTTTTTTGAGTACTTCTACTTTTTAAAGTAGTTTTTTAATACTTAGTTACATTTGAAATTGCATCCGTTATGGAGTAATAGATTGTAATATAAATAACAAACATTTAAATAAATGCAAAGTAAAAAGCCCCGCAAACTACCCCACATGTTAAAAACATGTTTCATACCGGATATTTTTATTTAACTTGAGTTAAATTCCATCAACGTAACATTACTTTTGCTGAAGTAGAATACTGTTGTACTCGTCCACCTTAATAAGTCTGTACAATTGTCCCACCTTTTTACCCTTAAACTCATTTTATAATAAGTAAATAATTACAATTGCAATATAGTTGCATTTTTTGAGCAAGCTGTTCTTTTCACAGTAAGTGTCTACAGTACCATAGTTAAAATAACATGAAACACTTATTTTTTATTTCATGAATGTTCTAGAAACCTAAAAGATTACATAGTTAGTTTGTATTGCATTCTATTGTGCAGCTCTAATCCCAGACAGCAGTTCTAACTTTCCTACAAGGGACAGTTAAAGAAAATGTGTAAACATTTTAGTGACACTAAAAACTATAGTGATAGGTACGATGTGCAGGAGTGTATGCACACAGCGTTGGGCCACACAGGACGCCTCAGGACTAACATCCACCTTGAAATACTGTCTATTTAAATGCTCTGTTACATCATCTGTTTTACAGGATTATTGGAAAGACGGCCCGGAGTCAGGACATCTACTATTCTGTCAGCGTTCAGATCCAAAAGAACTTTGCCAAGTCCAAGTGGAAGGTCAGTCCTGATTTCTTGGCTCTAAGCTCATTGAAGACCTGCCAGATTAACCAGGAGCCTACCTAAATCCTTAGTGATTTAGGACAGTTTAATAGATATTATTCTGTAATCAACCCACTGAGGGTTGTGCTTTTACTGTCAGGGGAAGCAAAGTGCACTTGATTGTTTAGCAGAACAAAAAGTCTCTAAAATATGAATCTGTTGTCCAGAAAATCTAGTGCATGGGGCAGTGGTGGAAGAAGTATTCAGATACTTTACTTAAGTAAAAGTACTAATACCACACTGTAAAAATACTAGTTATAAAAGTTAAAATCCTGCATTGAAGTATATGAAGTATAATCAAGAAAAAACTAAAAGTATTAAAAGTAAAAGTACTCGATGCAGAAAAATCCTCCCATTGTAGAAAGCTGTGTGTTTAATGGTCTAATCACTTGAGCTGGACTTGTAGGCCCTTATATTGTTGGCTAGTTTCATTTATAATAAAACATGTGTTTTGGGATCAAAGTTCTTAAAGTGCTCATATTCTGCTCATTTTCAGGTTCATAATTGTATGTTTGAGGTATTGCACATTGCTGCAGCTCCTCTTTTCACCCTGTGTGTTGAGCTCTCTGTTCTAGCTACAGAGTGAGACATCTCACTTCTGTTCCATTGTACCTAGGTAAGGACTACTAGCCAGTCAGAAGCAGAGTATGAGGTCCTGACAGTACCTAGGTAAGGACTACTAGCCAGTCAGAAGCAGAGTATGAGGGTCCTGACAGTAACTAGGTAAGGACTACTAGCCAGTCAGAAGCAGAGTATGAGGGTCCTGACAGTACCTAGGTAAGGACTACTAGCCAGTCAGGAGCAGAGTATGAGGGTCCTGACAGTACCTAGGTAAGGACTACTAGCCAGTCAGAAGCAGAGTATGAGGACCCTGACAGTATCTAGGTAAGGACTACTAGCCAGTCAGGAGCAGAGTATGAGGGTCCTGACAGTACCTAGGTAAGGACTACTAGCCAGTCAGGAGCAGAGTATGAGGGCCCTGACAGTACCTAGGTAAGGACTACTAGCCAGTCAGGAGCAGAGTATGAGGGCCCTGACAGTACCTAGGTAAGGACTACTAGCCAGTCAGAAGCAGAGTATGAGGCCCTGACAGTACCTAGGTAAGGACTACTAGCCAGTCAGGAGCAGAGTATGAGGGTCCTGACAGTACCTAGGTAAGGACTACTAGCTGGTCAGGAGCAGAGTATGAGGGTCCTGACAGTACCTAGGTAAGGACTACTAGCCAGTCAGAAGCAGAGTATGAGGACCCTGACAGTACCTAGGTAAGGACTACTAGCCAGTCAGAAGCAGAGTATGAGGGACCCTGACAGTACCTAGGTAAGGACTACTAGCCAGTCAGAAGCAGAGTATGAGGGTCCTGACAGTACCTAGGTAAGGACTACTAGCCAGTCAGAAGCAGAGTATGAGGACCCTGACAGTACCTAGGTAAGGACTACTAGCCAGTCAGGAGCAGAGTATGAGGACCCTGACAGTACCTAGGTAAGGACTACTAGCCAGTCAGAAGCAGAGTATGAGGGCCCTGACAGTACCTAGGTAAGGACTACTAGCCAGTCAGGAGCAGAGTATGAGAGTGTGTCCTTTGTAAACCTATAACGTGCACAAAAAAGATATATAACACAATAAAGGTAAGGGAAAAAGTCAAAAGCATAATATGAGCACTTTAATTTGTTAAGTAACTAGTAACTAAAGCTGCCAGTTGAATGTAGTGGAGTAAAAAGTAGAATATTTCTCTTTGAAATGTAGTGTAATAGAAGTAGAAAGTGGCATGAAAAGAAAAGACTCAAGTACCTTCAATTTGTTTTTAAGTACAGTACTTGGGTAAATGTGCTTAATGACATTCCCCCGCTGGATTTGGGGTTGCAGAGTGTCACTCTCATCCACCAGACGTCATCATGCAGTTACCGTAAAGCAAAGCTTTGTGTAGTGTGTTTCTCTGTTTAAAACCTCTGGTCTGTGTTCTCTTCCCAGCAAGCCTATAACGCTACAGTAGCCATCAGCCACATGAAGAAGCTGCAGCTGGCCCACTCGGAGCAGGCCGTGAGGCAGCCCAGGATCCCAGACATCCAGGTGGTCGACTTGTCCTCCCCGAAGAAAAGCCACATACGTCTCGATCCAGACAAACTGGACCCCAAGCTGCCGGGGATCAACGGCACAGTAAACGGGACAAATCACATGTCCCTGGACCCAAAGAGCCATTATCACACACTGAAGACCACTCAGAGTCAGGCCGTCCCGCATCACGCCCCCTCTATGGCTGAGCAGAACAAGAACATCTACCACTCAGAGCCCGCCAACCTCAACGGGTTGGGAACACTTTCATCTGATGCTGTGAATGTTGACTTTGTGATATCCCAGCAGGGCCGAGGCATGCTGACGCTTTTCTCCTCTGCTTTCAGGTATGGGAAAACATGTGACAGCAAGACTGTACAGACCGGAGTGTGCTCCGTCATGTGAAGGCTGCAGGAAGTTTACATGGAAACATTTTACTCGGTAGGTCCATTAGCATGTCATACAAATACCTTGTAGTACAAGGTATAATTGTATTTGCTGTGCATGTTCTGCGTAGTTTCAGCTGGTGTCTCACCCTGAGTGTGTTTCTGCCCTCTGCAGGTCAGTGTTGCTGTGCTGACTCAGCGTGGAGCTGTTTTGTGTCGGCAGGCCCCCCTCCCTCCTCGGTTCCGGTAATGACATGTGGTTGATCCTCTGAGGGCCCAGGCGGTCTGTGAGGTCCACACAGTCAGTGGGACTTTTTATGTTTGGAAAGAGTGCCTATGAAGCTTCCCGACAACCACACAGACGCACACACACAGAAGACTCACTTTAACTCAGACGCACAGGGTGGACTACAGGGAAACAGGCTAGAATGTCCAGCTAGCCTCGGATCTCAAGTCTTTATAATAATAGTATAATTTAGCTAACCTCCATAAACGTAATGAAATGTATGGAAATCTGCATGCTTACTGGTTCAAAATAAGCCATACTGGTGTAATCCATTCTGGTAACCTTCTCTGTGTTACTTGCTTGTTGTTTGTGTTTTTTTCTAAAGTATTTTCTTCTTCTTTTTTATTAAATGATAATAATTTAAAAAAGCTATAAGACAAAAACAGTATATGTTTAAAGTGATAAATCATTACCAGTGTAAATATCACGAGTATATCCATAACTTGCCAACTCCTAGCTCTCACATGCCATCAAGCTGCTAGAATATGAACATTTATTCATTTATATTCTCTGTAATAGATGTTTCTCATCTTATTGTAAGTGGTACATGCTGCAGTCCAGCGTTATGTCGCTTTGTGTTGATGCATTCAGATGTTGATCCAGTCCATGTATTATGATGGGATCCCTGTATGCTCATTAATAAAGCAATTTGTCTGCCATTTTATTTGTCCTGATTCTCTCTATCCTTTATGGAAAATTACTCCACAACAATTAATACATGAAATGGAATAATTATAAAAAGCTCTTTGCAATTTTGCATAAGAAAGTATTTTACAATTGAAAATATAAATGGGAATCTGAGCTCAGAGAATGTATTGAGAATGAAACAATATAAACAAATGTGCATGGGCTTACATATATTATTATACATGCAAATACTTTGAAAGAGAAATGAAAAATGATCCCCACTAAAACTTGGTCATGTCCCTGGCCGATGAACCTTTGGACTGAGGTTTTTCTTTTTGTAAGCTCTTTTTTGGAGATTTCCCTTGCAAAGGAATCCCCAAGACTGCAGAGTTGGAAGTATATTGAATATTGTACGTGTTCATATTTGTAGAATATTCTTTTACAGCAAGAAAATGTACAGTATAGTGGCTTCTCATTGGCTCTGAATTAAAAGAAGAAAAAAACAACAGTACATACTGAAAGTACACACAAAAACATGTCCTCTTAGGCCTGAAAGAAAGTAAAACTGCAATGTTTATGTTGAGTCATGAAGCAATGAAATTATTATTAATCCATCTGCTTGTTGTCATTTTATCTATTTTTTATGTATTATCTTTAAAATACCAATAAATAAGACTTTTACTATTTGTAAATTACAGTCAGCCAGCAGATACATAACATGTAATGGAACCAAGCTCAAACTGAAAGTTAATCACCCCCCACAAATGAACAGACTGCCCCCCCCACCCCATCTCCAAATGGACAGACTGTTCCCCCCCCCCCCACACCCCCCTCCTCACAGACTGTCAATTTAGGTAAAAGATGTCGGAAATATGGGCCAAAGGTCTCCCAACAGTCTCCACCTTTTCCCAGCAGGGCCAGAAATTATTGGCCAGAATCCAAAATCATTTGTAAAGAGTGCATTATTAACGTGATATTACCAGCAACGCTTGTAGAAAAGCTGCGCTCCAAAACGGGGGAAAGGTTGTTCTCGAGTTCCACCGCTACTGAGCAAGAGTTCAAATGTCGATCAAAGAGTAGTTTGACCATAAGTTGTTCAATGATGATCATTTTCCCCATTGTTTGGTTTATGAACATGAAACTTCCCTAGTAAAATAAAAAGATGCATTTCTGTCTTTACATTCAAAATATGTGAGGTTAAAAAAGAATACTAAAACAAAGTTTAGACCTTGCTTTAAACTCAACCAAATTGAAATTGACATACAGTATATTTTGAGTCTCTTAATTTAGTAAAAAATAAAAAAGCTATAACTATATCTGATATATACTCCAATCTATTTAATTTTGACACCCTGAGCTCCTTGTCAGACACCGCCTACCAAGAGCCTTGGTCTGGGTCTGGGTCTGGGTCTGGGTCTGGGTCTGTCCCAGGTTTCTGCCTAAAAGGAAGTTTTTCCTCACCACTGTCACACTGTTGCTTGCTCTGGAGGAAACTACTAGACCTGTTGGGTCCTTGTAAATTCTGGAGTGTGGTCTAGACCTGCTCTATCTGTAAAGGGTCTCGAGATAACTCTTGTTATGAATTGATACTATAAATAAAATTTAATTGAATTGAATTTAATTTAATTAAGAACATCTGTTGTCATTATCATTAATAAGGTTTGTCAATTTGTCACGTTCTTATTTCTTTTATTTTTTAATATTTTTCTTTTATTATGCCCACGTTGTTCACTTCATGGTTTTGTTTATATTGTATTTGAATCACATAATTTGAAATTGTATTTTTTAATTTGAATAATTGAATCTGCATAGTATAGTTTGAAATTGAATTGGTTTGGAACTGAAATCCAATAAAATATGATCATCAATGAAAATTCAACTCTCTATATGTCTTCACATTCAGTTCTCACAATTCATATTCAGTTCACAAAATTTAATTTCCAGTTACTGTGCCAGACATCCGGGTACTTGAAGGATGAAGGAAGAGAAATGGTTCAAATGAAACAATACAATGTTCCTGTTATTTTGACTTCCTCTACATTTGGAAATTATTGTAGTCTTCAGTCTAGAGGACTCTCACCACGTTCGGCCTGGCTGTCTCTCCATTATTTGGGTCCTCCAATTCTCTGACTCTTGTGACAGGAAATCACAAAATGTATAAAATGTATGGAAGGGAACATGATGTCTGTACCAAGTTTCATAGCAATCCAACCAATAGTTATCAAGACATTTAATAGAACATTTATATTCGGGTTAGGACAATTCCCCAGTTTATTCAAACGCCATTCAACAACTTACCCTGGCTAAAATGGGAGTTCTCATATCCCAGTTTACAGACCTAGATGACTTCTTTAGTAACTTTACACCTTAACCGGGTATGCTTGGGTTACACGTCTGCACATGCTCCGAAGTGGATCAGCTGCTGTGTCCTCCTGCGTCCCTGTGTGATACAGGACGGTATATATAGTATAAAGTGGATCAGCTGCTGTGTCCTCCTGCGTCCCTGTGTGATACAGGACGGTGTATATAGTATAAAGTGGATCAGCTGCTGTGTCCTCCTGCGTCCCTGTGTGATACAGGGCCGGTGTATATAGTATAAAGTGGATCAGCTGCTGTGTCCTCCTGCGTCCCTGTGTGATACAGGACGGTGTATATAGTATAAAGTGGATCAGCTGCTGTGTCCTCCTGCGTCCCTGTGTGATACAGGACGGTGTATATAGTATAAAGTGGATCAGCTGCTGTGTCCTCCTGCGTCCCTGTGTGATACAGGACGGTGTATATAGTATAAAGTGGATCAGCTGCTGTGTCCTCCTGCGTCCCTGTGTGATACAGGACGGTGTATATAGTATAAAGTGGATCAGCTGCTGTGTCCTCCTGCGTCCCTGTGTGATACAGGACGGTGTATATAGTATAAAGTGGATCAGCTGCTGTGTCCTCCTGCGTCCCTGTGTGATACAGGACGGTGTATATAGTATAAAGTGGATCAGCTGCTGTGTCCCCCTGCGTCCCTGTGTGATACAGGACGGTATATATAGTATAAAGTGGATCAGCTGCTGTGTCCTCCTGCGTCCCTGTGTGATACAGGACGGTATATATAGTATAAAGTGGATCAGCTGCTGTGTCCTCCTGCGTCCCTGTGTGATACAGGACGGTGTATATAGTATAAAGTGGATCAGCTGCTGTGTCCTCCTGCGTCCCTGTGTGATACAGGACGGTGTATATAGTATAAAGTGGATCAGCTGCTGTGTCCTCCTGCGTCCCCTGTGTGATACAGGACGGTGTATATAGTAGTATAAAGTGGATCAGCTGCTGTGTCCTCCTGCGTCCCTGTGTGATACAGGACGGTATATATAGTATAAAGTGGATCAGCTGCTGTGTCCTCCTGCGTCCCTGTGTGATACAGGACGGTATATATAGTATAAAGTGGATCAGCTGCTGTGTCCCCCTGCGTCCCTGTGTGATACAGGACGGTGTATATAGTATAAAGTGGATCAGCTGCTGTGTCCCCCTGCGTCCCTGTGTGATACAGGACGGTGTATATAGTATAAAGTGGATCAGCTGCTGTGTCCCCCTGCGTCCCTGTGTGATACAGGACGGTATATATAGTATAAAGTGGATCAGCTGCTGTGTCCCCCTCCGTCCCTGTGTGATACAGGACGGTGTATATAGTATAAAGTGGATCAGCTGCTGTGTCCCCCTGCGTCCCTGTGTGATACAGGACGGTGTATATAGTATAAAGTGGATCAGCTGCTGTGTCCTCCTGCGTTCACTACAAATTTTAGAGAATATTTTTCAAAAAACTCCAACTAGAATTTCAAAAGACTATGGCATCAGTGGCTTCATCCTGATGGCAGCGGCAGGAACAGGTTTTATCATAAAAATAAAACTAGATTATAAGTTATGGTGCAAAGTGCCTCTGACATCTGGCAAGCAGATGTTGAACAGACATGCAGACTTCTCGTGACGTTGGCCTGTCATTTTCACTGAGTGCAGATGACGCATGGCTCTCTGTGACGAAGGTCAGACACATTTCACAACTCGCACGTCTGACCTCACTCCCTCCTCTTTGGCAGTGAAGCGACAAGGTCAAAGGGCAGAGAATTTCAGACAAATACACACACACACACACACATTAACCCCTGTATCCTCTCACCACCTCATGGTCAGCTCCATGGTAGGGGGAAACATGATTGGAGGGGGATTCTATTGAACTGTTTCTTGTAGTAAACCTTATCTCCCCGTTTTCAATAAGGGGAATTCCAGGTGTAGCCATAATGTTGTGAAACAATGCCTTCCAGCCATCGCGGATCCATATTCATTGTAACAGGCCACGCAACACCAACCAACCACTTCTGTTGTCCAATGTTCAGTCACATGGGAAATATTTGAATGTTAAACTTATTTATCTTCATTGTGTATCAGGAACGGCTGGAGGTCTTTGTGAGACAGTTAGTAGATAGATTGATGGATAGATCTGTATCTGTGGCAACACATGCAGACCTCATGTGATGTTACAAGCACAGTTTCCCCTACAGGGAATATTTGCTTCACTTCTTGCTCTAGAAACCTGTGCCCTTTTACCCAAACAAGCCCTAATCTCCAAAAAAAGTGATTTCAGTAGCCTCATGAATATGCATTCTGTCATCACTGTGGGAGTTAACCTGGCTCCATTGGTGTTTAAATTGCAGGACGTGCCCTTGTCTTTCTGCCTGCAAACGCCTTACTAGGGGAACACTGAGGAAAACGTCAGAGCTTGGGGTCTGCAAAAGTGAGTATCTTCCTCTCAGTATCAGCATTTTATGTTAGTTTTAAAGGATTTCTAAAGTGGGCTGCTTTTTGATATAGAACACTATATCAACAGAGTGGTTGCATGTGACATGTGTTGCTGCTTTTACTCTATTGCACTTTGAGTATATTCATTATGGTACATGGCATTGTGTGTATTTATTATATTTTCTACTCACCAGAACTAATCCTCATGCTTTTAAATTGCCCCCAGAGGATAAATAAAGGGGATAAATTGAGAGTTTTTCTGACAATTTTCTCTAACCAACCTTCTGTTTTCCTTCAACAGACTAATCTCACACTATGGAAACCATTGGCGAGATCATCCCCTTCGCTAAGGAGATGCTAAACCAGAGGCCAGGCCGGGGCATGCTGAAGATCTACATGATTGGCTCCACTCTGGCCATGCTCGGAGTCGTTGGAGGACTGGTGGAGACTGTTTTGCAGCCATTTGTGCAGGAGCAGGAGACTGTTGAGGACTCGTCAGCAGAGCAGATTGGGGAGATGATGATGAAGAAGGAGAAGCACACTACCTTGGTTGACCCTGAAGATGTGGACGTGCTGGAGATGGTAGAGACCAAGGCCAAACATCTGGGTACTGCTTGCCGGAGAAACTCATACCGCTTACATGCTTCTTAAAGAAACTCTCCTCTCCTGGAGTAAATGGACACAACACTTGCAATGTTAATGCTAATGGTGGTAAATTAAATCACCACACTGAACAGGTCACTTTGTACCCGTTCTTTTATGTCAGATTTGCTTGAATATGCAATTTGCCCCTGTTGATTGAAAAAAATAAGGAGATGCACTGAAAACTGCAGGGTACAGTAATGTCTGGCTGCTGGGCAGCAGATATTTGTGGATGCGAATTGTTGAATGTATTGGGAAAGAAATGGAACTTGTGTGAATAAATTCATTTTGCACTCTAACAAAGCGGCTAGCAACTGTTTCAGGTCTTATTTAGAGTAATATAGCCCTTTGTAATGTTGCAAGAAAATCAAAGATGTATTTATTACATGACATACATTTCTTGATTAGGAGCTGTTTAACTAAAATACATTTAACCATTGCACATTTGATCTTCTGTGTGGGAAATGTAGGCTAGGATAGAGTTTGTTGCAAAAATTACAACAAAAACAATGGAGTCATAGATGTAAAGTGTATAATGAATAAAGGTAACACCAGTGCCTGATAGATTAACTACAAAATAAGTACAAATTTAGTATAATAAATAAACTAAAATAGAAAAGTAATAGTGCACATAACGTGGAAAAGCGACAACATAAGAATAAAATAATGTGCGCTTATAATGCCACGAGTTTTCCAATGTATGTTACTAATAAGAGGAAAGGCATCTGCATATTCATATATGTGCAATATTCACCCCCGCCCATCCCCTTTATTATTGAATGTTGTTTCTTAGCATGTTCTTACATAAGTAAAAGTAGCAATGCCACACAGTACAAATACTCCAGGTAAAAGTCCTGCATTCAAAATTTCCCTAAATAAAAAGTACAATAAGTGAAATGTAGGCTACTTCATGTTTTAAATGCACTTATTCTTCAGAAATAAATTGTCCCTGTATGTGTTTAACATTAAATATGATGGTTTTGGTTTTAAATAGGATGATTATATTTGTTTAAGGTAGCACTGATTCTATTATTATTTATAACTACTTTATATTGGTTGGATAGTTTAATCTACAGCTATACAAAGCACATAGTAATAAAGCTGTCAGACAAATTTAGTGCAGTAAAAAGTACAATACGTGTCTCTATCTAACTAAGATGTAGTGGAGTAGAAGTATAAATCAAATGGAAATACTCAAAGTAAAGTACAAGTAGCCTACTTCAAATTTAAAAGTACAGTACTGAAGTAAAAGAACTTTTCACAACTGTCACAACAAGTCTATTTACATTCATTCAGTGATGAAAATCCATTAACCCTTGTGTTGTCTTCCCATTGACCATGCAACTTTTGGTTTTCTGGGTATGATTTTAAAACTAAAACAATTTTGTTGTCTTTTCTTGACACGTTTGTCGCTTTAACAACGTTTTTGTAACTTTTTCCAATGTTTGTATCCATTTTGTATCCATTTTTTTTCTGTGCTTTTCGACGTTTTTGTTGTTTTTGTCTCACATTTTGTAAGCTTTTTCTGACATTTTTTCCCACTTTGTTAGCGTTTATCTTTTTTTCCCCAACGATAGATAGATAGATAGATAGATAGATAGATAGATAGATAGATAGATAGATAGATAGATAGATAGATAGATAGATCGATAGATAGATAGATAGATAGATAGATAGATAGATAGATAGATAGATAGATAGATAGATAGATAGATACTTTATTCATCCCGAACGAAATTTTGGGCATCCAGTAGCAAGACAACCATAACACACATATACACACATATAAAAAGATATATCACACATACACATACATAAGAAAAAATTAAATTAAATTAAATTAAATTAAATTAAATTAAATTAAATTAATAATAATAATAACAATAATAATAATAATAATAATAATAATAACAATAACAATAATAATAATAAAAATTATAATAATAATAATGTTGTAGGGAACCATCCTCGTTATTTTTTATTTTAGACAATTTTGGTTGAAAGAAACCCAAATTTCTGATATAGAAACCTTTTGGAAATGGGCCAAATTGGACCCGAAGACACCAGGAGATCTTCACCATTGACTCCTTGGAAATGTAGCAGGTGTAATGTAACACACAGCCACTAGGCGGCGGTAATACATAAAGTACGGGTTCATTTTCACTTCCGTCCCAGTGACGGAAACGACGACATAAATTCTTACCGTGTTTACTAATGGCGGCTAAAACGGCCGTCGGATAAATTACGTTTTTTCCACTATAGAGTTAAATTAGTTTACTCCAAAGAGCAGAGTACAAATAAACACATATGGCGGATCCTGTGGTTGCATCTAGAGGGTCACTGAATGAAGGAGGGGTATGTTAAGAGACGGGTTTCTTCTCTCCGTCATTAGCAGGATGTCGGCTAACGTTAGCTAACTTATCCGTAGGTTGGCAGTGTTTAGCTAACTGTTAGCAGTCAGTTGGAAGAGACTCGTCTGTACTGAATGAGTCTCAACGAGTAATTACTTAAATAACTAATATTGAAGCCACAATGAGCCTGCTATACTTTATCACAGACGACAAGGTTAGCTACTTCATCGTTTATATGACATTGTCTGTAAATGCTAACGTTATTGAATGAATATTTACCCGTCTGGATAAATGTTAGTATGTGTTAGCTAGCTTAATTCGCATGTCGTGGTCATATTTCTGGACAAACTCTATAACCGCAGTTACCCGCTAACAATATGAATAGTCTGCAGTGCGCAGTACGTTTGTAAGTATTAGCTAGTTGATTTGTCTGTATTTGTTAACCCTAAAGTTACAACTGCTAATGCGTAGCATAGCTAGCTACATGTGCTGCCTGTAATTACGCTAGCAGTGGTGGAAAGTAACTAAGTTACATTTACTCAAGTACTGTACAATTTTAACATACTTGTGCTTGAGTATTTCCATACTATGCTACTTTAAAACATTTCATAGGGAATTATTGTGCTTTTAACTCCACTACAATTTTTTTAACACCTATTTTTACTCACCTATCTTTACTTTATTCTTTTAACACGGGCTGTACGATATGAGGAAAATAGCTCATTGCGATTATTTTGACTGATATTGCGATATCATTCACAATGATGGGAATTTAACATAGGGGGGTGTATACTTATGCCCCTGTATTTTAACATAGGGGGGTGTATACTTATGCCCCCTGTATTTTAACATAGGGGGTGTATACTTATGCCCCTGTATTTTAACATAGGGGGTGTATACTTATGCCCCCTGTATTTTAACATAGGGGGTGTATACTTATGCCCCTGTATTTTAACATAGGGGGGTGTATACTTATGCCCCTGTATTTTAACATAGGGGGGTGTATTTTAACATAGGGGGTGTATACTTATGCCCCATGTATTTTAACATAGGGGGTGTATACTTATGCCCCTGTATTTTAACATAGGGGGGTGTATACTTATGCCCCCTGTATTTTAACATAGGGGGTGTATACTTATGCCCCCTGTATTTTAACATAGGGGGTGTATACTTATGCCCCCTGTATTTTAACATAGGGGGTGTATACTTATGCCCCTGTATTTTAACATAGGGGGGTGTATACTTATGCCCCCTGTATTTTAACATAGGGGGTGTGTACTTATGCCCCTGTATTTTAAGAAGGTTGGATTTTCCTAAATGTTTTTGAATTAAGGCATTAAGATCAATTTCCAAAAGATGGGTGTGTAAACGAATGCAAGCCATGTGTACTGAGCATGTGCGACTCCCAACAAAGATGGAACAAAAGTGAGATGTCTCAAACTGTAGCTAAAACAGAGAGCTCAACACACAGGGTGAAAAGAGGAGCTGCAGCTATGTGCAGTACAACAAAATTATGGTGGTTTTTGAAAATTAAACCATGTAAACCTATTCTGGCACAACCTCAAAATACAATTATCAACCTGAAAATGAGCATAATATGGGCTAGAGATGGGCAATATAACCATATTATATCGATATCATGATATGAGACTAAATATTGTCTTAGGTTTGGGATATTGTAATATGACATAAGTGTTGTCTTTTCCTGGTTTTTAAGGCTGCATTACAGTAGCGTTATATCATTTTCTGAACTTACCAACTTAACTTTTGTGAAAGCACCAATAGTCAACACTACAATATTGTCACAATATCAACATTGAGGTATTTGGTCAAAAATATTGTGATATTTGATTTTCTCCATATCTCCCAGCCTTAATATGAGCACTTTAAATAAAATACTGAATTAGTGACACGCCCCTTGTTTTAAGAGTTTCTCATAACTCGGCCAAATAGGAGATACAAGCCTTTTACATAGCCTAAATGGTAATAATATGTTATTGCTTTTATATTCTCAGTTATTATGATTGTTGTAAGAGCTTTGTACCCTTATACTCAATGTTATGTTTGTTTCCTGCTGTAATTAGCCTGTTTATTCTGTTTATTATTCTTTTACTGCTCTAATGCATTTTGTCTTACCTACTATGTTATTTCATGTATGTTTTTCAGCGTGGGAGTAGTAGTAAAGCTGCCACCAGCCCTGCAGAGAACTACCACCTGGCCCGACGTCGCACCCTGCAGGTTGTAGTCAGTGCCCTCCTGACAGAGTGTGGCTTCGAGAGCGCCGAGAAGGCAGCAGTGGAGACTCTCACTGAGATGATGCAGAGCTGTATGTATCAATCCTAAAGTAGATGTGTGCTTGTTCATTTTCATCAGAACTGCATATTTTAATATTTGTGTTCAAATTTAAAAAACGGCACACAACTCCTCCCCAGGGTGCCATGATTTAGTCACCAAATGGTTTCTTTCATCAGTTTAGTCCTCAAAGCATAGACTGTAAAAAAGATGGCTGATGCATCTCCACTTCTTCACACTGTACAAAAGTGAAGCCAAAATATCCCGGATACGGGCACTGGCATCTTGTAAATTTGGAGCCAGAGTCTGTGCGGTAGTGGTCGGACGGCGGAACCGTGGTGTCGTCCCGCTCATACACCCGCCTGACCAATCGTGACTGCAAACCAAACTTATCAGTAAAATGAACACTTGAACAAACATCAGAACTTCCAAAAATTACAGAAATTTGGTCCATGTCCCATCCTTAAAGGAGAATTCTGGTCAATTTCAATACGTAGCTCTGTTTGTAAATTTGGAGTCAGTAGAGAGAAAAATGAAAACAATCATTCAAAGTCAGCTTTATTGTCAATTTCTTCACGTCAAGACATACAAAGAGATCGAAATTACGTTTCCCTCTTTCCCACGGTGGAGACAAGACATATTTAACCAATTAGGTCCACAAACATAACATTCAAGTAAACAATATAAAAAGTAAAAATAAGAAGGCACATACACACATTGTCGCCTACACTGTTATCCTCCTGCTAGAGTTAGCACCCAACTCTGTGTGTGTGTGCGCGTGTGTGTGCGTGCGTGCGCGATATGCAATATGAAACCGAAATTGCGATACTCGCAGAATCATGACCCACCCCTTCTAGAGTTATCCTCTCCGTCCAGATCCAATGCTACCACATCTTTAAATAAATGTAGCTAACTATGAAGGCAGCTACAAGCAAAGAGGGGCGGTACACTGACGGAGGTGTAACGTTTCGAATGGCCGCTGTCCTGATTCGGGTGCATGGGTCTGTTTCCCGACAGTTCAGTAAACTATCGTTAGTTTCCTTAGCACGGGAGTTAGTTAAGTGCTGACCAGGCTGGCTTCTAGCTGGCTGGGGACTGACTGTGGATGTGTCCCCGGGGCTGTAATGATAGTGGCTGGCTGGGGACTGACTGTGGATGTGTCCCCGGGGCTGTAATGATAGTGGCTGGCTGGGGACTGACTGTGGATGTGTCCCCGGGGCTGTAATGATAGTGGCTGGCTGGGGACTGACTGTGGATGTGTCCCGGGGCTGTAATGATAGTGGCTGGCTGGGGACTGACTGTGGATGTGTCCCGGGGCTGTAATGATAGTGGCTGGCTGGGGACTGACTGTGGATGTGTCCCCGGGGCTGTAATGATAGTGGCTGGCTGGGGGCTGTGGATGTCCCCGGGGCTGTAATGATAGTGGCTGGCTGGGGACTGACTGTGGATGTGTCCCCGGGGCTGTAATGATAGTGGCTGGCTGGGGACTGACTGTGGATGTGTCCCCGGGGCTGTAATGATAGTGGCTGGCTGGGGACTGACTGTGGATGTGTCCCCGGGGCTGTAATGATAGTGGCTGGCTGGGGACTGACTGTGGATGTGTCCCCAGGGCTGTTGTCAGCTCTCATCCCGACTGAAGGCTTGCAGCACAAGTTATTTAACGTTACTGAAGAATTTGGAATTTGTGGGTTAGCCCAGAGTTGGTAACCATGGTCAAAACAATCATACTAAAAATAACTGCGCGTGTTGAATGATGTCGTAATCTTATGTTACCCACCAAGAATTAGCTAAAGTTATAGACCAAGCATTAGCTACTTGTCAACCAGCACCTTTACAATAGGCACCAAATCACTTTTCCTGTTCCGTCCCCCTACAGGTTGGAAGCGGAAATGTCAATTACTGTTACCGTTACCATTATTCTTATGTCTCATTCCAACGAGTTAATGAACCACTAAAACGATTTTCGAAACATTATTTAAAAGTATATTATTTAAAGGTGGATCGATCAATATTGAAATCAATCAATATCAATTAATAAGGTCTGTGTTGCAAAGTGGCATGTAATCAATGACAAAACATTGCCGTAACAAGTTTAAGTTTACTGAGTATAACTCCCCCAAATAAAAAAAAATCGAGTTTTGGTGTATTGTTACAGCTATATATATATATATATATATATATATATATATATATATATATATAGTTTTAATTTTAATCAACTTGCATTGAAGCTCACATGTCAACTCAAAGTTAGAAAGTATTTTTCTATATGCCCAAGTTTTGAGACCGATTTTAGACCTAAAGAAAAATGGACATCTCCTTTGTGGCTCTTCCCTCTGCAGATGAGTTATAGATCTATAATCATGTCAACAGGGGGATGAAGATTCTGTGTAGGTATAGTTCGATCATTGTAGCTGCAGCTGATACATCACTTCCTGCATATTTGTTAAAATGTATTATTGCATTTTAATGTGAAAGCAGTGGTGGGCCTTTGCTGTGAAACTGGACGTGTTGATAAAAAAGATTCAGTTTAGTTTTTCTAATAACACATTCAGAACAAGATATTGCAGAGTCAGAATAGTTTGATTATACATGTTTAAGAAAGCATGAAGGAGAATGGTTTAGAAAATCAGGATGGACATTACATCTTATAAAGACAAGGAGACAGAGCCATGCACAAAGGGTACTTTATTGGTACTCTGTATACGCAAATACCCTTAGTTCAGGTGTATGAGCACTGTAAACGTCATGTTATTTTAATGATGTATGCCAATACTGAAAATGACCAAATGCATCTGTTGATGCATTGAGAAATTAAATCTCATCTTTTATGACCTATCAATTTGTTATATCTACAAAATGTTCATCTTTATTCAGTCCCAACAGTGTATATATTGCTAACGCTAATCGCGCAAATTCAACCAATCACCGTGACTTTGGTGCAACTCGCAATTTTGACCAATCACCGCAACCTTTTTTCCGGAAATTTGACCAATAACAGGAGTTTCCTGTGACTTCAACCAATCCCAGCAGTCCCATGTGCCAGACTTTGTATCAGCATGTGACTCTGAGAGCCAACGACCAAGAGAGAGGGAGAGCGGGTTGACGTCACACGTATGTTGCCAAAATAATAAACGGTAAACATTTTAACATGTACGCTGTAACGTTATTTCACTCTGAAGTCGCTGCTGTTTCAATGCTGTCGGCTCTCTGCAGCGGGCGGGGCTGCTCAGTCCCCCCCCCCCCACGACTGATGCGTACACGTAAATGGAAAGCTCATTATTGTAGGTGCAATGATAAGTTAAAGTAGTACTTTATCAAATGTGTCCCAGGATAGGAAATTAACTAACAATGTAAAGATTAACAAGCCATATGTTCAAATTCGACTAATTTAAGAAATTATTTTTTGTCTTCAATTCACCAACCATTTTCATATTATACCAACATATGCAGCACCTTGAGCCTTTTTCGTAAGTTTACTAGGAAAACTCAACCTAGAGTAGTTTTATTCTCTCCAAAACAAGTTTCCTATAACTATAAAAAACTAACTATAAACTCACTATAAAAAAAATCACAACTTTTTTTGCAACCTTCTGTCTCCCGTAACTTCATTGCAACAAACTTTGTATTGCAATTAATTACAAAAGCTCCCGCAACATCAGGCATTTTGGGCCGCAACAGTCTCGAAAAAAGACTGTGAAATCCTGGAGGGGTTTATTAGCAGAGACTTTTCTAAACCCCCGTTTCTTTTGCAGATATAACCGAAATAGGTCGGTGTGCTAAAGCCTATTGTGAACACACAGCCAGAAGCGTCCCAACCTTGGCAGATACAGTGGTCACACTCATTGAAATGGGTAAGTACCGGAGGACACCAACATATCAATTAAGCATGGGTAACACAGAGGACATCATAAGTTTGTGTCACTGCAGGTTTCAATGCCGACACCCTGCCTGTGTATGCCAAGAGATCACAGAGGATGGTTATAACTGCCCGTAAGTACGCACGCTGCTGTCCACTGTTAGTATGGATTATTAAATTGACTTGTAATGGTAGTTTCACTTTCTACATTGATTCTATATGGTAACTGAAAAAAATTGACATTGTTGTAAACTTTTTTCTTTGTGATTGGCTTTTATACATTTCAGCTCCAGTGACGAACGCACCTGTGACTCCCAAGGCACTGTCGGCTGGACAGAAACGCCCACATCCGGCTTACATCCCCAGCCACTTACCAGAGTTCCCTGACCCTCACACGTACATCAAAACACCTGTGAGTCAGAACTTTTCTTGGTAGTTTGAGATCCTTAAACAAACCCTGAACTAATGTAACTGTCTTTTGGTAATATTATATGTTAAGAAAAGATGTAATCTCCCTGAACGAATCAGTTTCACCACGACAGTCCTGGCATGAATCAGCAAGCCGTTCATTATGTGTAACATATGAAATTGAAATGAAGTGTGTTTTCCTTTCTGCCCTTAGACGTTCAGGGAGCCTGTGTCAGACTACCAAGTGGTGAGAGAGAAGGCAGCAAGTCAGAAGAGAGATGTGGAGCGAGCGCTCACACGCTTCATGGCCAAGACAGGAGAAACTCAGAGCCTCTTCAAAGACGACATCACTGCCTTCCCACGTGAGTGATTCCACCAAGTGGACATTCATTTAAAAAAAAAAAGGGGGTTGTAATATGTTAACACATTTAAGTCTGTCTTGTTCCTTGTATGCCATCATGTCTATCAAACTACTGAAAGCATGTTTTATTCATGAGTTTTAATCCCTGTGAATGTGTTTCCAGTGATTGCGGCACAACCAAGCAGCATCCCATATCTCAGTGCCCTCCTTCCCTCGGAGCTGGAATTGCAGACTCTGGAGGAGACAGACTCCTCGGAGCAGGATGACCAGACAGACAGCGAGAACGCAGCAGGAAACCTCATCAACGTAAGTCTTTACTACTGGAGCTTACCCAGTGTCTGATGTGTGTTTTTCTACAGTCAGTCTTTCTCTCTTAGTTCCCAGAGATTTTAAAGTGATTACACCCTGGGACTTGGCCACTGTTCTTTCAGATTTACTTACTAGTTTTAAGTATCAAACCTACCTCTTTAATTTCCTTTAATGCCTCCAGGGACATTACTTAGGTTGGATGTGGAAAATGTCAGGTAGAAGATCTTCAGTATGTTTGTGGGCCAGGAATCTGAATATTATTCCTGGGAACTTCTAGGATTTCTTCCATACACTAATTTGTATCCAGAGACATTTAATTGTTAGTGTATGACCATGTAAGTACTGACCCTAGGTTATTACTGGTTGAAGTAGCAGAGAAAGATTAGCCGGTGGATCCAATTTTATTGATAACAGCATCGAAGAAAAAAAAAACTACCTACACCTCTGAAGCTTGCTAATTGACACATTTGTCATATTTAAGTTGTACATTTACTGGGAGTTACACACTGTTATTTCTTTCTTGGGAGCAGTGACTTCCATTGCTGTACAGATACAAACACAAAACATTATGCGCGGTGCTGATATGCAGATTTAGTTATTGCTTCGAACAGACAGGCTAGCTGGTTTCCCGTTTTGTCTTCATGCTAAGCTACGCTAAGCCTGCTGGCTCTACGCTACACTCAACCCAGAGACATGACAGTATCAATCTTGAAGAAAAGCAAATAAATGCATGTCAAATTATTCCTTTAAATGTGATGTTCAAGTATATAGTATTAGATGATAGCTCAGTCACTTAAAAGGTGCTCTAAGTGATGTAGGGAAACGTTACTTCTTGATGATGGTCAAAGTATTTTCAAACAAAATGAAACTAGTTCCCTTCTGTGCTTCCGCGCATTAATCCCCAAATCTTTCTTTGCGGTTGTCTGGGACAGTTTTTTTTGTTGTTTCTGTTTGTAGACCCTGGGCTGTCAAGCAGCTAGCCAATAGTGAGATGTTTGCCGTATGTGACAAATGTTGTAGCCTAAAACATGCGTAACATTGCTTAGAACACCTTTAATGCATCTTTTCCCCGTTTCCCTCACTCAGGATGATCCAGGAGGTGACAAAGAGAACTCCATGCTTCCTCCCAGCAGTGTTGTTCCCTCCACAAAGGCCAGCGAGGACAACGTGATTGACAACCCATACCTTCGGCCAGTCAAGAAACCCAAAGTGAGGAGGAAGAAATAAAACCAATAGGAACCAACAGACACACACTTGCCACAGTGGTTGAGGCTTTCAGCAGTGATTCCCTCCCCAGAGAGGAGAGGCACGCTGTTGAAGTGTCTGGGACCAGTGCCACTGTGGGTTTTTTGTATATTGACTGACTTCTTTTTTTGTTGCATTACTTTTCAGTAAGCACTAACTTTGTAAAAAAATATTGTATAATATACCACCCTTACAGAAATCAGTCATTTTGTTAATAAAGATAAATTAGTTTGTTTTGGTTTTTTACCCTTGAGATGTCTAACTTTTCTTCTGACAGCCTATGAAATGTCTGTAAGAGCTAAGGTAAATAATGTGACAAAGGCACCATTTTACATCAGTATCCCAGTGGGATTTCATTCATCAGCTTTAGAGTTAGTAGTACAAACTCAGGTAGGCCACCTTGCTTCTGTGCTTCAGGAAATCCTTTTCTTGGTTTATCTGAAGGAAAACAAGAGTATTAGATTTTGCTATACACACACCCATGTTGATTAAAAAATAAAAATCAACTTTTTAAGGACACCAATTTTCTTTGTGAATGAATGTATTGTAAATGTTTTTCCTTAAAATACACAAAATAATGTTAAATTCCCATAGAGGCAGTCACATTTATTATTAAAGGCCAGTTATTTCATGGATCTTTCCAAGGGAACGTTATCAGGATGCATATTAACCTGATCTATAAAATAACTGGCCTTTACAAATAAAAACTGCCCGCCTCTATGGAAATTTAACATGGGGGGTGTATACTTATGCACCCTGGATTTTAAGGAAGAACATTTACAATCCATTATTCATTCAAAGAAAATCGATGTCCTTAAAAGGTTGGAATTTTTTGGAATTAAGGCATTAAGATACATTTTAGCATGGGTTTGTAAACTCTCAAGCCACTGTATGTACACATTATGAATGTATCCAAATACAATTCCTATGGAAAATAGTGCAATTATTTAGCAGCAGCTGTGTGTAATTTTGGTTTTGATTTGGGATCGGTAACAATACTTAAAACGTGTTTATCGGCACATTAACTATTTTACTGAATAACGACATTTTGGGAAACAAGACCGATGAAAAGACTAATACCACTTAAAGTAGGGGTGGAGCGGTTCATGTATTCGTATTGAACCAAAATGGTACCGGCGTCACGGTTCGGTCCATGAATTTACACGGTATAAAACTTGCTTGCAAGTTAACTAATGTAATGTTTAAAGTATACAGACGGATTCTTCAGGGACACTTAATCTGTGGCTCGGCCCGCCATATGTAGCTGAGCTCTGCCTATGTATGCTGAGTGTTAATTTAGCGACTTTTCCGTCCCCTTTAGCGAGTTTTAAAATAAGCAACTTTCTGTTGAAAAGACGCCTGTATTGTCCAGTGGCTGTAAAAACAGTCTTCTGTTCCGTTACTGGGGAGCAGCCCCTTTGCTCACTGCGTGGGCAGGTAGAAGGGGCGGGGGTGCATGGCCGGTTTAGGTACGAGAGACAGTGGGACGCGATGGTAGAAAGACGCCGCTTAGCTGGCCTGGTCAATATATACACTGTATAATACTATATTAGCTTTAGCCAGGCAGGGAGCAGCTTTCTGCTGTGAGAAATGGCCGGGAGATGTGGTAACGTTGCATTAATCAGGTGATTTACTTCGTCTTTGCAGAGAACAGAGATGCTGTATTTTCATATAGCTGACTGTCTTATTTTGTTGTTTACAGCTTACACACTTCAGGCTGTTGCAGCTAGCTCAATGGAGAGACCATATGACACTAGATGGTACAGCCTGAGACATGACTTAACGTAAAATGGCCTTTGGCATATTTGTTTTGCTTTTCCCTCCAATTTACCGAACTTGTACCGAACTGTGACTTCTGTGTAGCACTCCACCCCTAATAGAAAGTGGTGGACGTAGTAGGTCCACTCAAGCACTGTACGTAAATACAAATTTGAGGTGCTTTACTTGAGAATTATATAATTCTACTCACTCACGACTACATTTATCTGACAGCTTCAGTTACAATTGTTCATGCCCTTCTTGTCCAAGGTAAGTATATGCAGAAACTTTGTGATTCAGAACTTAAATGTTTCAGATAAACTAAAGGGATCCTTTATGGGTTGAGAAAATTCTACTTCCTCAGCTAATTAAATACATTTAAAAAAAATGGGTTTGCACATAAGAACCAGCTTCCTCATTCAGTCTGTTTTATGGAGTTCAAACCTTCTTACCTTCACCCTGAGTGACTTCTTCTGTGTCTGAGGCAGTCTGGACCAGTCTGGGTTCCCGAAGCACATGGGCCAGCTCACTTTCCTGTTTGTCACTGTACCATGAGCGTAGGTCCCGGGCCTGTATCACAGAAGGACCACCTGTCAGCGCTGTTCAGTTGCATTGGAGCAGTGTCTCTGTGTCTCTGTCTCACCCTGGGCTGTCCTCAGCTGTACGTGACGTGCTTCTGAACCTCTCCGTGGTTGAGTTGAAAGGTGTTTTGCCAGGAGGGGGGCCTCTGGACTGGCTTTGATCCTGCTGGTACTGCTGTGGGGAAGGGGTTGCTGTCTGGGGATAGAAAATCTAACTAATTAAGTGAAACTTGACATGTTAAAGGGGTATTCCCCGCCATTTAGCACTGCAAGATGCAGCTAAAAATAAAATAAAAACTAATGGTCAACTCAAAGCAGTAGTGGTTATGTTCTGATCTTTAGCAGCGGTAGAATGAAACCTAGTACATTTATACTTCAAATTAACATTTTATTTACATACATATCAAGAGCTTTTAAAATATGCTTTCACTCAGTAACAAGTACAGCTGAAACGATTAGTCAATTAACCAATCAATTGTTTATTTGTAATCATTTTGAACTTTGTGCTGTTGGATGGTCAAAACGAACGTTGGGAAGGCGTCATTTTAAATAAGATTAATCTATAATGAAAATAATCATGCCATTTTATTCAAAATACTTAAAAATGAGCTCCACCTCAACCACCTACAACAGTAAAAGCCTGCTTTACATAGTACTGTGTATCTAATGATAATATATAAAAGTATAACAGTCAGGGGACATTTTTCTGCATTGAGTACTTTTACTTTTGATACATACATTTTCCTAATTGTACTGGCATACTTTACTTAAGTAACAGTACTAAGTTATGTGTTACTTAAGTAAATGATCTGAATACTTCCTCCACCACTGATTTATTCCCTTTCATGGGTCAAGCTCCCGAAGACAAAACAAGTTCTCGTGATGAGACATAACAGCATCTTTCTAATTAAAAAGCCAAAACTGGGATAACCAAGCTCTGGAAACCCGATATTATACAGTCGCTTCACAGGATGAGTAGACAAACTGAGCTCCATATAAAATAAAATAAATAAAAAAAATTCAGTGAAATCCCCATCATTTAAGATAAATGTGCCTCGTGTACCTTGCTACAGGGCGGAAAGCGTGCCGCAGTCCTTGCAGAGAGACCGTATCCTTTCTTACTCCCCGGTGTCCTCTGTAAGTCATAGAGCATGGTGCCAAACTGCAAGAGAAATAATAATCATACAATGAGTACACACAGGGCTGTAATCACCAAATTAACATTTTCAATTTAAACTTACCTGAAGCATTTTAAAATAAAAATCCTAGATCGGGAGTTCTTTAAGTCCTGAGGACAGGACTACTTCCATACAATAATATGACTTCAACATACTATATAGAGCCCAACCGATAAAGGATTTTTAAGGCCGATACGAATATTTGGTTATTTAAAAATCTGATAGAGAGATAATAAATATATATATATATATATATATATATATATATTTTTTTTTTTTTTTTTTTAAATAATCCAGAAACGCGCTACAAAGCATAAACACAAAACGGTCATCCTTGTAACCCAGGCTGTCCAATGTTCACAACATTTCATTGTGCGTTCATATCTTTAAAGAAATCTTACACAGTCATTGGTTCAAAAACTAATGTATTGTGAAATACCTCTGAAACGTTACTTTAGATCACCCACACACAAGCTTCCCATAGTTTCACTCTCATTCGTTGTACAATCATTAAAATATTACAAAATAGACACGTTTCATTATGGTACTACATGTAAATACATCTCTGTAAAAGTACTGCAAAAGTAGAGAGAATACTACAGACAAAGTGGAATCATTGTACAAAATCTGAAATGTCTTAATGAAAAACTATATTAGTTGTGTACAATCACAACTAGGCCTGCACGATTAAATCGTTATGAAAAACGTGATCAAATATTTTTAAATAACTTTGATTCATTTTTTGAGCCGACTGCATCACAAACGCTACTACTTTCTTCTGTGAGTTTTAAACAGACTGTATAAAATAGGTTTTAAACTTTTTTTATACATACTACTACACCATACCTTTTTGACATACTATACTATGACTTTTTTCAATGTATACTTTGATTATTTTTGACATACTATGACATAACTAAATACTGACTTTTTTGACATAGTACCTAACATACTATACAATGACTTTTTCCAACACACTACTCGTTACTTTTTTCTAACATACTATATATGATACTATACTAGGCTCAACAGCTTCTTATGGACACTGGCAAAGGACTTGCTGTTGTGCAGAACTGCTCAGAGCCTATCACTGCTCCATTGAAAGGGTTTTAACATACTGTGACTTCCTGGTATGGGAATTGTACAGAGGGCGACCAGAAAAGTCTCCAGCCATAACAACTGCGGAAAAATGATGGGACTCACCCTGCCCTCTCTGGAGGACACCTTCAGGACCCGCTGCCTCCGCAGAGCTAACAACATTGTGGCAGATAAGACCCACCCCTGTTATCACCTGCTCTGCCTGTTAGCCACTGGGAGGCGCTACAGAGCACTCAAGACTAAAGGACACCTTTTATCCAAGAGCCAATGCAATACTGTTTACGTGATTTCAAAATGCTTGTTCATGAATGTATTGACTGGGATGACTGCACGTATGTTAGAGTGTATGTTAAGAGTATTTATTTGTGACTTTTATACAGGTACGGCACAGCAAATTTCATTGTACACAAGCTTGTGAAATGACAAAATCTATACCATGACTTTTCCAAGATTATACCATGACTTTATGACTTCTTCCAGCAAATAATACTATGACTTTATCCAACATACTATACTATTACTTTTTAATTGACTTGCTATGACTTTTTTTCAACATACTACACTTTTGTATGTTTTTTGTGACTTATTTTAACATAATATACTCAGACTTGTTTTCGACATACTATGACTTTTTCTGACATACAACTGTAACACAATACAGGTCCTACAGGTCTTATGAACAGCGCCCAGATTCGTTTATGGACACTCAATGTGAATGCTCTCTATAATGTATTTCAGAAAGAAATGTGTTGAGTGATAAAACAATTATTTAACTTGCACTACACCATTAAACCCATATAAACAATATACCTTTATAAAATAGACTTTACTGCACCTTTAACATTTCTAAATTAAAACATTAAACCTAAATAGGTCTCAGAAATGACAATGGGAATAAAATGAAATATTCTGCCTAGTTACCAATCTCAGGTAAATTTCACTTTACACCCCCTCACCTACAGTTATGTCACTCAAAACATCAACAATCACAATATGAAAATCCACAAGATATAAGTAAGTCCAGACTTTAAACAAAATAATGAAAAAAAGCCAGAAATGTCTTTTAAATATAACCCCTGACGCATGAATGTACGTAGCTACCAGAAGGCGTCGCCCGTGATTGGGTGAGTTACTCACCCGCTGATGTTCCGGTTACCTCCGTAGGCTACCAGACCCAGTCGCGGAGAACACTCCGGTAAACAGATACTCTCTCCTACCCATAGACTGTATATTTAATTATAATGGTCTATGCTCCTACCACGTCGCCAGAGATGCAGCTCGGCTTTCCCTGGTCAACCAGTGCGCTACCTGGTTCTCTGTCGTCTTCTCCAAAGCTACAAAACTAGCCGACGGTTAGCATCTGAGCTAACGTTACTGAAGTTCACGCAGGCTAGTGGCGGCGTGGCTTGTGGCTAAGCTGGCGGCTAACACAACTCCTTCAGTAAACACACTGCATTATAACTCCTAATGAACAGCGGCTGCAATTTTATCTCTCACCCATTTAGTTATATTAGTAGGGTTAATTCCATATGTCTATGCAAAACGTAACCGTTCCGGTATAGACTTTATGCGTTGGTTTTCTAGTCGTCTTCTCTCCGGGCTGCTCTCAGCGCCGGGGTGGAGTCGCGACTGACGAGCTGCTCTCACACACACCTTCACTAGGTGTTTCCCGCCCCCCAACCAATCAACAGCTAAGGAACATTATGATGTCTAATGACTGACTAATTAGAGGATGGATACACATACAGCATGACAGGATGCGAAACTCATCAAACTTGTTGCATTCATGGTCTTTAGTAAATTCCACAACTCCAATGGAAAAAGATACATTCAAACATCGTAGCTAACTGTAGGTACACACATGAGCGTAAAATATAACCTAGGGTTTCAAAGCAAAAAAACCTAAGGTAGTTATAGTAAAAATAAAAGGCCCGGATAAAAATCCATAGCTTTTTAATGACTTTTTTGAACATACTATATTATGGCTTTTTTGGACATAAAATACTATAACTTTTTTCAACATACTATACTATGACTTTTTTGGGACACACTATACTATGGCTTTTTAATTACTTTTTTGGACATACTATACTATGGCTTTTTTGGACATAATATACTATGGCTTTTTAATGACTTTTTTCAACATACTATATGGCTTTTTAATTACTTTTTGGGACATAATATATTATGGCTTTTAATTACTTTTTTGGACATACTATACTATGGCTTTTTAATTACTTTTTTGGACATAATATACTATGGCTTTTTAATTACTTTTTTGGACATACTATACTATGGCTTTTTATTAATTTTTTTGGGACATACTATATTATGGCTTTTTAATTACTTTTTTGGACATACTATACTATGGCTTTTAATTACTTTTTTGGACATACTATACTATGGCTTTTAATTACTTTTTTGGACATAATATACTATGGCTTTTTAATTACTTTTTAATTTTTTGGACATACTATACTATGGCTTTTTAATGGCTTTTTAATTACTTTTTGGACATACTATTTGGCTTTTTAATTACTTTTTTGGGACTATGGCTTTTTTACTATATACTATGGCTTTTTTACTATAATGGCTTTTAATTACTTTTTTGGACATACTATACTATGGCTTTTTAATTACTTTTTTGGACATACTATACTATGGCTTTTTTTTACTATACTATGGCTTTTTAATTTTTTTTTATACTATGGCTTTTTAATTACTTTTTGGACATACTATACTATGGCTTTTTGGACATTATTTTTTTTGGGACATACTTTTTGGACTTTTTAATTACTTTTTGGACATACTATACTATGGCTTTTTAATTACTTTTTTGGACATACTATACTATGGCTTTTTAATTACTTTTTTGGACATAATATACTATGGCTTTTTTGGACATAATATACTATGGCTTTTTTGGACATAATATACTATGGCTTTTTAATGACTTTTTTCAACATACTATATGGCTTTTTAATTACTTTTTGGGACATAATATATTATGGCTTTTAATTACTTTTTTGGACATACTATACTATGGCTTTTTAATTACTTTTTTGGACATAATATACTATGGCTTTCTTGGACATACTATATTATGGCTTTTTAATTACTTTTTTGGACATACTATACTATGGCTTTTAATTACTTTTTTGGACATAATATACTATGGCTTTTTTGGACATAATATACTATGGCTTTTTTGGACATAATATACTATGGCTTTTTAATTACTTTTTTGGACATACTATATTATGGCTTTTTAATTACTTTTTTGGACATACTATATTATGGCTTTTTAATTACTTTTTTGGACATACTATATTATGGCTTTTTAATTACTTTTTTGGACATAATATACTATGGCTTTTTTGGACATACATACTACACTATTGCTTTTTTGGACATAATATACTATGGCTTTTTAATTACTTTTTTGGACATACTATATTATGGCTTTTTAATTACTTTTTTGGACATACTATATTATGGCTTTTTAATTACTTTTTTGGACATACTATACTATGGCTTTTTTGGACATAAAATACTATAACTTTAAATTCAACATAGTAAACAGTAGGATTTCTTAGACATACTATGTTATGGCTTTTTATCACTTTTTACAACATGCTAATTACTTTTTTTGACATACAGACTTTGTTGGGACTTTTTTCACATACTATATAAGACGTTTATTTGATACTATGACTTTGTCTACATACTGAACTAATACTTTTTTCTACATACTATACGATGACTTTTTTCTACATACTAAACTGTTTTTTTAGGACTTTTTTGACATACTATTCTATGACCTTTTATGACTTTTTTATACTATAACTTTTTCAGATTTTGGTGGGGGGGGAACGTTATCCCCCACAGTGGTGGTTTCTCCACAGGCTACAGGTGTCATCATGAGGCAAACGAGATAGCTATAGAGCCAGTCTTTGTGTGAAACCCATTAGCTTTTGTCTTAAAATAAGTGACAAGGACAAATTAGTCGCAGATAATTAAAGACACGAACCTCATGGTTGTCATAGCAGCCAGGGCCGATGTGTGGCGCTGGCGGTCGCGCCATTTTGTTTCCCAGGCGGTCTGGTGCATAGTGGAGGGGGAAGAGTTTCCTCTCCTGAGAGCTGCCAAACACTACTCTCTGAACAGGAGCCGCCGACATTACGGAAACAACTTGTGGGCAAGAATCTCGCGCAAATTGTACCAAAAAAGACGAGTTTCCATACAAGTTAGCTCAGGCTCGACCTGCCATTACGTCGTCGTGTTTGGACTTGATGTAACTATGGCAACCGAGTTAGTCCGGCTGTTCTTTGTTTGCGTCATAAAGTTAAAGGCTCCTTGGCTTGCGTGAAGGACAACACATTGCGTGTGGTGTGTCTTATAATTCAAAACAGCTTTAAACACAACTTTTAATCACAATTTATAGACATCTTTATTTTCAATTACAAGACAATGTACATTGCACACATGGCAATAATTTGCACATTAAAAAGCAGAACTGAGGCACTGTAATTTAAGGGTGAGCAGTAAAAGTCTTTTTTATATGAATAAATAACGTGTCAAGAAAATATTGGATTTAAGTGGTGGCACTTGAGTTGGATAGTCTGTAAGAGTGAGAACAGAACAAATCCCATTTTAAGTATTAGCATATTTTTCTAAGGCAATTCCAAAACAGTCCCAAATAGCCTTGTATTCTTTATACACAATCACATCTTTCATAAGCAGTAGTCTTTAAATTACAGTTGAGTTGGAAAAAAAGAAGTAAGAACTGAGGTCTGAAACGATCCTCCAGCATCCAGCAATCACATTCATGTTGGCACAGAAGACATTCTCTGGTACGAGAAGTTTTTGCTAATTATTTCAGTGAAAACAGCCTAGTGTAGGGCCAACAGTGGCACAAAAACATCTCTTAGCACATTCACTCAAAACCAACTCGTATAAAAAGGTGCATCCACTTTGGCACTTGCAAATGGGGAGAGATGAAATGGAATGCGCCTTGTAAGACAACAGTATCCCAAAGACAGCTGTGGAAGGATTCAGCAGAGAAATCTACAAGAGAGGTTATCAGAGGGAAATTCTATCTGCCGGACAAATATCTTCAAAGAAAAAGGCCCAAACGCACACAGCTACAAGACAGGGAGGGACTCTCCTAGCAGGCACTGAAGGACTGAGGAGTGTGTGTGTGTGTGTCATGAAGCGCTTCACTCTGACTGAGGCACTGAAATTGACGGACCTTTGGGGTCGTCGAATCGATCCATAGTGTTCAGCTGCATGATCATGTGCAGACCGTACACGAAAATTAATAGCATGAGCAGAGAGGTTATCAGTCCCATCCAGATCCCTGGGGTGAAGCCTGCACAGTCACTGGCGTAGGAGAAATCTGTTCCGTTGGACAATCCGAAGCCCTGAATCTGTATTGGAAAATGCATAAAGCCCTCAATGAACAGGAATACACACATGATTTTTTTTTTTTAAATCACTGCAGGAATATTGAGTGACAAGATGTAAAATGCAGCGGTATTGTTGTACCTGGAAGTCAACAAAATTGAGCCTCCACTGCGTGGTGTTCTGGTTTGTGTTGTTTGGCACTAGCAGAGTATCTCGGAAGCTAGTAACGGACTGGCAGTGGAAAGAATACTCTGCAGGGGCGTAGATGTTGCGGCTCCCAATGAAAGACGCAGTTAGGCCGTTTGCCTGCAGCTGCACAGTGTCCAGGGTGAACCAGTTCCGTCCAGACACAGGAAAGAACCGCTGAGTCATGGCAAAACTGGAGATCAACAGAAGATTGTTGCGGAGTCAAGGACAGCATGTCAATGTAGAAGACTGTGAAACACTAGAATAGTGACAAACAATTGCTATTGGTATTAATTGGACTTGTTTGCACATGCACATCAATCCTTGTACTTTGTATCTATGAATCTTTTGGGGCTTTTTCTGACATTTTCTTTTCAATGTTTTTGTTGCTTTCTAGGTTTGTTTTTCTATGATCAATAGGGAACTTTTTTCTGACTTTTTAGGACTTTGTCGACCTAACTTTGGAAAGACATAAGACATGCAATTTTCTCTTAAATAAAAGCAAGATTATGCACTTTACATCTGGCCAAGGATGTGATTCTCATTTTCCAGTGTGGCCTTTAGTGAAGTTGAGTTTGACACCCCTGATGTATGGCTTAATTGTTTAATAAATTACACCCGTACCTCAGATCTGAAATTTCCTGACCAAGTTATAGTATCAAAAAAGACAGACACAGCGTTGCGTTGCACTAATCCTTGAAAATTTACACACAGCTAATTAAACATTTAATATAAAAAATAAGTAGTGTAAATGTGAATTATGCTGAAGAATATTGTCTACAACGTACAGGGGCTGACACAACATTAACGGCCTAAAACATGATGAACCAGATTAGCTGAGATTTTGAGTGTTAAACTCTTACTCTTATGATGCTTTTTAATCAATAATATTTACCATACCAGAGAAATAATAAGATTCAAAGCTGAGTTTTCAGGGGTTTAAATAAGTGATTAAAGCTATGGTGCGTAGTTCCTGTCGCCCCAATGAGGAATTGTAAGTAACGACTACGGTCAGCGTAAGCCTTCAGTGATCGTGCACCACCCCAACCCTCCTCCAGGCAGTTGTTAGAGGGGTTAATCACACAGCATAAAGACTGGAAACGGTGAAAACTGCTGGCAGATGAGACTTCAGTCTGTCTGTTTGAACATCACAGCACTATGGAGTATAGTAGTAGTAAATCATCTGCAGGTGTTTCTGGCTCTGGATCTGTGGTTGGAGTCACCTGCTGCCTCCATGTTCCTGCTCGACACCCTCTGCTACAATTCTCCATGTCTCTCTCTGTCTCTCTCTGTCTGAGTTGGTTTTGAAAAAGACTTTTCAGAAGGAAACCAATCACTTGTATCCCAAAGGTAGCAAAATCCACCTGCGAGCACCTCTAAAACTCACAAACAGATTATATTTTGTTGTCTAGTGTAAGCCAATGGTTTTTATTGGGGTTATTGGACTATTTTTTGGCCAGGCACAGGGGAGTCTCTGCAGAAGTCACTGTGCTCGGCCAAGAATCAGTTTTCACACTTTTGTTGTTGAACAGATTAAACAAACGACATAACATGTTGATTAGTGAGCTTTAGAGACGGCAGAGGATTTTGTTGTGAGATATAATAGTTTCCAGTGTCTAAGCTAAGCTAAGCTAAGCTAACCGGCTGCCTGCTGTAGCAAAATATTTACCATACAGATAAAGAGAGGTATTTATCAAACTTCCCAAAATGTCCAACTTTTCCTTTAAATTACATTATTGCCTTACCTTAGTGTAAAGTTTGTATAGCTGAGGACAAGCCTAAAGTGAGAACAGAAAAACAATTTAAAATGACTGCTTTCCTTTAAATAACACATAAAACTGACGCTCTCTTGAATTAACAGAAAAAACAGCTAACATGCTGGCTATCTCACAGGGAGTTGCTGCTGTTGCACAGGGATCTTGCCACGGAAGGTGTTTGTGCAGCGAGGTCCGTCCACTCTGAAGTGCTTGACAGGCTGACGTTCAGATTCTGAGCCCACAGCATTATGCAAGGGCCACTGCCGGTTCCATTAAACATGATGGGTGCTTTGACATCGGGAACAACTGCTTGGAGCAGGGAGCGCCCCGCAGGCTGGCTAGAAAAAGAAGTCTCTGATATCACCTGCAGAGATACGTAATCACAATGAATAATAGAATGCTTCATGTCTTCATATGATATGTCTGTTTGACTTTCTGATGTGTAGAAGTGTAAAAAATGATTTCATTATTACATTAATATATTGTACAATTCTGGTACATGATGTGCTGATTAGAACATCTTACTCGTGATGGCTGGAGTCCTGTGTATATAGCAGTGTATGGGACTTTTTTGTCTTTCATGATACTCAGAACTTTCCCAATAATTTCATCTGTTGAAAGCAAAATATACTTGAGTTACACACACACACACTTTTCAGAGTGACTAAAATGCTGATCATTTTACAGCAAGAAGTTCCTTAACAATAACAACTTACCATTCTCATGTAGGACTTCCTTGCAAGACTTGTCCAAGCTATAAAAACAATAAGCATGTTAATTTTCACATTTTTAGTTGTGAAAATTGGCACACAAAAAAACTTCCATAGACTGATATGGTGCAGAACCCAAGTCTCACCCAGTACAATAGGGAAGATTGATAAGCAGCAGATTGCTGGCAGATGTGTTGACGCTGAGATGTGACAGAGTGTCGGCGTCGACGAGCAGAGGCGAGACACCAAGCTTCTCTTGCAGCAGAGCCGGGACGGCAGAGGAGTCCGACCACTCTAAAGCAAGGAGCGTCACCGACGAGGAAGAGGACTGCATTGCAGCCTGAAGTGGAAAGAATCATCAGTATTGTTAATCTGAAAAAATCATCATTCATTCATTTAGCACTCGTGTATGAAGTTCTAAAAACCGACCTCAAGGTTTTGAAAGGCACTGTCCTGCTTGTTTCCAAACACTCCACCAAAGACTGTGAAGTCATCTTTGCTTAACTGAACACAAACAGACACAAGACAACGATCACAATTGAATTAGATGAGCAGAGAAGTGGAAAAATATGCAAAGGCAAAACAACAAAAAGTTAAATCAGTCCTATTAATCAGTCCCAACAATGAGGATCCACCACAGAGAATAGACCCCAACAATGTGTTGAAGAGGAACTGGGAAAGGGGAAGTAAAGCCAAAGCTCATTGTCACACCAGAGTGAGAAGACTGTTACACTGAGTCACAGTGCAACTGCACATGACGCATTATATATATAGTATACATATCCAAGGGCTATCTTTTTAATAGATGAACAGTAAAAATTGGGGCTGCACAATATGAGGAACATCTTGTTGCGATTTTTTGGACTGATATTGCAATTGGGATATGAGCAACTTGGCAATCTTTTGGCAAGGATCAGTACCAGACAAAGAAGTCTGTATAATATTACTTTAAGGTTGGGACACCTCTGCAGCACTGCAATTAAACTTAATTCAGAATGGTATTTTGACACATTTTTACCCCTGCAATTTGAATATTGCACTAGTCCATAATGCAGTTTTAACAAAATTGCGATTAGTTGTGCTATGACCAATATAACCAAGCAGCTGTTTTAGGTACTTGTGAACCTTAGTCTGTCTTCCCTAAGCTATGTGAGAGTGTGAAAGTGTGGTGAGCGGGGAAATGGAATGGGTACAAATATTTCTGTCATCTTCTGTGCAAGAAAAAAAAAATCTGTACAAGCCTTGAGCTAAGGGTGAAGATTCACCGCTCCAATCTGTTTAGTGACTGTAAGAATGTTTGCTGTAGAGTGTCTCGGGTCAGGGACTGACCTTGTCCTGCAGGAACAGCAGCACAGTGTGGGGGCCAGAGCCAAAGGCAGAGGTGAGGTAGGCAGTCAGCTGTTCATTGGATGTGATGTGACCAGCTGCAGGTGAGGCCAGTGGTGGTAAACTGAACACGCAGGAAAGATTATTATTTTTGGGGCATTTTAGGCAGGACATATGAAGACATGAAAGGGGAGAGAGAGGGAGAATGACATGCAGAAAAGGGCAACAGGCCAGAGTCGAAACCTGGGCCCACTGCGTCGAGGAGTAAACCTCTACATATGGGCACCTGCTCTACCAACTGAGCTATCTGGGCACCCAAATTGTGATATCTTATACAGTTGTCAGAACATTAAAGGTTCCATGACATGGTGCTCTTTGATGCTTTTATATAGACCTTAGTGGTCCCTAATACTGTATCTGAAGTCTCTTTTATATAGACCTTAGTGGTCCCTAATACTGTATCTGAAGTCTCTTTTATATAGACCTTAGTGGTCCCTAATACTGTATCTGAAGTCTCTTTTATATAGGCCTTAGTGGTCCCCTAATACTGTATCTGAAGTCTCTTTATATAGACCTTAGTGGTCCCCTAATACTGTATCTGAAGTCTCTTTTATAAAGACCTTAGTGGTCCCCTAATACTGTATCTGAAGTCTCTTTTATATAGACCTTAGTGGTCCCCTAATACTGTATCTGAAGTCTCTTTTATATAGACCTTAGTGGTCCCCTAATACTGTATCTGAAGTCTCTTTTATATAGACCTTAGTGATCCCTAATACTGTATCTGAAGTCTCTTTTATATAGACCTTAGTGGTCCCCTAATACTGTATCTGAAGTCTCTTTTATATAGACCTTAGTGGTCCCCTAATACTGTATCTGAAGTCTCTTTATATAGACCTTAGTGGTCCCTAATACTGTATCTGAAGTCTCTTTTATATAGACCTTAGTGGTCCCCTAATACTGTATCTGAAGTCTCTTTCCCAAATTTCAGCCTTGGTCCAGAATTCCAGCCACTAGAGCCAGTCCCACAATGAGCTTTCCTTAGTATGGGACATTTCTGAGTCAGTAAAAGTGCAAAATATTAAAAAGCACATGACATGAGCATAGTGATAAACATGTCTGAGAGCAATGCAGATCATTAGGAACAGTTTAATCCATTTAGATCCCAGCGGCTAACTCACTGGAACAGTATCATATGTATGGAAGCAATAAATAAACGCATATTGTGAGACATTAACTTTGTATTTATACATTGTTTTGAGATACTCTGACGTTTTTTGTTCGTTGTACCAACTGAACTGAGAACAATGAGTGAAAACAGACAGACAGAAGTATTGTTGTTAGACTTAAAACTATGAATTTCAGCTAGCCGAGAACGACAAGCTTGTCTCATCTGGATACTAGTAGACACACAGTTAGCAACAAGTGTTAGCATTAGCATGACGAACCGCCGTGACTGTTACAGTGAGTCTTACTTGACAAATAAATAATAATAAAATGACTTATTACCCGTCACTGGACCACATTAGAAGTGGCACTTGAGCAGCGGAGCTCCGTGTGGCGAAAAGGGCGAAGAAAAGGCCAATAACAGCCATTACTGGCACTCTACTCGAGCTCCTTGAGCCTGACATCTTTCCTTTTCCGCAATGCTATGCTATGCTGTGCTCACGTGACGCAAACCAGCTGACAGTCATGTGCAACCGAAAGACCGACAGAAGGAAAACACTTCCTGCTCCTTTCATTGTGCCTCAGTAACAAATACAGTTCAACTCAGTGACCCTGATGATACATCCATAATCCTGATCCATACCCTGCCCACAGCTGTCCTCAACACCACCACAACTGGTTTAAAAACTCAACAATAGTTTAATTTGGATACAGCTAGTTAGCATTAGCTGTCACTGCTGCTTTGTTAGCTAATCCGAATCAGAAAAGGGTTAGGTTTTACTTTCGTGGAATTAGCCTTTGTGATTGGTGCATACACAAAAACATATTTAACATGAATAATAAATAAACAATAGGCTAACAGGCCAACAGAAACAATTACAAAATAGATGTTTAGCATAGGAAAAATAAGACTGAATAGGATGAGTGCAGAATGCAAAGAACATGTAGCCTACTTTGTGCAATGGCCAGATGTAGGCTATAGTCCAGGATGAAGGTTAGTGCAAAGTGTAGTGACTAGCTAATGGTAAAGTGTAGTGACTAGCTAATGCTAAAGTGTAGTGACTAGCTAATGCTAAAGTGTAGTGCCTAGCTAATGCTAAAGTGTAGTGCCTAGCTAATGCTAAAGTGTAGTGACTAGCTAATGCTAAAGTGTAGTGACTAGCTAACATTTACTCAAGTAGAATAGAAAAGAAGGCGATCAAAAAAAAAAGTGATCAATTGTATTTGCAAAGAGCGTTGTAAGGAATCTAATCCATTTTTTGTGGTAATTTGGTTAAAAAGAAACCCATATTTCAGATATAGACATTTTTAAAGGGGTCAAATTTGACCCGAGGACAACAGGAGGATTAAAGACACAGGAAAAACATCATATACAACTTAAGCATGCAGCTGAAAGCACAGGTTCAATAAGTAAAATAAATGAATCCAATGTCAATTTAATTACAATTTACAAGACATTAGAATACAAGTTTGTGTTGCACTGGGATAAATATAAACACTTCACATATGAATGAAATCGTTGCACTAGATCCAGAAAGTTGTCCTCGAAAGAGGCATGTGATGACTGTGGCCGAATGTAGCCTACAAATTCAAACTAGGCTACTTGTAGCCTACTTTGAGTATTTCCAGGTATGCTACTTCATACTTCTACCCCACTACATCTCAGAGGTAGTAATATTGTACTTTTTACTCCACTCCAGTTGTCTGACAGCTTCAGTTACTTTTCAGATGACAGTTTTTCATCCTCTTCCTGTCCAGTGAAAACCATGTATTTATGTAAAACCATGTATGTATTTAGAGATACGTGGTTCTTACAGGAAAATGATGCTACAAACACATGATGATCTTATGATATGATTATACTTTAAATTAGAGCCCGACCGATATATTTGCGGGCCAATATAAGCCTTTTTCCGATCTATCCGTATTGACATTTATAATGGCCAATTTTTTATTTTTTAAATATTCATTCATCAGAATAATTTATAATGACAAATAAATGATTCTGATAAAAGAATATTAAAAAAATAAAAACGGACAGTCATCCATGTTACGAGCGTTGGCGTTGCATAGTCTGTCCACCAGAGGACGCTCTACAACGTCCCTGTTAGTGATGGCGTTGCATAGTCTGTCCACCAGAGGACGCTCTACAACGTCCCTGATTATTTTTTTTGTTTTGTATATTTGTTCAAAGGACTTTAACTTTCATATCTTAAGATTGTATTTTTATACATTTTATTTATCAGACCTTTAATATATTTTGAAGTTCCTCTGTTCTGTTGTGACAATAAAACTAATTATTAATATTTTAGTGAGAACTCATAAATAACTAATGCTAGGGAAATTTTTTTTTTGTAACGCGTTTCTGGATTTAAAAAAGAAAAATATCGGCCGATATATCGGCATATCGGATTTTTAAATAACCAAATATTCGTATTGGTATGGGCCTTAAAAATCCTTCATCGGTCGGACTCTACGTTAAACTATCCAACAGTATATAAAGGAGCTCAAATGAGCACAACCTGAAACATCTACAGCAGTAAAATACAACATACACATGAATGCAGCAGGAATATTAATAATATTAATCCAGAAACATCAGACAGAAGAGGAACACACTGACAGGGAACACGTTACTGCACAATCACTACTTTTTATTTTCATAGTGGAGTAAGCTATTGTATATTATCGTACAGTATATTTGTGGAAATAGTAGCCTACTTTACTTCAACCGCTATCAACTGATGGATACTTCAGTGTAGTGTCTAGCAGAACATTTGATGCTATAACAATAAGCTGTTATAATACGGAATGTGCCATTAAACAGCTTTAGGCTACACAATGTCTACAATGCAGCTGAACTGCGCTTTATCAATGAAAGACAGGTCCACCTTGGCAACTGTCCATGGTGCTGATGCACACTTAAATTTGGGCATTTCACTCCTCGTGTCATCACGTCCCATCCCCACATATGATGCTTTTACAAGCACTGTAAACAGAAACAAAACAAGCAAAAAAATAGAAGTTTAGAACTGTTTAGTCTATTGAAAAGGGCCTTCGGGCGATCAGTCAGTGAAAGCAACTCCCATCCACACACACGCAGCTGTGGTGGCGGAGGGATACCACTGCCTGCGTCCGCGTAGCACTGCGCCTACAACTGGAAAGGAAGAATAGAAAAGGAAATAGAGAACGCACAGACTTGGACAAAATGTGTTTAAAAATGACAATACGTGTTAAAAAGTTAAAGTATGAAGATGAACATTTGTGTATCGCTCGATAAAGCCAGCTCCGAGTGGGGTTTCCTATCCCACTCAGCTTTTCAGCTGGAGTCCATTGTGTGGCAGGATGGGAAGAGAGGAGGATGCGCACTATTTCCCGACGCGCACTAACATTGTTCTAGAGTGCTCCACGATCAGGGCCATCTTTGGTCGTCCTCGCCGGTGACAGTGTGGACAGTTTTTTTCTCTCCCAGTAGTCATTTATGCCTTATGATTCATTAATAAAAGTTCATTTTGAACGAGCCGTTTAAAAGCACTCGGGCAGAGAAAAGGGAGCCGAATCCCCTTTTTTGTGTGGATTTACTGGTAATTCCTCCACCCAATACCCTTCATTTCTCAAGGCAAGAAGAGGGCGAGACGGGAGAGGCGGTGATACAACATGGATGAGGAATATGATGTGATCGTTTTGGGCACCGGACTCACAGTAAGTAGTCATCTGCACAGAAACTCAACAGATTTTATTGTGCAAAACTTCCATATGGTTATCTTATCCATTTGTACTCTTCTCTATCCGAGCCCAGAAGTGAAAGCCCGCTGCATCCCTGTGTTGTGACATAAAAAATAGCATTAAAATATATATATCAAAATGTACTTTGACGTAACATTTGTGCACGATAGGAAGCAAACGGTGCTTCCAGGGGGATTTTATTGTTCTCCCAGCCGGCCCAGTGTTGTGTTACACCCAGTAGCATCTTTTAGGCGTAACCCCCCTAATGTGTCATGGTCCTCTTTGCATAGACAGGCCTCCATCCTGAGGTTGGCGCAGGCCTGAGTATTCAATGACTGAGCTCTTCTCTGCAGTTCCTGTCACTTATCACACCCAATGCGACAGAAACATGCCCGATACATTCATGTGCTATTAATCTAGGTGTTCGCGTGCGTAAAATGCGACATTTTTTCTAGGTTCGGGCAAGTATCAAATTTCCTTTTTGTAAATGCATAGACATAGGCTAATACATTTGGGATAATGCCATATTGTTCTTAAGATTAAATACTGTCATTATTATTGTAATCATTATTATTAGAGGTAGCCTACATGAGTAAAACGATCTAGTCACGCATGCGCACACCGTCCCTTCTATCCTCCCTGCATCCTTCTATGAAAACCTAACTGGCGTTCACGTCATCTGTAAAATCTCTCTTTATTGCATTTGCATATGGATGTTATGTCATGGGCGCTGATGTTGGGTGTTAATTCTTGTTTTATGCAGGAATGCATTCTGTCCGGGATCATGTCTGTGAACGGGAAAAAGGTTCTGCACATGGACAGGAACCCCTACTATGGTGGCGAGAGCTCCTCCATCACCCCTCTGGAGGAGGTAAAGGGACCCTGGGATCTATGAAAGCAATCAGTGTCAGCACCCCTCAGCACATCTCAATGCACTTCCCCCGTGCCGTTGGGCATCGCTTTTAATTGCCTTTATTTGTTCAACGCCTTTATTCTCCGTAATGCTGTAGCTTCTATCGTAGATTTCCCAGGATGTTTTTTACGTTGCTCTTTACTGTCGTGTGGTTTCCCACAGGTGTACAAGCGCTTTAGTCTTCCAGACAGCCCGCCCGAGTCCATGGGCAGAGGAAGAGACTGGAACGTTGACCTCATCCCCAAGTTTCTCATGGCCAACGGTCAGTCCCACATCACTGGCTTTTTGTCCATAAAAGAATGAATATATCACCATGAATCTCATCATTTACTGATTCAATTTTATTTACAGTATCAAATCATAATAAAAGTTATCTTGAGACACTTTACAGATAGAGCAGGTCTAGACCACACACTATAATTTACAAAGCCCCAACTTTTCCCTGAGGAGATCGATGGACACTTAGTACATTATTACTATTCCCGAAAAGGTCAATGAACCATAATAATATATTGATATTATATCAACATCAAGTTTTCAACTTTAATAGTAGTACTTTTTGCCCAATGTATAATATATTGTAATTCTTATGTTGTTATGTAAATATATAATTTTACTTTTTAGGTTGACTTGTTACAATCTGTCTAGGGACTGCAGATGAAAAATAGCCCTTTGGCTAACTCTTACGTCCATTAATATACACTGTCCCTGTATTAAATATAAAAATAAAAAATAAAAAAATAATATGGGACTAGACATTGTCATCGATTTTGGATACAGCTGTGGTAACATATTAATATGGCATAAGTGTTGTTTTTTCCTAGTTTTAAAAGGTGCCTTACGTTAAAGTGATGTCATTTTCTGAACTTACCAGACTAGTCTAGCTGTTTTATTATTAATCACTGAGGCATTGAGGTATTTGGTGAATATCGCCCATCCCTAGTTCAGACTAGATGGGTCTGTCTTGATGCTATCACAGCAGACTGTTTGATTATTAGAGGAAATATGACATACCATGTGATTGTCTGTGTGCTCACAGGTCAGCTGGTGAAGATGCTGCTATACACAGAAGTGACACGGTACCTGGACTTTAAAGTAGTGGAGGGAAGCTTTGTGTACAAGGGAGGAAAGATCTACAAGGTGCCATCGACCGAGACCGAGGCACTAGCTTCAAGTAAGCTGCTCTGCTGTGAAGTCGAGTATTAGAATCACATTTGAGTCATCAAGTACTTCATCCTAACGCCTTTTGTTGGAATTGTTTCAGATCTGATGGGGATGTTTGAGAAGCGAAGGTTTCGGAAGTTCTTAGTCTTTGTGGCCAACTTTGATGAAAATGACCCCAAAACGTTTGAGGGCGTGGACCCCAAAACCACAACGATGAGGGATGTTTACAAGAAGTTTGACCTGGGCCAAGATGTCATCGACTTCACCGGCCACGCCCTGGCCCTCTACAGGACAGACGAGTAAGAACAACAGGACCTACATTTAGAATTTCAACATGGAATAACTAAAGAATATATGTTCTAATCAAGGTTTACTGCAATTAAGATTCTTTTGTACAAAACTGTATGTAGACTATGTGTTGGCTGTGAATATGCAAAGAATTAGCTTCATCTTAGGGGGTCCATAAAATTGAACTTTTTGAAAGTTTTTTTCAAAAAATTAAAATGTGAAAAAAACTTGAATCCAACATATTATTGGCAAATATAAATCAGCCAATTTGTGAAGAAAAAAACCCCATTGATGATAAGCTCACTAACCTATAGGTTAAGTAGTCACAAAGATAGCCATCCGCAGCTAATATGGATTCACTGTGTATGTTAAATCATGTCAACAATTATTTTAAAAGCTTAGTATTCTAGGTACTACGAAGGTATTTGTAAAGGCTTTAGGTCGCCCACAGGTAATTGTAGGCCCAGCTTAACATGCAACTTAATTTTATACTATAATTGTAGTAGGAGGTCCCTGATCAGTCTGTTGTCCTTGGGTCAAATTGACCCGTTTTCAGTTAAAACAAAATTGTCATGAAAATGTCATTAAACATTAAAAAAATATCAAAAACCTTTGGAACAAAACACCAAAAACATAAAAAAGCACCCACAACATTGAAAAAGTGACACAAATGTGGGGAAAAAGCGCTAAGAACGTTGAAAAAATGTGTTTGTTTTTTCATGGTTGACAGGAAGACAACACAAGGGTTAAGGGGTCCTTGGCTTAGAGAACATTGAAGACCCCCCTAATTAGTTCATTCATTCTCTTCCTTTGTTGTTTTCTGTTCTCCTGCAGCTATCTTGACGTTCCCTGTTTGGAGACGATCAATCGTATCAAGCTGTACAGTGAATCGCTGGCGCGGTATGGGAAGAGCCCCTACCTCTACCCCCTGTACGGTCTAGGAGAGCTGCCGCAGGGATTTGCCAGGTTACTGTTAACATGTTTTCTATCTATAGTGCTTTTACTAAGTCAACATTTTGAGATACTAAGTCAGTATTTCACTTGATGGATAACAGCTTGTATTTAATAGTAAATCCAGAAGTGCAATCCCACACCATGATTTTACAGTTCTTACTGTCATTTTAGATTGAGTGCAATCTATGGAGGGACCTACATGCTGAACAAACCAGTGGATGAGATAGTGATGGAAGGCGGCCATGTTATTGGAGTGAAGTCTGAGGGCGAGGTATGCTGATTTATTGTCCATGATTGTGCAATTTAACAATACCATTAACTTATTTTTTTTTCAACCTGGACCCTATTTTCTAGTGGTCGATACACCATAGCATTGTGATATTTTCCGTGGCAATACATACACATAGCAAGTATCGACCTTTTATTATATAAATTGCACAAGAATTTACCTGGTATTGGAATAACAACACAGCATTTGCCTTTGGGGGCATAACATTAAAGTTGGAAAAAAGGTTGGTTCAGTATTGAGCAGGAGCTCTACAGCCAAAGAACGGGCTGCAATGCTATGGGGGAGTTACACACCGTTGATGTTCGTCCACATGTGTCTTTCTACATTTTGCAAAGGACCCAGCAGAGAAATAAGAGGTTTTTCTTGACCTTTTGCTAAATCCAATCTGTTATTGTGTCTAACCAAGGAGAAGTTCTGAAATCTCGCAGAGGTAACTTTACTCATCCACATTGTGGAAACCAGCTAAATATTCAGCCATGACATTGGAAATCTGTTAGATTTTACTAAAACACAACAACTTCTTCCCGTCACTCCTCTTTCCAACTCTCACATACTGTTTGCACCACTGTCTTAATGCATTCAATTCAATTCAATTTTATTTATATAGCTCCAAATCACAACAACAGTTATCTCATTGCGCTTTTCATAAAAGAGCTTCTCCTTGAGCGAGACTTGGTTAGACAATAATAAAGTGAAAAAGTTAAATAAAATGTAAGTCATTTCTCTGTAGGGCTTTTTTCCATAATGTATTCAGACACTTAGTATAACAACAATTGGAGTCTGTCATTTGCAAAACAAGCACTTTTAGTAGACGTAAATTACCGGTGAATAAATGACTTGAAGGATTACATTTCAGCTGCAGAGCTCATGCTCAATACTGGACCATTTTAAAAAAGTGTTGTCCCCATTTGTCACTTAGGCACAAAAACATGGGAAAATACTGTCCAGGTTGAAAAATTCTGAGGTTTTACTTAGAGTGTATTCATGCAGAGGAGATAAGAAAGTAGGTCCTTTAAAATGCTGCATGGTGTGTCCTTCCTGCTGCAGGTGGCCCGTTGTAAACAGCTGATCTGCGACCCCAGCTACATCCCGGACCGCGTCCGGAAGGCTGGCCAGGTGATCCGTGTGATCTGCGTCCTCAGCCACCCGATCAAAAACACCAACGACGCCAACTCCTGCCAGATCATCATTCCTCAGAATCAGGTTAACCGCAACTCAGGTAAGAACCACTGTCACTGTCAACTAATCAGGAGAAGTGGAGCAGAACGATCACTAACAAAGATGGCCTTTCTGTTAAATGTAATTAGAGGGATAACTGGAGATATCAAGGACATCTCCATATCTCGAAGCATTATAAAAACATGTTCGATATCGACATATTAGCATCTTTCCTCACTCTGAAAGCGGCTATAATCAATGTTCTTCTCACGTGTATATGAAAGGGTCGCGCTCATAATAACTCTACAGTTCCCCTCAGCTCTATAGTGGGTTTTAGCATCTTTCAGTTCATTGTTTGGGTTTCCTGAACCAGAACTTAATAGATTAGGATTCTGGTTCACTTTCAGAGCTAGGATCAGCTAAAAACCAGCTCTACGTTTGCTGCCCAACATGGTGAACATAGTGGAGCATTTAGCAGCTAAAGAGCCAGACAGAGCTAATGGGATAGGATGGACATTAGATTTTCATTCATCACGACTAGGAATAAATGCTAGTTTTTATTAGTGTACAGTCTACCATAGTATCTCACCTTATCATGGTCATTGCATTTCTGTGAGGGATTTTTATTTTTATTCTTATGTATGTGTGATATATATCTAATGTTGCTGCTTAAGCAAGTGTTTGTTAACCAGTTGACCATAGCAGCTTTAAAAGGGGTTAATACATTAGTGTTGTGTTTACAGTAGGATCTAATGACGTGATTAGCTAATGGTGTACACCTCAACACTTGATTTTTATTCTGTTTTTTTTCATAAGATACATGCTGGAATAATGTTGCATATCACAGATTGTTTACAGTAATGCCTAGTAATGGATTTTTTTAATTACTTCATTTAACATGATTGCAGAAGGTGCAAAATGTAGCTAAAATAGAATCGCAAACCGAGTCTTAATCACAATATCTGGCAGGGAAATAAAAACACAAATTGACCCCCCCCCCAAAAAAACAAAACAAAAAAAAACAAGCTTCTTTCCACTGCCCCTCCAATAAATGCAGCTTTAACCCTCATGTTGTCCTCGGGTCCGTTGTCCTATATCAATGTTCTTTTTAATTCCCCAAAATAACATGATTGATTCCACCCAACGCTCTTTGCCAAGTACAAATCTCTACTTTCATTAATTTTGGGGCGTCTTATTCAATTTTATAGCATTGTAAAACAAATGGAAGTGTTTTTGAAATAGTATTGAGTAAAAGTTGACATATTCCAGTCTGTGATTATCATCAACATCCATTCCTTTATTTTTAGTCTCAATAATTCCTAATTTCTGCTTTTCTAACTCAAACATTAGGTATAATTTCCTATAAATGAGGTTCATTGACCATAAATTACAAAAATAATTGTAAAACTAAAGTTAATAAGTTAGTGTTACGTAGTGTTAAAAAAAGGGACAAAAACGTAAGAAAAAGTTCAAAACATTGATCAAAAAGACTTTCAATTTTGCCGGAAAGACAACACAAGGGTTAAGGTAACTCTGAACTGACTTTCTCCTCCTCTTAACCCTTTTTTCCATCACTTCTCCAGACATCTACGTGTGCATGATCTCCTATGCCCACAACGTGGCCGCCCAGGGGAAGTACATCGCCATCGTCAGCACCACGGTGGAAACCAGCGAGCCCGAGGCTGAGATAGAGCCGGCCCTGGAGCTGCTGGAGCCCATCGACCAAAAGTCAGTGTTTTAACAATTCATGCATCTATGGTTCAACAACAATGTGATGTCAACATATTTAAGAAGCATTGTGATTGATAACCAGGTTTATTTAATGGAGTTGTGGTGTTTTATCCATTTTTCTACAGGTTTGTGGCTATTAGTGACCTTTATGAGCCCACAGATGATGGTACTGATAGCCAGGTAAGACAAAAAAAGTTCTTTAAATAGGTGAAAAATAAATGTATGTGACGTTATTTTGTGGATGGCAATGTTGGTCTGAAATATCTACACAGCTATTGGATGGATTGCCATGGATTTTATTTTTATTTTATTTTATTTTTTACATATATTCATGGTCACCAGAGGAGAAATCCTACTGACTTTGATGATCATCTGGCCCAAATCTCCATTTGCTCAGTACTAATAACATTCCCATTGGCCTCGGCTTTGTGTTTAGGGTTAATTGGTTGAAGATAGGAATGCTTACAGGCTAAAGTAAGATGGTGCGCGTGGTAAACATAACCCGTTTAAAGGTCCAAGGGTTCCCCCAGCCTGCCTATGGTCCCCCAGTGGCTAGAAATGGTGATAGGTGTAAACCGAGCCCTGGGTATCCTGCTCTTCCTTTGAGAAAATTAAAGATCAGATAACGCCTATATAAAAGAGACTTCAGATACAGGATTAGGGGACCACTAAGGTCTATATAAAAGAGACTTCAGATACAGGATTAGGGGACCACTAAGGCCTATATAAAAGAGACTTCAGATACAGGATTAGGGGACCACTAAGGTCTATATAAAAGAGACTTCAGATACAGGATTAGGGGGACCACTAAGGTCTATATAAAGAGACTTCAGATACAGTATTAGGGGACCACTAAGGTCTATATAAAAGAGACTTCAGATACAGTATTAGGGACCACTAAGGTCTATATAAAAGAGACTTCAGATACAGTATTAGGGGACCACTAAGGTCTATATAAAAGAGACTTCAGATACAGTATCAGGGGACCACTAAGGTCTATATAAAAGCATCCAAAGAGCACCATGTCATGGGACCTTTAACATCAGCATGTTATCATTGTCACAGTGAGAATACACAATGTAAGCATTTAGCTTACAGCACAGCTGTGCTTATGTCTCACAGAGCCTCTAGCGTGGCTGTAGGTTCTCAGTCGGCCTGTCCCTTTATCTTTCCCAGGTCTTTGCCTCGAGGTCCTACGATGCCACCACTCACTTTGAGACCACCTGCAACGACATCAAGGACATCTACAAACGCATGACCGGGAGCGACTTTGACTTTGAGAACATGAAGCGCAAACAGAACGATGTGTTTGGGGAGGATGAGCAGTGAGCGGTAGAAGGGCTTCAGAGAGAGGGGGCGGGGCCGGGAGAGGAGGCGGGGGCGAAAAGGAGCAAGCGAGGAGGCAGAGCCTGCAGGTAGAGGGCCGAGGCTGCCTGAGCAGTACTTTAAAAACAGACGGGTGGGATCAGAGCAGAAGGGGGGGGTGTCTGGACTCTGCCTGCCCTAAGCCGTTTGCCTCCTTTTCCTTACGTCCCTCTCTCTCGACACACGTTCAAACACATAAATGCTCACAAACACACACACACCTTATCTCTGTCACTGAAAAGCAGGGTTGATATGGTCTTTCATTCCATTGTAGACTTTACAGTATAATCATGTCTTTACTATGATCATTAGAGGTGAAGTTATTTCTTGTTGTTGGCGATTTTCAAAGCATTTCATTCTTTCTGTAACGTCTTTCTTCTCATATCAGAGGTTGGTTTGATGGATGGAAGACTGATGGCATTGAGAGGTGTGACCTGCGAGCTCTGACATGAGAAATCTGTAATGGCTTAGTGTAGAATCCTCTGGAAGGGTCCCCTCCAGTTGCATGCATCTTTTACACACAGTAGTATTGTACATAGACTCAAAATGACACTGCGGTATGAAGGCTGGACCATTCCACGCATCGCTCCTGTCAACCCTGCTTTCACTTTTCTCTTACTTGGTCTTTTACCTGTGTTTCGTCAAAAGACGCTGCTCCTTTTGGCAAAATCTGTTGGTCAGGCAAAAAAAAAATGTGATGAGAAATTACATATAAATGGGCTGTTCTGTCAACTGATAGTGCTCACTTTGCAATGCTGTTGTGTTCCCTGTGCTAGCGGGCAAGTTAACCAGTGGCTATTAACTGTCAACCACCCCCCCCCCACAAAAAAGTTCCTGTGTTTATCTCTGTGTGATGTCAATTTTGAATTTTAATAGTTTACTTTCTAACATTTTTTTAAGTTATTGAAGAGTTTTATTTCTATATATTTGGTGCACATTCCAATGGCTGAAGTTATGACGTTTACAGATCCAAGGTTGAAACTGTGGTCTTCAAGTTAAAAAAAGGGAAAGTCTGGAGCAAAAGAGGCACGGAGAGGAGTTTTCTGGTGTGAGGCGAGGCTTTCTATGAAGTATTCTGGAAGTTTAGGAATGAGAGATGAAAAACCAATTGATTATGGAAAATGTACTTCTTGAGATGCGAGGGAGTGTGGCACGGGGGAAAGAATGTATGTAGAGAATGTTTTGGATTTTGGAAAGTTTCACTTTTGAGTGGAGAGGGTGAAGACTGAAATTTCGGCTCAAAGTGAAAGCACCAGATTGCGTTTTGGTTGTTTCAACCCTTGTGTATGTCATAGATGAGTCATTCCTATGAAAAACAGTAGTTGTTAACCAAGCTGGATACTTTAAAAGACTTTGTAGCAGAGGTATGGAGCCGCAGTCGCAGGTGCCGCCCCACAAACACAAACCAAGATGCTTTTATTTGATTGTAGCCTTAATTTGGGGTCTTATTTAAATGTTTGGGCCTTTTGCAAAAGTTGCTTTGTTTTAACTAACGGTTAGTGGCAGGTCAGTCTAGTGCCAAAAACGGCGTTGCTGTTATTGGCAATGTGGAAAGTGCAGTTTGGCAGTGCTTGCTGATCTGTGGATCTGACTCCATGCTATAGAAGGGATGGGCTGTTATTGTACACCTGACTGAAGGCTCAATCACAGGCAGACTGATCTGATTCACAACAGAAGAATACTATATAATGTGAGACAGCTGCGGCGGAGGGGGGCGAGTAGGTGAGGAGTTGCTAAGAAACTCCCTCACACTGTCTACCTTGAATTCAATAGCTGGCAATGTTTCAGTACTAGAGCTTCATCAGGCAAAAAAATAGAAGAAAAATTTTTAAATTAAAACACTGACAGTTCCAGCTCACTTCTTCCAGCTCGACAAACTAGCAAAGTTATGGCGTGTTGACGTGTCTTACTGTTATGTTTTCTATTTATTTGAATTTCCCTTCCCTTTTGTGGAAAGAATTTATGTCAAATGCTGAATATACTATGCTATTACATTATGTTGATGATGATAAACAAAAATGGATTTTTAAAGTGATGCACACCTAAATTCTTTGTTTTTTTGCTGTGGTTACACCCCCTTTATTCAGTGATCATTCCAGTGTTGCATCGCATTTTTAATACGGTTATTAGAATTCCTAAGAAAGGTTTTGATGGAAGGATAACAGCAACAGTCGCAGTCACGGAGCGGAAATCAAAATCTATACAGCGGTGTGTACACCAACGTTTTCACACTGTGCATCATTCAACATTGTGTGTGCTCTTCATCCTGGAAACATGTTAACTGATAAAAACTGGAATACTGTTTACTCTTTGAACATATCTGAAGCCCCCCCTCCCCTGCCCTTCCATCAGATACTGTCCTTTTCTTTTTTATTTATTGAAAACAAAAGCCTCATGTGTGGTTGTACTTTTTTAATTTCCATCCAGTTTGGCCTTTTTGGAAACCACCAGACAATATCCCTTGAAATTGACAAAAGTTCAAAATAGTTCAGGCTGAGTAGTGTCTTACTGTCCTTGTTTGATCACTAGTACGTGAGCAATGCCTAATGTCTTGTGTAACAAATAAAATGAATTAAACTATGAATGAAATGATAGAAAAATAAAAAGCACATGGCAAACCTGGAAAGACCTCGATTTCTGTTTTGTGTTTTTTCTTGAACATCTGGTGAGTTTTGTGTTTATACAAACATACAATAATGTTTTAAATACACTTGTACTAAAAACAAGAATGATACAGTTTGAACTATTACAAGAATCTGGCTTTTGCCTAATAATCAATGCACGACAAAATCTAAGAATAATCCGATAAACATCTTGGAGGTTGTGAACAGACATTTGGGATGAAGCACAAACTGCTGCATCACAAATGGACCTTTCGTGGTTGCCATGCGAACAGCAGGACACCGTGTCTGTTTCAGATTCAGAACACACGGCTTGAATCCAAGACCAACTCAGTGACAGTTCAGTCCTTCACTACATTAGTCAAACCACACTTCCTCAATAGGGCTGAACAATTATTTTATCAAAATCTCAATATGGACCAGTGCAATATCAAAATCACAAAATCTGTGTATAACCATTCTGATTTAAGTCTTGTGGTGCTGCAGAGACAGCCCGGCCTACAAATCCTATCCTATAGAGTAAAGAAAAAATATATTTCTTTGTTGCAGAACCTTGCAAAAAAAAAAAAAAATCACACAATAGGGTCGCCGGGATACTCACCTGGTTAGCGTGTACAAAGGCTCAGTCCTTGAATTCCAACACTTTTCTGCGCGTTCTTCCCCCTCTTTCTCCCCTTTCCTGTCAATAAAGGCCTAAAATAACACCCAAAAAATCCTTTAAATTTTAAAAAAAATAAATCACACTACAGTCATTTGAATTTTAATAATTTTCAATGAACATGAGAATAATCATACTAAAACGGTTATTCCCTCCAATATCTTGAATCATACTGCAACAGCACTATGATTCAAATAATCGCAACTGGATATTTTTCTCATATAGTGCAGCCTATTCCTCATTACTCCTTCATAAATGTCACCTTCTTTTGTAAGCACACCTGTTATTATTATTATTATTATTAGACAATGCGTGGCATATGACGTGTCGTTTTAGCCTCACAGTTCTTTTGTCCATTAACAACGCCATGGGAATTGCTGTGACCTGAGCTGTACAGCAGAGAACAAGGCGGAGCAGACTGGGCTAGAATTACCCATGATTCACCACGTAGCTCTCGTACGGGTGACCCAGCAGTCTCTCTACCTCTGCCTTGGGCACCACCCAACACTTGCCTACGTGGCGTCTCCGCACCGTGTCTTTCAGCGTCTTGTCCTGCAAGGTGAGCGCCATGCTCGCCGATCCCCACCTCAGGATCCCCCTGGCTGAAACCGTCTCATGGTGAGCACCTCCACCCAGATAATCCTTCACCGCTGTTACACGCATGTCAGCGTGCTGAAACTGGCCTAAGGGCAGATAAAGGATGGGGGGGGGGGCTAAGTGCATTTACTCAAGTCCTCTATTTAAGTATAAAACAGACTTGTGCTTACTAGGGTATTTCAATTGCATGCTACTTCATACTTTTGGTCCATTCCAGAGGGAAATATTGTAATCTTTACATTTATACTACAACTAAATACTTTTGTCTTGTGATCTGAAGGGGAATTCTAAAAGTTCAAAAGTATAAAAGGGACATTTCACAGTTGTTTTCTCTGCTGATTTCTTTAGACTGTTTCACTGTTTTTCAAGTCCAATAAATGCAACATCTTTTCATAAGTCAATGAGTAATAGTGTTAAATAATCGCAATTTCAATATTGACCAAAATAATTGTGATTATGATTTATTCCATGATTGAGGCCTATTACATAGTAACCATAATTTTACTTACTATTTTACAACTGTTTACAGCTCTGTATGTGTGTGTGTCTATATATATATGCTATACGAAATATGTATTAAAAAAAGAGGATTATGCAAGGGGATCTAACCCCAACTGGCCCGTCAGACACCGCCTACCAAGAGCCTGGGTCTGACCGAGGTTTCTGCCTAAAAGGAAGTTTTTCCTCACCACTGTCGCACTGTTGCTTGCTCTGGAGGAAGCTGTTGGGTCCTTGTAAATTCTGGAGTGTGGTCTAGACCTGCTCTATCTGTAAAGTGTCTTGAGATAACTCTTGTTGTGAATTGATACAATAAATAAATTGAAATTGAATTGAAATAAAATGAGAATCTGAACATAAAATATTGCTATTGTTAAAATAAGACTCAAATAAGGATCAAATATAAAATAATATATTAAAAGTAAAATAAATAAGACAGTAATTGCATATGCATTTACTATATTGCTGTTTACATTCAGTTTATTCATATGCAATTTCTGTCTTATTTATTTTACTTTTAATATTATATTGTTTTCATATTGATCCCTTGTTTTAATTTGCACTATTTTATGTTCAGTTTCTCATTTTGTTTCCACTTGCGTGATCCTCTTTTTTTTTTTATACCTATTTCATTAGCATTGTTGGAAGGAGTCTGAGACTTGGGATTTTGATTTCCAATGACTACTTCTCTGAAATGGGTGTGTATAGATAAAAAACAGCTTAAACTTGAATTTAGATGCGAGTTAGGCAGTGAGATTGGACATTGAGTGTGTGTGCAGGCTCCAAAATTTTCACCATTCATTGGTGGGCGAAAGCGTTAATATTGAACCCTAAATGTGTGCGATACAGAGTGTCACTGAGCTGGTGTGTGTGTGTGTGTGTGTGTGTGTGTGTGTGTGTGTGTGTGTGTATACGTACCCAGCAGGCCTTGGCTTGAAGCAGATAGCCCCCGCCCATCTGTGATGTAGAAGCCCAGGTGAGCCATCTGCAGGTAGCTGGGCTGTTTGTAGTGGTGGAACAGAACCAGGAAGCGCACATCCTTGGCCAGCTCAATCCAGCAGCTCTGATGGTTGTCCACGGCAACTGTCACCCCCTGCCTCATCACCGACCCCTGCTGATTGATGGGAAGATGGTCCCGCCCTTCCCCTTCCACCACCACAGCGTCCAGTGATAGGGTGATCATGATGTCACCGGAGCCGCCCGTGGCCGAGGAAATGGTGAGCCGGTCGAAGTATGTCCGTGTGCGCTCTTCAGCGCCGTGCTTGGACGGAGCGCCCATCAGATGGCCGTCAACAATGATACCTTGAAGAGGAAGGGGACCCACATTTAGAAATGGGACTCGTGTTTGACTCTGACCCGTGGAGAGAGTGACTAACATACAGTATATTGGGAAAAAAAAAGAACGTTGCTCAGTTGTGGAGTTCTGACACGGGCTTATTGGAAACTCATCATTTTGAATTGGGGATTCATTTTAAGCTTTCTGTAATTTATGCACAGCTGTGATTTTGAATTAATTTAATAATTTAATTGTATTTTAATTTTTTTGCCAAATTGCAGTAAAGATTTTCAGTAAAATATTCGCATTTAAAGCAAACAAAAAATCTCAATAAAAATATGTTTTTAAAAACAAAACGTAGATTTCTACACTTAAGTGAAATGAGAGATGTTATTTGTGAGCAAACCTCTTTCTGGGTCCTCTACCAGTCGGAGGACATCATTAGCTCTGCCGTCCACGGTGAAACACAGGTTCTGATGCAGCTTTGGCAGCTGGACCACGAAATGAGGATCTCCATCAACTACAACATTAATAAAACAAGAGTACATCAGATACTGTATATTCAAACAAATGTGACGGTGTAACAAAAAAAAAGATGAACAGTAAGTTGTTGACCTGATGAGGAGAAGACCCGGATGGTGCTCAGTCTGGATGGAGCCGCGTCTAAAAGCACAAGACATTTAAAGCACTGGGTCTCAAACTGTGGTACTAGTACCACTTGTGGTACGTGAGCTCTCCCTAGTGGTACGCGGCTGGAATCTGATATATTTTAAAAAGATGAAATAAAATCCTTATTATTAGCAATAATACTTTAACTATATTCACTTAAAAGTAATTTAAAATGAGTGGTTGTATCAGCTTGCTAACGTTACACAGTTACGTACATGAACGGAGCATACATCCATAATTAGTTATGAGCTGTGACGGTCTTGTTACTACCCTCCTAACCCTAGCCACTAACAATAGTGGACAAGGGTTAGGTGTGGGTTAAAATGCAACGGCCGAATGGGCGCTGCGAGGGGCTAGGGCACAAGGGGACCACTTAAAAACCTCCTTAAAAACAAGTTTGGTTATTTCAAAGCTGTTCAAAAGAAAGCCAGATATTAAAAGCAGGTTCAAAGAAACACTGGACAGGACGCACAGCGGGAGAATACAACTTTAAATAAAAGGTCACCTCCACACCTGTCCAGACCTCTCTCCTGGAGAGATTACAAAATAAATCATAAAAAAATAAAAAAATTATGATAATAAATGCCCCGGCGTCGCAATGTAAACAAATCTATCTCAATGAGGTTAAAAAGTACACATATTAAAAGTGCTAGGTTTAAAAGTGCTTAAAAATGAAAACTGCCACACAATAAATCATAAATAAAGAATAAAGAGTAAAGAATGTTAGGCTTAGGGTTAGTTGCTACTGAAGCAGCGGCGGTGAAGTCTCCACAGCACCTACTAGCTGCAAATCATAAAAAACAGTAAGGAGATATGAGTTTCCTCAAATTTGGATTCAGTTAGAGCAGGACGGAGCAAGTACAGCCTGGCTGTCAATATGTAATAATCGTTTTTAGGAATAAACCTGCCTGCTGCGTGAATAGGGTCGGCCTACGCTCCTCTACTGAAACCAGGGACAGGACTATAAACACATATGCGAGCAGTGTCTCTACAATAAATCACATATTATTTATTGGAAATATCTAAGAAATAGTGTATCCTTTACCAAAGTGAAAGCAGTAATACCATACTTGGTGTGAAAACACTACTACTACAAGTTAAAGGCATGCATTAAATGCACAAGTAAAAGTACATAAGTACTAGGGCTGTGCAATTAATCAAAATTGTAATCGTGATTACCATTTCGGCTCCTAACGCAATGTATTTGAGGAAAACAATTTTTCTGCATGCTAAATTTTGAAAGTACACTCTTGTCTTGTCTTCTGAATGAAAACATTTTTTTTTGAATGGGAAAAGTATTTTGGAAAACTTCACAGTTCAAGGTGTGTTTCCTGTTGATTTGTTTGATAATTGCAACATCTTTCCAAAAGTCAATGAATAATCGTGTTAGTGATTTCAATATTGACCAAAATAATCGTGAGTATGATTTTTCCATAGACGAGCAGCCCTAGTAAGTATTATGAGCAAAATATACTCTCAAAATACAAATGTAGTGGAGCAAAAGTACATTTGTCTCTAAAATGCAGTGAAGTAGGAGTATAAAGTAGTACCTCAAATTTGTCCTAAAGTACAATGCTTAACCCTTGTGTTGTCGTCCATGAACTCGTCCTTCTAGGTCAAAATTGAAAATGAATATTTTTTTGTGCTTTTCCAATGTTTTTGTCACTTTTTCTGATTTATTTGTCACTTTTTCCAGCTTTTGGCGTTTTTTTAAAACCTGAGCTGGTTTAATAACCGGTTTTACACTTATTCTTGGAATTCATGGTCAACAAACCTCATTTAAATTAAATTATACATACGTTTTTAGTTAAAAAGGCAGAAATTATGAATTATTTTGACTAATAGTTAAGCTCAGAGGATGTTGAGTGGATCACAGATGGGTAGACGTCAAAGTTTAGTCTGGATACTGTTTTGAAACCATTAAAAAAAAAAAATTTTTACGTGCTAGTAGATTAAATGAAACACCCCAAAAATGCAATGAAAGTAATCCTTAATTTTACCTAAAGAATGTTGTATGGAATCATCCATGTTATATTTGGGAAATTTGGTTGAAAGAAATCCATATTTCTAATATAAATCACCTTGAAACGGGTCAATTTAAGCAAATGTAATCTGTTACATTGCAGCACTGCTAAATACTTACCAAATGCTCCAGTGTCTGCAGTATCATCCCCTAGAAATAAGTCAGAAAATGTATTTTTAATGCCTGAAAAGCAGCTGCAGTACAATCTTGCCTCTAATGAGAATTTAAAACTCACAAGCATCATAGTTGAGATTGTAGTCATAGTCATAGGTCGCATCATAGTCTGGGAAATGGAGGCAAGCAATGAGAACAGAAGTTTAGGACGCGAATAAATTTAGATTTTACAGAGAACAGGATAAGAAGCATTAATAGGGATACACTCACCTTTTACAAGATCGATATCTAGAGGAGATAGAACACAAGATAGATTTATATTCAGATCCAATGCTGTCATGTAGCTGATTAGCATGGTTTATCATAATTAAACACATGCCTGAGTATATAATTACATTTTAATACATTTTTTATAAGTTAAAATGAAGTTGAAAGCTCAGTAGAATGTGATCTGTCACTGCAAAATAAAAATACAATTCAGCTTCACCTTTCCTCTGAATGAAAGTGGAGACATCTGATGGAGAGATGAAGAACATTCAGTTAGGTATAAATATACAAAAGTCTAAAAAATTCAGCTAGTAACTTGATTGATGATAGACTCGACTGAGTGTAACCTAGTCGGGATCAACAAAAGTACATTACCAGGATAGCTGCCTGACATCCGGCAAGGCAAACTCTGTTCGCTAAGGAAAACAACAAACTTCAAGCTAGCAAGCTACACACTAAAAATGGCACGTTTTGAAGATTTTTGGATGGTGCAACATGGCAGGCCTGCTTGGTTCTTTTAGGGAAGGGTTGTAAAGATTTACCTTTAATATGTTCACAGCATTTCCTTTCTAACTGGAATGTTTTGGGACTGATTTGTGGGATTGTTGTGGACGAAGTACACATGGCGGTACACTGGTAAGAGCTCATGGGCCCTATTTGAACGATATAAGTGCAGAGCATGAGGCCCATGGCGCAGGTGTGTTTAGGGTGTCCAAATCCACATTTGCTAGTTTGACGGCGGAAAAAAGGGTCCGCGCGCTGGCCTCAAAATTATTGGTTGCGATTGGTAGGGGTTAGGCATTTCACCTTGAGTTGTTAAGGTTAGGATAGCCAATTGGTAGGGGGATAGGACCTTCACAAATGGGGTTATGTTACCTTGTGTTCTCGTGGTCACCTGGCCAAAAAAATGCTATTGAAGGGCTGGTCTTGGCGTGGCCATAGTGGGATTTGTAATATTGCGCGCCGGGCGCATGGTTCGAAAGGATTGTACTTATTGTTGTCATTAATTCATATGTGTGTTTTGGGCGTTTTTTGATGGCGGATTTGCATTTGTATTTTATTTTTAATCTTTTGCGTGTTTGTTTGCAGCTGTGTGTGTAACAAGCAGAGTGTGTGTGCGCTGTGCACGAGCCTAGGAGCATTTTACTAATGCGCTGTAAACAGTGAAATGCTGCGTGGTTGACTTTAGACCAGGTTTCCGTTGGTCAATGGCGCGATCACTTCCCGCTGCCTCAAGATAGCAATACGCCCAGAATGCACCTGAACACACCTCCCTGTAAGACCATGATGGGCGCAAAGATGGGCGCAGGTACATTTGCTGTTTAAACAACATGGGCGCTGGATGGGAAATTTACAACTGCGTCGGTCTTAAAAAAAGCAAAGACACTTGTGTCTGGCTTTGCGCTGTGCCGGGTGCAAGACAGGGTCCAATGAGGTTTACCTACGTATCCAGCTAATTCAAATAGCTCACGTTACGGTGTAGTGAGAACAGTTCACACTTTATTTAATATTGTATGGCGGTTTCTTTTGTGGGGAGCAAATGTTTCTGCAGCCGGAGCTTATCGCCGCCTAAGACGATTGATTGGTATAAGCCTCATGTTGTCCTAATTGACCCGTTTTCCTATATCAATGTTCTTTTTAACTACCCAATTGTAATTCCCAAAAATAACACGATTGATTCCACACAAAACTCTTTGGCAAGTACAAATCTCAACTTTCATTAATTTTGGGGCGTCTTATTCAATTTTACAGCATTTCAGTGGTTTTGAAATAGTATTGAGTAAAAATTGAAATATTCCAGTCTGTGATTATTCATTAACATACAGTCCTAAGATTTTAGTTTAAATAATTCCTAATTTCTGCTTTTCTAACTCAACATTAGGTATACTTTGCTATTTATTAACCATAAATTCAAAAATTAACTGTAAAACTAAAGTTAATAAGTTAGTGTTACGTAGTGTTGAAAACATCAAAAAAAGTGACAAACATTGAAAAAAGCGAAAGAAAAAAAAGAAAGAAAGTTAAAAAGATCGATAAAAAGTGTCAACACAAAAAACTATTTTGACGGAAAGATAACAAGGGTTAGGAGTGTTTTTTTCTCCTATCCCAGAATGTATGTACTGCACAGCACTGTGGAGATAGGTCTGGTGATGTGAAACTAGACGTAACCTACCCAGAAGCCCTGCTGCTTCCCACAACCGCGGCCCATCTGTGACACCAGGCATGGGAGCAAAGGTGGCCGACACAAAGGTGGCAATGCTCAGGTCAGTGTTGTTGTCTTCCACAGCCGGAGCCGGTGCCGGGGGGGGGGAGGTGAGCGGAGACAACGGTTTGGGCAGGGCGGTGGTGATTTCAGGGACATCTGGAGCAGATGTGCTGCTGTTTTCTGCCACTGTGGAGGGGACAGCCACTTTGACAGGTGGCAGGGCTGGCCTCACTGTAGTGGGCTGTGGGGTAAGGGGTCTCCGTGGCAGGGGCGCAGGGGCAGTTGTGACTGAACTGAGTGGAGGTGAGGTGCTGGTGGTGAATGTTAGCATTGTGGTGGTTGTTGAAGAAGTGGTTGTTTTCAAGGCTTTGGGCTGGGGGGTGGAGACTTTTCCAGGTGCAGGGGGTGGCGCTGTTTTTAGAGCATTAAGCACAGAGGTGGGTATCTTACCCACAGGAAGAGGAGGGGGGGGGGGAGGGATCGAAGCAGTTTTGGATTCATTTTGAGAAGGACTGGGCTTTTTACCAGAGAATGGAGTTGGAGCAGTTTTGCTAGAGCTGGGACTTGAAGTTGTCGTGGTTTTCTTGGATGGGGATGAAGTTGGGGATGAGATTTTTTTATTCTGCTTTGGCGGAGGCTGAGGAGGGTCTGGTTTTTTCTTGTTAGGCCTGGCGTCAGAAGGTGTGCTGGGCTTCTTTGCAGCACCGGCAGCAGATATTTTGGTGACGGCAGTAGTCGTGGTTGTAGTTGCTGCCGTGGTGGGTTTTGCGGTGGTTGGAGTTTGAGCTGCTTCATCTGCATCTGGCTTAACTACGACTAAAGAAGTGACTGGTGTTACAAAGTTAAACTTGAGGGATAGGTTGGTGGCTTTGTCTGTCAGTAGCCTTTGAGTTGCAGGGTCAGTAGCGTTCAGTTTGGCCAGGAGCAGCTCCTTGATGGTGGCATACGCCCAGAGACGGTGCACAAAGCTGGAGATTCCTTCAAAGTCTCCTGAGCAGTCGAGTGAATCTTCACTGCCGTTCCCCTTTGCATTGGAAATCAACACATCGTTCTCCAACTTGACGTGTTGCTTTGAATCAGTGGCGGACATTGATACCTTAAAATCCTTGACCGCTGGTTTGACTCTCCCAGCCACCACCAACTCTGAGCCTTGGAAGTAGTTGGGGAACAGGGAGCGGGTGATGTCAAACGCCTGGTCTTCCAGGTACGACAGCTGGATGTCTGATAGTAAAGGGCTGGCTACTTCGTCATAGAAGCCCTTCAGCTGCAAGTCTGCGTCTGCATCCTCGTACACCATCCGAGCCACCCCGCGGTTATCCAGAGCCAGGCGTTTCAGGAGGAGGAAGTCGGCGTCGTCGCCAAAGGCCAGGCCAAACAGAGAAGAGGAGCCCAAAGCTTTCTTGGCGTTGTTAAGGATGGTGTCACCAGCCGTCACGCCGATGGTTGCCTCCCCATCCGTAAGGAAAATGACCAGAGGGACACGGTGGGATGAGTGGTGGCTGGAATAGGCAGAGGATGGAGGGTTGACCAGCTGGGCAGCTGAAAGCAGAGCTGCATTGATATTTGTCCCTGATACAGAAGAGTGGGACAATCAGTGTTTAAGAAAGAGGACAAACCAAACATAAGGAAGTTGAAAATAATATATAACTTTAGATAAACTATTTTGAGGAATTCTTGTCACACAGACAAGATCAGTTGCTCCATTAGCTCTAGATACAGATTCATTCAATTTAAAGTCTTACACAGACTTCATTATTCCAAAACCAAATTTAACAAGATTTTTGAATCAGTTCCCCCCGTGTGACAGAGGGGTGATTTCAGAGGGATCACAGTCAAACTTATTCTGGCATTGCTCAGTATTAAGTCATTTCTGGATTGACATATTCAACCGTCTTTCAAATGAATGGCAGACAAATATTCAGCCGGATTGTAATCTGGCCATTATCTTTATTCTTTATTTCAGACCCAGGGGGATCCATATCACACTAAGAAACAGACTAAAAATATTTTCTATGGTTAAGATGAAACAAAAAATGTTTCTCTTTAACAAAAAGGTATTCACAAAAAAATAAAAAAACACTTTTTGAATTTGTGGACACCATTTTTGATATTGCTTGATGAGACCTTAATGTCTGCTTTGTGTGTTACTACGCCCTTAATCTGAGCATGCTTTGATCTTGCACTCTGAATGTGTTTTTTTAGTTGTTTTTTTGTCAGTTTGCTTTTTTTATATTACTGTATCTTCTAGTTTATTGTGTGACTGTTGTGGAAAAAAATTTAAAATAAAGTATTAAAAAAACAAAAATGGTATATTTTTGGCTACAATGCCACAGCTCCAACACTAGGGGTGTAACATTGCACAGTGAGTTGGTTAAAAGTCCATATAAATGTGTTAAGGTTACAACCGGTTGAGATTTTTTTTTTTTTTTTCTGTTTTATGAATCGCGATGCCATTTTTTAAACAGCTGAGTACATAATCTACTTTTTTTCCTTTGCCGTTTACATAACATACAATCTCAGTTGCACTTTTGATAAGAAGGGACATATGTAGTTTTGCACAATTCATATTACTAATACCAATTATTTGTCTGCAGCTTATGCATTAAATATCACATTTCAACTCACAGCCTTCTGCAATAATCCTCTTCACAAAGTCTTTGGCGTCTCGTACATTCTGCCGAGTCGCCCGGACTGTTCGTCCTTTCTTCCAGGTGTGTACTTTGTCTGAGAAGGTGATGATATTGAAGTGGTCTCCCTCTCTCAGGTCCCCGAGAATGGTGCCCATGGCCTGCTTGGTCTACTGACAGAAATGTTTACGATTATTGACAGAAATGCCACCTTCTTTTTGCAGAATATAGACTTTGCAGCAATAATGAGATGATGTACTATTTATTCTCTTAACTTATATTTATTTATTGTTTGTTAATTCTTAGAGTGTCTTGCACCCCCCCCCATCCCTTGCTGCTGCAACAGTGTGAATGATTGATAAAAGATTCTGAATCTTGAATATTGAATATTGTTATTATATAATATAAGGTGTTCTCATGCAGCTGTAGCCACAGGTGTGAGGGCGTGGCTTCTGGAGCTCCAGCCTTGAATGTTTTCTTAAAAGCCCCTAATCTTTAAAGGTTTTAAAAATAATTACAACTTTGTGTCATTTCCCCTCAGTCTCTCTGATTGGAGCGGCAAATCTATGGAGCAAAAGTTCTATTACTGGGGAAATATTGCCATTCATTCTGTAAACTCTACTAAAAAGATTAGTGGTCTATATCCTCGACGTTTCACTTCTGGGATTGCGCCGTTGCTGATGGAAATTCCTGCCGGATTTCACTCTTTAAGGCCGTAAATACCTTGCCCTGAATGCCCTTGAATGCTGTGTGGACTAGCCAGACCTTCCTTTGCTGCTCATCGGTGGAGGAAGGTCTGGCAAAGCGAGACTACGAGATTAGTAATGCTGTTCACACTAAATTCCTACCTACATGGAACTTAAAAATCAAAACATACAAATTTTGCCCCTTTTAAGGTGTCAGGTGTGAAAAGGAGGACTCAACATTTGTTGTGTTCTGGTTTCAGAATGATGAAGACAGTTGAAAAACAATAAGCTACAGTACAGGATGAAGCCTTGGCAACTATCATGTTTTTCCCATATGACGTACGGATTTGTTGGCATATTACTATCAAATAGCTTGAAAAATAGTGCATACAGCTGCTGCTGTAAATGGAGCATGCCACTGGACCCCCCAGATTTGGACTGAGCCCTGAATGTTGTTCCATCCATGTCCCCATGTCCAGTTTACCTGTTTCATCTTAGTGCCTATCATTGAGCCACTGACATCAATGACAAATATGACATCCTTAGGAACCACAGGAAGCCCTCTGGGTGCAAAGTAATGCACAAAGTAGCCGTCATACACCTGAGAGAAAAAAAAGACAACATTTGGTATTTTTGTATTGTGACACACACTCACAGTTGTGTACTTGACAGGCCAGAAGTCAAAAACCAATACTGCTGACCTGGACTTCACCCATGAGGTCTTTAAGATCCACATCATACTGGATGATAAAGTCGGCGTTTAGACCTTTAGAGGAGATGCTGTTCTGCTGCTGTAGAGTAGGACTGTAGCGAACCCGAGCACAGCAAGTGCTCTGCTCCACATGAGTGGAGGGAGGAGGCTCTGCATCACCTGAAGGAACATAGGACAGGGTTAAACCCATGTAGCAGTCATCTATAACATTTCCATTTGTTTTCTCGTCGAGAGTTAGATGAGAGGATAGATGCCACTCTCAAGTCTGGAAGGTAAATATTAAGCTACAGTCAGTTAGCTCAGCTTAGCAAAAAGACTAGTCTGGCCCTTTAGAAAGGTGCTCTGGTTTATTGGCATTTCTTTAAACTAATCACTATCGTAGGGAGCAACGGCGCCTCGGCAAAATAATCTAACTAGCTGTCTGGATTTACCCTGCAGAGATCTACCAGAGTTTAAAATGCCTACACAAAGAAAGCCCAAGGCAAGGTATATACGGCCTGAATGAGTGAAATATTTATATTTACTAGGGGTGTAAATCACACTTTTTATCACGATACATTATTATATCAAATCTTTGGACACTATGATCTTGATACACTATAATATCACAGTCTGCAACAATAGGATTTTGCATTTTTGATTTCTGCAACTGATACCAGACGATACATAACCCCACAATCATTTACAAAAAGCAACCAAAATATGATTTCACAATTAAATAAAAAAAATACACTTTTTAATAAAAACAATAAATATAAAGTGGGACTTTCAAAACATAGGGGTATCTTAAAGATGATACTGTATGCATCAATATTTTAACTTTGTATTGATAATATTGGCTTGTTGGTGACTAAAATTGGTATGTTGATGCAGATCAATGTATCCCCACTAATATTTACCTTACAAATGTGAGAGTGGTACCTGATGGTCAGTGTACCTGTACTTTACATCAGTGTAGAAGTATTTTAAGATTTCTTCTTTGAAAGTTGATCATCCTAATGAACCATCTTAAAAATATACAATATATCGATGTGTAATAACTCAGATTTGACCTTGAGCAGTGTTGGAGAGCAGTCGGCTCGTCTTAAGAGGAAAGGCTTTGATGAAACTGATGCCTGTCCGCTCCATTATACTGACGTCTAAGGTGAGGTTCTGGACAGGCTGTCCCGGCCTCAGACCCAGACTGAGCTCGTAGCGGCCGAGCCGGCGAGGCAGCAGCTCCTCGTAGCTCAGGGAGAAGGACATCCGAGCTCCTGACGGCACGCTCACCGCCACACGGAACTTCTCAATCTCCCTCTCTCTGGAACGCCACACAGTTAAAGGGAAGGAAAACTCATAGTACTGGATTGGATGTCAGTCTCCTCTAATAAAAACGGAGTTCACATTAGAGCTGGGCAATACAAAGAAAATCAAGTATATAATATCATTTGGACCAAACGCATCAATATTAATATAGTAGGGTTGACAATTGGTGCTATTACAAAATATTTTTAGAAAATAATCTTTAATTATGTGGATATAATGACTGAGTGGGTAAAATATTAGAACAGCTGGAACAGTCTGGTAAGTTCATCACTTAAAAAGGACATTACTTTACTGTAATGCAGCCTTTAAAACCAGAAAAAGACAACACTTCATGCGTCAACTCGTCATATTGCAATATCCAAAATTTAAGACGGTATCTAGCCTTATATATCGATACTGTATATTTCTCTGCTCTAATTCACATTCAAAACTGTTATTTTGTGGAAGCTAAAGAAATAGGAACAAATTTGGGACTGACTTGGTAGCAACAAGTCCGGCGGTTTTTCCTTGCTTCTTAGCAGCATCGTAAATCTTCCTGGCAGCAGCTCTTTCCTTCACCTGGGCCACATACACCTTGCCGTTGGAGGTGCTGATGGGAAAGAGGAAAGAGGAAGAAGAAATAGCTCTCTGTGTGACTCACAGTGGCCAGATTATATTTCAGTCACAAACACGCCTGGCCTGCATTGATTGATTTTATCCATGTATTTCCAGAGTGATCACAAAGCTGCTTCACAAACACGCATCATGCTCGTTTGCGAATGCAGTTCCTACCATGAGAAAGGGGGTGGGGGGTGGTCGTAAACAGGGCGAGGAGTGGAAAAGAGTAATTTCCCTCTGAAAACAGCCTTAATGAAGAAAGATCTAGCAGGCTAATGACGCTCCAAGGGAGTGCCGCTCCCAACCCAAACCACCGCTCCAAAGTGGGATCCAATTCACACAGTGCACTTCCTAGACTTCGGTGACCGCTGATGGCACGTCACAAGGTGCTAAATTAAGGTCAAGCCCTTTGAACAAATATATCCAAAGAGAAGAAAACATCAAGGGCTTACTAAAATAAACCCACAGACTTGAAGCGGGTCTTGTTTGAGAAACAGAGCAGAACGGCAAGAGTGTAAAATGGAGCCACTTGTATTTATATGTGTGGCTGCAGGCCGACTGGCTGAGGAGGTGGGGGGTGAAGGAACGGCTGTACATCAGTTACTTACACATAGAACACAGAGTTCTTAGTTTCAGACACAGAAATGCCAAAGAACTAACGTAACACATTTGCCACAGCTATTTTTTCTCCTCTGGGATATTTGGTGATGTGCAGATGGCTGTATAGGTTCTGAGAGTGAGAATGTGTGTGTCTGTGAAGGACAGAAGTCAAGGACTATGGTTGTAAAAAAAAAAAACTGTACAAGCTCCAGACTCACACATACTTAATATAATCTAAGTCTACATCCACCTCCAGGTAGGCACGCATACATACAGTACATTTTGGCGTGTGTGTGTCTGTGTGTAGCGTATCTAAACTGGCAGGCTGCCTCAGTACACTGTGCGGGGGAGAAAAGGGGGACTGGGCAAACTCCTGTCATTTTCTCTATTCACTTTCTGACTTCCATTTACAAAGCCTGGTATTCATGTGCCCTGAGGTTCCCCCTCCTCCTGACCGGCTTCCGCTCCCAAACCCAGCTCCACGTTTGGGGTTTGGCCTGCAATGTTGACTTTTGTTTTGTTTATATTTAGTATTTTTGAAGAAGGGCGGTCAGCAAACCCTCTCGCTAATTAAATTATGCATCTCTCCTCCGGACCGGAATTCCAGTCCCTTACATAATTCCTCTGAAGTTTTATTTCTGGATTCTCCCCATTAACGAGAACATTAGTTTTATTTATTGCATCTCTCCCCATATAGCAGGGACTTATTTTCCTTGTCAACTTTAATACTTTTGACTCAGTGCATTTGGATCAAGTCCCCATTTGTTGTGAGGGATTGTCTTCCAAAACACAGTAACTGTAATGGTGATTTTTCCTGGCTTTCAAGGCGATGTTTGAGATTAGAAGTACAGGAAATGAAAGGACAGACACTGAGGCTATATCTATAGCACTAGGTTTTCATTTTGAAGCGGCGTTTAAAAAAAAAACAATCAATCTCCGTCCACACAAGAGTTTTAGCTCTAGCAGCAGAACTAATCTCCATCAATATTAATACGTCTGACTGCACATATCACATGACCATTCGCATACACTGGGCATGTGCGTGCTTTTGTAAACAGGAAGCAGATTGTCTGACATTACTCTGCGGTTAAAAATCATAGATGTATAAGTAGAAAACACAGAAAATACCTTGGAGAAAGAACATTAATGGTGAAATGTAAGATCTAGGATTTATTAGGTTGGAGCGACGGTGAGGTGGAACAGTTACTGAAAGGTATTTAACCCTAGCTAACAAATACGACTGACTGCAGTCATTTCCAAAGGTCTCCGGTGGCCGTCCAGATTACAAAGCAACGCCAGTTTTCAAACCAAAACGGGGCCAGCCGAGTCGGACTGACCGCCTCCCCGAGTTGGCCAAAAAAAGCTCCTCTGAACACACCGAAGCGATGCCGACTGCCGCCAGCAGCTGATTGGATGATCGCGTCAGGTGGGTCTGGTTTCTCTGGAAATTCAAAGCCAGACTGTCACGGCGGCTTGTTCAGAATACAACCTCATATTTCACTAAAACAGTTCACCAAAAAGTGTTTCTGAAAACATTTTAATGAGAAACAGGCTGTGGAGCCGCTGAATCTGTCTTCATTTCAGATTGACAAAGGTCAATTTAACAGATTTTTGTCAGATTTTGAGAGACTCTAGTCACGCTCATCCCTCTCGTCATTTCCGCGTTAGCACTCCACCAATCAGATTGGTCATTTGAGCCTGCCTGCCGGCAGTGCCCGCCTTCCGACCGAGAACGTCATGTCGACCTAAATGAAGGCGTGGGCCCCTCCGACTGATGACAGCACGGAACACACGGAAAAACTTGAGTCACCGACCCCGCCAGACGGCCGGTAATCGGGTTAGTGTGTCAGGACCTTTAGAGGTGTGGACGCGTTTACATAGCAAAAGATATTGATTTTTAACCATCAACTTTTTCTTCTGGGTCAAAATTAAAAAATAACTTTTTTTGGTTGAAAGAAACCCATTTTTGATTCAAATAATACACTTAGAAACAAATATAGGAAGAAGTGCTGTCTACTGTGGAAGTGAAAGACTTACATGGTGAAGTTAGAGATGAAAGCAGAGGAGGGCAGGTCCACTTCAAAGGCGGCCTCCTTGGTGATGGGCAGCTGGTTCCAGACTGAACTCTGGACTCGGGTAACAGCATAGCGGGACACCACGGAACACCTCACATGGTAGTCTGTCACCTTCAGCTAGTAACATCACAAACACATGCAAAAATCCCTACAGAGGCTGGAGCAGAAAGCACTGGAACTGAGGAGGCATTACAAGACAGCACAGTGGCCCAATGGTTGGCACCGTGGCCTCACAGCAACAAGGACCCGGGTTTGAACCTGTGGCCTCACAGCAACAAGGACCCAGGTTTGAACCTGTGGCCTCACAGCAACAAGGACCCGGGTTTGAACCCTGGTTGTCTGTGTGGGTTTTCTCCAGGTGCTCTGGTTTCCCCTACCACTAAAAACATGTTCCCCTCCCTTTCTACCAAGCTGAAGTGTGATGAGCCTCTGGCACCATAAGGCTGCCATGAATCACCCAGGTGGGCATAACGTGTAAGAAATCAAATAATAATAATAATAATCATTTTTATTATTATAATAATGTATACTTTATTAATCGCTCAAGGGGAAATTACAATGTTTTCACTCTGTTATTACACACAGGCCTGAATTACATTCATACCCAGTACTTATGAGAGATGTCAGAGTGGGGGGGCTGCCCATGGAAAGGCGCCCCGAGCAGTTGGGGGTTTGGTGCCTTGTTCAAGAACACCTTAGCAGTGCCCAGGAGGTTTAACTACTAACTACCAGTCCACCACCATACTTTTGGTAGCGACCCTCCGGTTCCCAACCCAACTCCCTACGGACTGAGCTACTGCCATCTTAGTAAAGTACATTAAACTTGTACTTTAGTACAGTTTGAATACAATTAGTCACATTTCACCACTGGCTGATAATGTAGTTTCGGCACTTATTAAATACTGAAGTCATACCCACAGATCCTAACGTCATGGCACATTGACACACTGCTGGGAGAGCATCAAATCGGATCTGAGTATAACCGACAATCATAAACCTCACACACATCTTTGTTTGTTTTGTCCCATACAAAGGTCAGCCCTGCATCGCTCCGACGAGTCAGCCAAACACCACCAAGCAGTTTCCTGCATGCTGCCACTGTCCTCCTTATGTTTACTGGCGTAAGCCAATCTGGTCAGTGCTGGTCACATAGCTGCAGGACGTGGCCGGCTAGGCGGCAGGCAGCAGGAAGAGAGCCACATCAGCCCTCCTAGCTCACTGCTATTTAGGAAGGCTGTGGTCTGTGCTGTACAGACTGTATTACTGTGCGTTTTCAGGGAACTCCTTCACAGTTAACACTAAAGCAAAGTGACAGGAAACCACAGTGGAGCTACTGATGACACCATGGAAGCTTGGTCTGCAACTCACTTTGCAGGCTATCACTGGTGGAAACTAACCCATTATACTTAAGTACTGTACAGCACAATTTTAAGATCCCTGTACTTGACTAAGTACTAAGCAGTTTTTAAAATACAATTTAACGCCAGCTGGTCTACTTTGTCCTTATTGTCAGATCAAAAATCAAAGATTAGAGAAAAAAAAAGAAAAATGTGTGTAGCAGAGCTTAGTTTTCTCTCTCTCTTTCACATTTGTAGATATAATAAATGTTTATCAGTGACCAAGAAATTGAGTCCCATATTTTGTTTCATGAGGAGCTCCAATCTTACACCAACAGTCAGATTCATATTTGAAATTTAATGACAGTAACTGAATGAACTTACCACTGCTTTTGTTGCTTTGCTTTGACGTCTTACTCTCTGGAAAAGAAAAGAGAAACAAGTCACTCAAGCGCATAGGTAGTTTTGTAAAATGTGCTTTCAAGGCACACTGTGGTGATGGGATGCATAATACAATGTATTAGTACCATTGTTTGTTCAAAACTCCTCCTTTTGGAAGAAATCTCCACAGTCTGCCTGTGTGAGGGTTGGGTCAAGATTTTGTGTTGAGAGTCTGAATCTGAGCCATTCATGAATGGAAGGGAAGTGGAACTGGACATAAATGCTTTCACTGTACACAGGGCCAGTGAGGGTTGCACGCTTTGCTCTCAAATGTTAATTTTGCACACAAGTCATTGCTGTGTCAATACATTACAACATATCCTGGTCATTGCTGGGAATCTAACATAAACAAATATGTTCAAGAGTGGAAAACCTTTGGAGGGAAACGTATAAATCATAGAATTTATTTATATATATATATATATATATATATATATATATATATATATATATTTAAAATATAGGACCATATTTTATGTTCTGGCCCAGTATTGGTTGCAAAATCTCACTTTGGAAAACATATACTACTCTTAAATTCTGGGTATGGTCCCTAACAGCATTTTTCAGTGTTACCAATAGTTTGAATTCTGCAAAAGTCTAACCAAATATTTGCGATTAGGGTACAGATATTATTTACATACACGATACAGTTCTGTGTTATTATTGTTACACTGTCTTCCAGCCTTGATTCCGCCTGCTTTAACAGAGGGGTGTGTTTAAGTAGTAATACTTTTAGTAGCACAAATTGTAGCCATCAATGATTTTTGACACAAAATTGAAAAAAAGGTAAATAAAGAAAAATATACCTGTAAAAGAACATTTGCTCCCAGGTTGACTTCATAATCCCTTGTTAGTCCCTCTTGCACATACAAAGTGAGGAACAGGAGAATACACTGGATCTGTAGGTTCATCATGTCCATGATAATTTAGCTTTTAGGCTCCCAGATGAGGTGCTCTCAGGTTCTCAGCAGTTGTGCACATACCTCACATTTTACGCAAGTTCTTTTCTGCAAGGGGCAGTCTTTCCCCTCCCTCACCTCGGCTTAGTTTACTTCCACCGCAGTGATAATGAAAGAAGTTATGATACGAGTAAAACATCCGCCTGGTGTGGTGGGGGGAAAAAAAGTTTAAAAAGCATGAAGTTGAGTCAGGAAGGTGCGTGAGTCCCACAGGCTGTAAAGAAAGCAGCACCCAGCTTGTATGCTTGCATACTGGAAATTTCGCAGACTGCTGCCACAGAGGTGAACAAGAGAAATGAGGGATTATTAACCCCTGCTCGGCTATTTGGGGAAAATACCCTGCTAGCAAAACTACCTTCCCCCTCTCTGTAGGAGTGCTCCTAAAAAATGTTTTTATTCCCTAAATTACTCCCAAATGCGCGTTTTCATTTACCCTGAGAGCTCTTCCCCAAAGGGAATGGAACAGAACATTGGTCCACTGTGGTACTTTGTTCAATTTAACTTCTCTGTGGGAGAGACATAAGAAAGCTGCCAGGCAGCCAACACAAACAGGACTTGTAAAGTGGATCTCTTTACTGAGAAACACTGTTGGAGGTGACTCTTATTCCTTTATTTACATTATTTTATTCAAACCCAGCTAAAGTTTGGCATCTTATCTACATTTCGAATGTTACAGTCAACATCAACAACATGTTTTTTTTGTTTGGGTGCTGTCCATGGTGCTGATTCGCACCTTTGTAATTAGATTAGCAACAACACATTATCTGCAACAATTACACTGTAACAACCTCCCTACATAATCTTTTCTTTTTTTTCTTTTTTCTTTAAATCATTTCCTCTTAGCCTCAAAACAATATCAGGCTAGCCCCAGAGATCTTCACGTTAAATTTAAGACTTTTTAAGACATTTTAAGACTTTTTAAGACATTTTTTTTAAGACAAATTGGATGAAATTGAATGCCAAGACGTTTTTTAAACTTTTAAGACCCCGCAGGATCCCTAAATATTATACATTCTTTTTTCTCTCTTTATCATTTTTAAACAGTTTTTAAACTGTTGTCAGATAAGACAACATTTCACAGTCATGTTGCAAACAGAAGCACCTGTATGAGCCATGTCCCGTCCTGTGCAGCCGGAGTCCATGTGCTTCTGGAGTGATGTTTCCATAACCTCGTCCCATTTCTACCATCTAGTCTTCCCCTGTCTCGAAGCCCCATCGTCTTTCTGCTTTCACACAATCAAACTTTTACTGGAGTGCATCTCTAACATTTAGTGAAGCTAACAAATAGCAACACATCCCGGTGTACATCATTTTAATCCTCGCATACGGCCAGCATTTATATGTGGTCAGGAACAGTCTGCAGAGCATCCTCAGGTTTTCTGTTGACGTCGACATTCTGCAACGACAGCAAAGACTATTGGCATGTCTCAAATCCATACTTCATATTTATTCTAAGCAGTTCTTTAGTAGTTAATGTGTGCACACTAGCGAAGTGACAGAATTAAGTATACTCAAACCAGACACCATGCTAAGTAAAGTTTACACCATTCTCTTATAATGAAATACAGAAAAATGCCGAAAAGCCAACTAGAAAATACATCTGGGTAAACAGTTCCAGAATTAATCTTAAAAAAAGAATAATTTGCTTCCTATTGAAGTCTAACTTGCAGTCATTGTGTGCTCACATTAATTCTACTGCCTACACTGTATATATCTAATCTATAGTGTATTTATATCACACCTCCAGCAGTTCATTCTGTATATCTGCACAATATTTTCACTGTACCTCTGCACATGTTCTAGTGTTAATAATGTATATCCATAGCACACTGTCCATACTGTATATATCAGACCACTTATTATTTCACCAGCTGTTCCAGTACAGTCCCTTCACCGTACACTAGCCACCATGAACTACTGGTCATACCAGACCAAGTGAGGCAGCAAACATCAAAGTGTGGAATTGATCCAGTAGTATTGCTTATGCACTCAACTTCAATTAGTACGAGTAAGAATTTGACATTTCTTTTTTTCCCAAAGCTACATACCGGTAGTTTTAAAACCTGACTTTTATTTTTTGCTTTTAATTATCCTAATATGGAAACCAAAAGGAAAAAAATATCAGTTCAGCTATATATTTGCTCATTCCTCACCACTACACATATTCCTCAATACATACACATTACTAAACATTACTGGTTGCCATCAGACGTATCTACCACAGAATAGTTGGCAAAGCCAAGTGTCTATTAAGACCAATGTGTGCTTGTGGAAACTCACCACAGGCCTCTCTCGGTGTGTGTTGACTGCTTCAATATTGAGGTAAAATGACTCAACTTCACAGCCTGAAATTGAGGAAAGAGGCAGACTGTCAGAGAGAGGTTTACAGAGATATAAATATGTCACACGCTCAAGCTTGTACCACCTACCATAAGCTATTGGTGTGAGTTTGAGCACTGTGTGGAGGGGGCATCTGAGATAAGGCAGCTCATCTTTACGGGGGGGGGATAAGGTTATTCAGAATCAGGAACAGTTTATTGCCAAGTACACATATAAGGAATTTAACTTGGTGATGATTTGGTGCATAACAATAAACAGCACAAAAGTGTAAAGACATAATATAAAATAAAATCTGAAAATGTAATAATATATTATATTCATAATAGAATATGAAATCTGTTATTAAAGTTTCTGCTTTTATTGTGAACAGTTAATTATTAAACTATTGAGGGGGTGTAAGAGTTGACAGCATTAAGAGTGTTTGGGGTTTTGAAACCTCATCACATACTGTTTCAATGTATTTACATTCCTGGATGTACCTGCAGGTTTGTCCAAGAAGTAGGCCAGCAGGCAGCGAAACACAGCTTGGTGGCAGATAACCAGAACGTTTTCCTGCCTCTCCAGCTCCATTATGACCGGCTCTAGACGATGGACAAGGTCCTCATAGGACTGGACAAGAAACAAAATGATTGAAGAGTTCATATTCACATTATTCAAACAGACTCATTCAATCTTGACACAGACATGTGTACTGTACAATTCTCAGACTTTTTCTATTCAGATTCTCTGTGAATATGTCTGATATTGAGTGGGAAAAGTGACCTTTGAACTAGGCATACGTATCTGTTAAATATGAAGACGGTTAGCTTAGCATAAATTCTACAGCAGGAGAGTCATCTCCATCTTCAAGGACCCCACCCATCCCCAACACGGACTCTTCATACTTCTACCCACAGGCCGGAGGTACAGAAGTGTTAAATGCAGGACCTCCAGACTAAGGAACGCTTCATTTTCTACTGCCATCAGACTCCTTAACAGCGGATAGGAGTTTATACTCATGGTCTTCCTCAAACTGTACTCAAGTGTTTAAATTTTTCCAGTTTGCACGTATGCATAACTTGCACTGTTTATTATTATTGCTTTATATTTATCACATGCTGCCTTTTAAATATGTTTTGTTCTGTATATTTGCAGTATAAAGTATATTGTAGATTTTACACAGTAATAATTTGATTGTACAGGGCAACATATTTCCTTGCTGTGCATATGACAATTAAAGACTGGAAACGGCTAGCTCTAAAAGTAACAAATCCACCATGGGGCACTCCTAAAGCTCACTAATTACCTAATCTATTATATCTCATTTGGAGGTGGAAGATATCCAAATACACTCAAGTACTGTATAAAGTACAACTGTGAGGAACTTGTACTTTACTTGAGTATTTCTATTTTATGCCACTTTATACGTGTACCCCACTACATTTCAGAGGCATACACTGCACTTTTTACTCCACTACATTTAACTTTTTTAATTAATGATAACAGACTGAGATTATTAATACATGTCATCAACAAACTAAGTATGATGTTGTATTATAGATTACGTTACTCAGCAGTATTATACACATCAATTAAAATTAGCTCCATCTTTAACAGCTGCAAGATCAAATTAGTTTATGCCTTCACAGTGCATTCATAATTATAATCCAATGAAATTATTTTCTTAAATGGGCAATCTGCATCATGATGAGAACTTATATTTTTGCTATTTTAAGTATATTTTGATTCTTCGGCGTCCTGCACACGGCCTGCGAGGCGTGATGTTTCTGTTGCGTGTCAGTTGCGTGTCGGCTGTGTGGCGTTGTCTTTGTACACCAGAAACGTGTCTGATGCGGGGCTGCTGCTAGCCTCGTCTGTTCACATGTATGTTTCCCATTGATAAAATCACATATGGGGAGAGAGTTGTGGAAATTTGCTGCGCTCCAGCTGAAGTATACTGTACTTCATGTTAAACATAAATATATACTAATGATAAATTGATAACGATAACTGATTTGATAACAGCAAAAACAACTTCGGCAGTATTGATGGAAAAATAGGCTACAGAATATTTTGTTCTGTATTGAATTGACAGGTGCAATATTTGAGAATCGATAAATATGTATTACTATTTTTAAAAATTACATTTATATCTGCATTTATGTCAAACCCTAGAGACTTTCAAACATCAAAATGACATTTATTAAATGTATATGTGTTAAAATGACATAAACGTCTTTTGTATTTTATTTTGCCTGGACACGCTCCAACACGCTTGCGTGCCGCGTGAAAAATAGGCGTCGGTCCTTTTTCTACAAAGACACAACATGTGGGTTCCTAAAAAAAACTCCCGGTGATACTGGTACAATGGTTAAATAAAAGTTTAAAAAGTCACAGTATCTTCCGGGAAGCACTCACCTCACCCTTAGGGTAACGATAGCGATACTTGTCTTGATCTCTTAGTGCAAACTCTTCTGGTAAATTCTGCTGAATCTCCTCGTAGGTTAGCTCCTCACATACACCCTTAGTGAGAAAAAGGACCGTGAACATCACCATACTAGATAAAAAGCTACTGAGAAAGCCGCTCAGAGTAGGGAATAAACTCACGGCGTCTATCTCGTTGAGGGCCTTCCACTGTTCATACTGGACTCCCAGAGCCTCTGCAGTCTGGATGGTCCTCTTCAGGTGGCTTGTCCACACCTTCAGCTCTCTGATGTTCTGACCACGGATGAAGGCCGCCAACGCATTGGCATACTGGAAACAAGCAAGCGCAAAGTTTTAACATTTTTAAAGACATTTTTGACTGCTTTAAAACTGTTTTAAAGCTATAGTGTGTAGTTTCTGTCTCCCCCATGAGGAATACTACGTAATGACAACATAGCCAGACCTTCCTCCGCAGCGCTGTGGAGCCAGGTCTGGCTATGCGAGACTGAGGGAACAGCAATCAACAGTACTTCCTCCACTGGTACAGTGTAATCTCCTCACCTTCTGTCCTCGAGGGGAGAGGCCCGAGTCTCCCCCGATGCGACCTAACAAGTTGAGTTCGCTCTCTCCGTGGCGGCTCAGGTAGATGGATCTCGGTGTAACGTGGATGTTCATCAGGTAGTAGACTATCCTGCTTTGAATGTGGTCCTGCACCCGGTTCACCAGGTATCTACTGCCCACATCAAAGATCTTGATGTAGGAGAGCCTCCTGTTCAGAATCAGCATTTGGGGGAAAACAAACCATAATGTAAATTTGATGGAAATTGTTAGGTGAGACTATGCTGTCCACCACCCACTTTCCCTTTTAATCTCACAGAAAGAAAAGCATTATGGGTCAGTACCTGTCCTTCTCATCGTCTATAGGCATGTAGCTGGCCTTGTAACAGTCAATGCGGTGGGTAAAGTCTTCCATGGCCTCATCTATGTCACGACCCACGTAATCAGGACTCCCAAATTTTACTTGCTGTAAAGGAAAGAGAGTTTGGGAATTTAACTGTAAACACTATATCCCTACCGCCTCTGCAAACACTTACACAACACAAAAAAAAAAAAAAACATCTCTTGACTGACCTTAATATTCTCTGCAATGATTTCTGGGTCATCACAGATTGATTCCACAAAGAACACCTGCATACAAGAAGTCATCATAAATTGGATTGATTAAATGAATGTGATGCATATTCTTTATCATCCGAACAGCCTGCTTGCTCTAGCTTCACATTGAACAGATGCATATGATGTGTAATATCAGTCTCTGCAAGAAGGTGTATAAGCATATTTGTAAAATGTCCAACTTCCACATATGTACTCACTTTGTAGCCTCTCTCATTTGCATAATTCAAAATGATTTCCCTCCTCTCCCTGGTGGTGTTGGTAGCATCAAATACCTGGATGGGACAGGACTATTATTGATATACCCTTATAATATTGGCAAAAAAAGTACATTTACATTATTCATAACATTTGTTAATTATTTGAAATTGTACAACAAATAATGAGATATGAGCACACAACAAAGCTCTTCAAAAACAAAATTTTTATAATTTCTTTTCTCAATTGAAGGCTTTTTTTTTGGTCTTGGTGAAATTGGCAGAAAGATGATTCTCTCCAAAAGGTACAAATCTCAACCTTAAAGGGACAGTCCAGGAAATCAGTATAGTTGGGGGTTAGGGGACTTGAGAGAGATAGAACTAAAGAAGAATTGTTGATATTTGTGCCACAAGGGCTAAGATATTCTGGTTTTTAGTCCACAGAATGGGCCAAGCTCTAAAAATACAGAATCCTACTTTTCCCATAATGCAACTTATGATAGTGCCTTTCATTGGATCTTGCCGGCCAGGTTAATTTCTAAATCTTCACCCAAAATTGTAAAAATTGTACAATAAATCTGTAGCCTTTAATTAGAAATCTGAACTGGGACAATCCTGATGACATCACTCTGACGTGATCAGGGTTATCCACGGGAGACAATAGACCAATCACAATGTTTGTTTATAAGAACTTCTGGGCAGAAAACTCCAGCGTCACATACATATTTTATATTTTAAAATTTTTTAACAGTGCTGAGCAAACGGGGGTTAGGGACAACTCTTCTCAAAATGCATGTTTGATGCTTTTCAAATGTCAACATTTCAACGTTGGCTTGGAAAACTAATTTACCTGTTGGGCCACAGACTAAAGGAACTAGCAGTCAGTCCGACCCGTGGTGACATGTTGCTGTTTCTAACACTAGATTTGGTTTATCAAAGACACTAGCAAAGTAACACAGTACAGAAAATAAGCTCAGCAGAGACAACAGATCTGACCTTTATGTTTTACTATATACCTTTAAACAGTTAACCCTCCTGTTGTCCTAGGGGTCAAATTTGACCCATTTTTCAAAAAGTTTCTAGCTCCGAAATTTGGGTTTCCTTCAACCAAATTGTAAAAAACAATAATGTGAATGGTTCCATACAACGCTCATCACAATAGCTGATCAGTTCACTATTTTCATTGAATTGTGTTTAATTTAAATTCGTAGAATTTTTTAAAAACACTTAAGAACACTGAAAAAAGTGACAGAAATATAAGAGGAAAACAACAAAAACGTCGCAAAAAACGCAGAAATAATCGACAAAGACATGGTCAAAAGTGAAAGAACTTTGGGAAAAGTTAGAAAACGTCAAAAAGTGACAACAAATGCTGGAGAAAGCTTCAAAAACATCACAAATGTCAAAAACATCACAAATGTCAAAAAAATCAACAAAGAACTTTGGCAAAAGTGACAAAATGTCTTAAGGAGGTTTTAATTTAAAATTTTGACCCAGGAAAACTAAATGTTGGTCTACGGGAAGACAACACGATGGTTAAATGACAACAGAAATAAGAAATAAACAGGTTTGCCGATTTCGCATATCTCCACAATTTAAACCACTGCTAGATGTCTACCTGGTGATTTAGTCTATATATGATGGATTGATGAGGACCACAGGCTGAGTGGTACTCTCTATGACCAGTAAGCTGACTTACACACACACACACACACACACACACACACACACACACACACACACACACACACACACACACACACTTATCAGTGCACGACTAAGGGACAGTTTCAGGTGTCCTCTTACTCACGGCTACTTGTCCCTGTTCCTTTGAGAAGTAGGCAGCGACGTCTTTGAGGGCGGCTGCTGCACAGGCCCTGAAAGTGAATGATGAAAGTGGATTAAAATGACAGTGACAGACAAATCAGACAACATAAACGAATATTAATATCCAACTCTTGTCTGTTTTGACAATTATCAGCCGTCTTACTTGCGGATCCTCATGGCCTCCTCATTGTCCGGTTTAAAGAACTCAAAGTTCTTATAGATCTTGACAGCCTCCCTGCGGTACTGGCCCACGTTGAACACTAGTTGGATTAGAGAAATACAAATATACACTCCCTTTTAGGTAAAGCTGCAAAGATTTATCAATTTAATTAATCGCCAACCATTTTGATAACGATTAATCAGTTTGAGTATTTTTGTACGAGAGAAAAGAAAATGTTCTCTGATGTCAGCTTGTTAAATGTGAATATTTTCTAGTTTCTTCACTCATCTGGGACAGTAAACTGAATATCTTTGAGTTCTGGACAAAACGAGACATTTGAGGACGTCGTCTTGGGCTTTGGGAAACACTGATCTACATTTATTACCATTTTCTGACATTTCAGACCCAACAACTAATCCATTATGGTAATTTAGAAAACAATCAACAGATGAATCAACAATGAAAATAATCATTAGTTGCAGCTCTACTTTTAGGGGAAGAAAAATGGATGGTGTTCATTATGTTATTAACTCCCACTGTAATTAACATTAAAACAGTCAATTCCATGTCTAACCAAGATTTAGGGATTCACTTTGAAAACTGACTTTTTGTAGGCACGCCGATCCAGTTCAGGTAGTGAGTGAGCTTCTTGGAGATGTACGTCTTCCCTCTGGCTGGCAACCCCACCATCACAATCATCGTGGGAGAGTTACAGAACTGCGGCACCGAGGCTGCGGTGAAAACAAATGCACAATAACAATGAAGTCATTCAGCAGAAGAGCGTTACCCTTGAGCTCAAATGGTTAAATGCTGCAGGACGTGTTGAGTGTGTCGTTGCCAGGGTAACCTTCATCAACAGTGAGAATAAGAGCGCCAATGGGGCAGCTCAGATGTCTGCAAACTAGTGTAGACATGCTTATATGCATGTCTCCGGCAGCAAATAAACACAAAAACAAGAAATTGAAACAAGAATGTTGGGAATTAGTCATATACACGCTTAAAGATGTGAATAACAACTTTGACTGACCAGATGCTTCTCCTCCTCCTCCAGAGCACACATGCTGCGCCATATGGGTGACAATCACAACAACAAAACACTCATAATCTTCAAGTCTGTTAAAATGTCAGTCTCTTCCCTGCAGATCGTTACAAAATCAGCTCAGCTTTATGCAACCAATGTACACTAATATAACACCATTATTCTTCCAATCTAGGGCTGCGGTTCAGACGGTGTCACTATTCACAATTATTTAACAATGAAGCTACAGTGAAGAAAAGAGAGGCACCGCTTTAGAATGACCTCTGATATCAATCAGCATTCCCGGCTCAGACATATCCACACAAACCCAATATAATGTAAAGCGTTTGTGTGTTTCTTACCGAGTCATGACCCAGTTGTTGCATGCTTGTCTTTCTCAAACAATGCCAGTAATTTACTGACTGCAGGGTTGCTTGGCAGTTAGCTGTACCCCCAAAAAATAGGCCGGATGGCCTATGTGTGCATACACAGGGATGGGGAGGGCCTCCAGGCTGTTCGATTATGAATGGAATGTACTACGTCAGCACAACACTGAAAGGACCACGTCAGACACTGAACAGAGAGCCAGCACAGACTTGGCTTGGTCCAGCCTGGCTGTCGTCCCATGACTGACTCCTCTGCTGCCTGAACTACCAGCATCCCCCAGCCAGACTCAGGATTCAGCAGCATGAAAACACACCTATGACCGCTGAGTGTTAAAGCAAACACCAGCTTCATCTGTTGAAACAAGAATGAGTTTAAGACAGAATTTATGCTTCTTCTCCTAGTCAGGCTGCACTTACATCCTCTCCTGCGATTCAGGTTGTAGCCCATCCATGGCACCCAGATCTTGAGCAGAGGAGTCTGTGTGAGTTTCTTCTGCTCTGCGTTAATGCGGAGAGCCATGAGGCCCAGAGTAGCAGGTGAACGACTGAGGCGCACAGCTCTGTAATCCATGTGCATGTATGTGTGCTTTACCGAACACTCCCTACAGCAGGTCAGCTGACTGTTGCTAAGGAGAAGTACTTGGTAGGCAGGAGGGGGGGTTTGAGGCCATGCTGCTTGCCTGCCTCTCAGCCTGTTTGTTACATGATTTAAAAAGACCTGAGAAGGGGAGCTGCCAAAATCTGTGGTGATGTCAGACAGCGGAGAAGCATTCAACCCCCATCCTGTACATCTGTTGTGCTGACACAGCTCTTTTCTCAGTTAGAGTAAAAGCAACAGAGACGTAAGACAAGTGTAACAACGGTGTGGGATCCTCATGAATTCAGATCAGAGCACAGTTGGTGGTGCACAAGCTGTTTATCAAGCGGGGACAAGTAGCGGGGCGTCTCCTTTTATACCACTAGAGGGCAGTGTAAGCAAAGCTCTAGGCTATTCTAAGAAGTTATTAAAGGTCCTATGACATGATGCTTTTATATAGGCCTTGGTGGTCCCCTAATACTGTATCTGAAGTCTCTTTTATATAGACCTTAGTGGTCCCCTAATACTGTATCTGAAGTCTCTTTATATAGACCTTAGTGGCCCCCTAATACTGTATCTGAAGTCTCTTTATATAGACCTTAGTGGTCCCTAATACTGTATCTGAAGTCTCTTTATATAGACCTTAGTGGTCCCTAATACTGTATCTGAAGTCTCTTTATATAGACCTTAGTGGTCCCTAATACTGTATCTGAAGTCTCTTTTATATAGACCTTAGTGGTCCCTAATACTGTATCTGAAGTCTCTTTATATAGACCTTAGTGGTCCCCTAATACTGTATCTGAAGTCTCTTTTATATAGACCTTAGTGGTCCCTAATACTGTATCTGAAGTCTCTTTTATATAGACCTTAGTGGTCCCTAATACTGTATCTGAAGTCTCTTTTATATAGACCTTAGTGGTCCCCTAATACTGTATCTGAAATCTTTTATATAGGCCTTAGTGGCCTCCTAAGCTGAAATAGAATGAGATAGGTATAAAATACAAGACTTAAAATTACAGTGTAAGGGGAGGAGGTCTGTGACATCCCTTATCCCCTACTTACAATGCCGTCCTTTTGTCTCTCCCCAGGAAACTTAACACACTCACATTTGTGTCTTATGTGAGAATGCCAACGATGGTTGTTCAGACTCAGCCTTCAGTGTCTCTAACAACCATGAACAATGCTAAAGAACAAACTGGGTTGTCACGTTCCCAAGCATCGGACAGATGGACGGTCAATCTGAAAACCTAATGCCTAATTTCTTGTGCCATGGCTGTTGCCGGAGCAACTCCCCATGACAATGTTAGGACGGACTGATTAGATGGCGATATTTTCCCAGTACAGCAACAGAACTTTTGCTCCATTGATTTTCCAGTCCAGTCAAAGAGACTGAGGGGAAATGACAGTTGAAAGTATTTTAAAGACCAAAAGATTCAGGGCTTTTGAGAAAACATGTATTTCATCACTTTCCACAGTGAAAGTAACTGAATGAAGACCAGATGTGAAGACCAGATGTGTCCAAACATAGCTCTCTGGGTAGACAAACAACATGGATCTTTCCCATAAATCAATGTCTGTCTGCAGGTTTTACAAATATTTAAAAGATAGATGAGGTGATTTTTTCAGACTTTTGAAAAAATATTTCAATTAAAAGATTTCAAAATTAATGTTTTCTTAAGAAAAGCCTGACAGTGACGATATGAAACGTATCATGCTTGATCTCAAAAGAAAGTGAGGGTAACGTTAAAACCCTTATGCCATTAATGTCAATCCTTCGATTAACGTTTTTACGTTACATGTCATGTCATTAGCTGACGCTTTTATCCAAAGCGACTTACAGTTGCTATATATGTCAGAGGTTGTACGCCTCTGGTGAAAATAGGGGTTAAATGTCTTGCTCAGGGACACATTGGTTGATGTATCACAGTGAGAATCAAACCCAGGTCACTCACACCATAGGTATGTGTCATATCTGGATTTGGCCTGTGTTGAAAGTCTAAGAGACAGTTGCTTTTGGGCAATGATTAGCAAGGCAGCGATAGCCACTAATGACCAATGTTTCCTGATTTGGCCTGAGCTTGATCAATAAGAGAAAGTAATGACAAGATATTCTATTGGCGGTATGCACCGTCAGGAGGTCAGCATGCCCACCCCAACAGCCACGGGGGATTGGAGCTGGAGCTCTTCCACAAACTACTTTTCCAGCTACCTCCGCTCTCTCATGAACGGTGCAGACTGCACACACAAACATAGCATGTCATAGAAAAATTAAACATTACATGAACAAATTCCACCAAATATGACAAAGCAAGCACTTTCTCTGGTGATCAGCTTGTAAAATCCAATTTGTTTTTGTTTGATGCGAGTTGCAGGGCCTGGTTGCAGTTCCAATGCTCGTAAAGTCACTCCACATTGTTATTACTCATGCAAAGTATATATTACCTGTTAACAAAGCAAATGAGAGGAATGTAGAGAAGCAGCAATGAATACCATCAAATAGCCGGCAACTCTCTTAAATTCCTATTCTGCATATGTCACATATGTTCTATTAGAAGAAACCAGGCTGCAAAGGGACTTTTAAGTATTGTTTTGGCATGCTCTCTGGAGAGGGTGAGCTCACCTGCGTTTTCACATCCGCGGAGCCTCACATGTTCTGGCTGGGGCGGCTCCATTCTGCGCTACACTCCAATAAAGCAACCAGCAGAGCAGCTAAAGACCGTCAACACACTGGATTATGAGGCCTGAGGCAAGTGACCTGATGGTCTTTTAAAGAAACTAAACCCCTCTGCTAAAGTGTTCTTAACCCTCCCCCTGCGATCCCTCTCTTTTCACGCCACATGTGACATATGATAGCAACAGACTGGGCTTGTCCTTTAATGTTTGCCAGGGCCAGAGTTCACAACGAACACACACCGTGAGGGAGAAGCTGCACTCAGAGGGCGCGGCGCAATGAGTGCAAAGGTCGCTAAGAAAGTGACTGCTGTTGCACAAGAATTACGCTTACAGACCACAATCACACGTTGTGCACGTTTGGTTTACGGAACAGCAGTGAGGGTGTTATTGTCAGCTGTGCCATGTCACTTCCATGACATGCTCTCTTCAACAAATAGGGAGGGTGTGATGTGAGATCAAAACTCTGTTTCAATGATCAAGTCCTTGCTGTTCTTAATGACATTTCTATTGTGCTGAAACCTATTGACTTAATCAACTGTTAGTGTATCCTGATTTAATTAAGTCCGTCTGCCTTTTGTCATAAGGGCTTTCACACCTATCTTGACTTTCGGACATTTCTGTTTGAGCCAAACCAAAATTACACATGTGAAACCTCCGCTAGGACCACAGTCCGGACCAAACAGCTGAAATTTGGTCCGACCAAAAGAGGTAGTCCCGGTTCACATCATGCAGAGTCATGGTTCCTTTCTTTTGTGAAAGCATTTATTGGATAGTTTGGACTTTCGGACCAAATACATGAGGCTCTGGCAGGCTATCTTCCTGTTAAAGGACCGTGGAAGCTCCTTTAAGGAATAGCTCAGTGTAGGGCTAAACGACAAGGTTTCTCCCTATCATATATATATATATATATACAGTGGGTACGGAAAGTATTCAGACCCCTTTAAATTTTTCACTCTTTGTTTCATTGCAGCCTTTTTCCAAAAATCAAAAAAGTTGTTTTTATTTCTCAGTAATGTACACTCAGCAACCCATCTTGACAGAAAAAACAGAAATTTAGAAATTTTTGCATATTTATTAAAAAACAAAAACTGAAATATCACATGGTCATATGTATTCAGACCCTTTGCGTGACCCTCATATGTAACTCAGGTGCTGTCTATTTCTTCTGATCATCCTTGAGATGGTTCTACACCTTCATTGGAGTCCAGCTGTGTTTGATTATACTGATTGGACTTGATTAGGAAAGCCACACACCTGTCTATATAAGACCTTACAGCTCACAGTGCATGTCAGAGCAAATGACAATCATGAGGTCAAAGGAACTGCCTGAAGAGCTCAGAGACAGAATTGTGGCAAGGCACAGATCTGGTCAAGGTTACAAAAAATTTCTGCTGCACTTAAGGTTCCTAAGATACAGTGGCCTCCATAATCCTCAAATGGAGGAACGTTTGGGACGGCAGAACCCTTCCTAGAGCTGGCCGTCCGGCCAAACTAGCTATCGGGGACATTCTTGGTGAGAGAGGCAAACAAAGAACCCAATGGTCACTGTTTAAGCTCCAGAGATGCAGTCGGGAGATGGGAGAAAGTTGTAGTAAGTCAACCATCACTGCAGCAATCCACCAGTCGGGGCTTTATGGCAGAGTGGCCCAGAAGGCTAAAGACCTCTCCTCAGTGCAAGACACATGAGGAAAGCCCGCATGGGTTTGCAAAAAAAACACCTGAAGGACTCCAAGATGGTGATAAATAAAATCCTCTGGTCTGATGAGACCAAGATAGAACTTTTGGCCTTAATTCTAAGCGGTATGTGTGAGAAAACCAGGCACTGCTCATCACCTGTCCAATACAGTCTCAACAGTGAAGCATGGTGGTGGCAGCATCATGCTGTGGGGGGTGTTTTTCAGCTGCAGGGACAGGACGACTGGTGCAAAGGTCGAGGGAAAGATGAATGCGGCCAAGTACAGGGATATCCTGGACGAAAAGTTTGCTTTGGACCTCAACTGGGCCGAAGGTTTACCTTCCAACAAGACAATGACCCTCTGCTAAAATAGGGAGGGGTGGCTTCACAACAACTCTGTGGCTGTTCTTGAATGGCCCAGCCAGATTTCCCTGACTTAAACCCAATTGAGCATCTCTGGAGAGACCTGAAAATGACTGTCCACCAACGTTTACCATCCAACCTGACAGAACTGGAGAGGATCTGCAAGGAGGAATGGCAGAGGATACCCAAATCCAGATGTGAGAAACTTGTTGCATCTTTCCCAAAACGACTCATGGCTGTATTAGATCAAAAAGGGTGCTTCTACTAATACTGAACAAAGGGTCTGAATACTTTGACCATGTGATATTTCAGTTTTGTTTTTTAATAAATATGCAAAAATTTCTAAATTTCTGTTTTTTTCTGTCAAGATGGGTTGCTGAGTGTACATTACTGAGAAATAAAATGAACTTTTTGATTTTTGGAAAAAGGCTGCAATGAAACAAAGAGTGAAAAAATTTAAAGGGGTCTGAATACTTTACCCCTGTATATATATATATATATATATATATATATATATATAGTGAGGAAAATAAGTATTTGAACACCCTGCTATTTGGCAAGTTCTCCCACTTAGAAATCATGGAGGGGTCTGAAATTGTCATTGTAGGTACATGTCCACTGTGAGAGACATAATCTAAAAATAAAAATCCAGAAATCACAATGTATGATTTTTTAACTATTTATTTGTATGAAACAGCTGCAAATAAGTATTTAGATTTTAGATAAATAATCATCAGTAATGTGGACATGATGTCTAAGTGGGGAAAAGGCAAATAATAGATTAGCTAGAACAGTCTGGTAAGTTAAAAAAATTACATAACTTTACTGTAATGCAGTCAGTAAAAGACAACACTTATGTCATATTATGACATCCAAAATCTAAGACAATATCTAGTCTCATCACGATATCAATGTAATATACAATATATTGCCCAGCTCTAGCTCAGTGCTTAGTTTTGTACGTGAAAGTGAGACTGAATGTGCTCAGAGCAGACAGCTGTTGTCTATCAGAGCAGAGAATAAATTAGCAGTTAACTTGTTAAGCAGTAGTAATTGTTTAGTGCAGGTTGCCGTTTGTCTCATGATAAATGTTGGAGCTCCTCAAACTAGGCCGGCATGATTCAGAGAAAAAAAATTGATTTATACAATTAATTGTGCAGGCCTACCTCAAACTAAAGATGTTCCAATACCAGTATCTAAAAGTACCTAAAATGTTGGTATTGGTAATTACTGGAGTTTATACACTGATACCATACCACGAAAACAAAAAAAAACCTAAAGAAAAATGTACTTTAAAGTAGTTTATTTATGTTCTTTATGTTATAACTGACTGTCAAACTGGATAATAAAAGAAAGTTCTGTGGTGTTCATTGTTTGTTTGTTCATGTTTCTCAAAGAGTTTAACCTGAGCCAGACCGACAACAAAGATAGAAATCATATCACATCCATTCAGGGGTGGTAGTATAAAGCTGTTAAAACGTAATCAAATATAAAGTTCCCGTGTCTTGCTCCCCAACAACGCAACAAAACAAACAAGACAAGACAAGACCTGCGGCAGCAGGGGGAGAGCAGAGAGAGGATAGGCATCTACAAACCAATCAATTACAACTGTCGGGAGAAGCAGCTCACGTATGTGATGACGACAGGACGTAGTTTTGGCACGTATATATATAGTAGTGCGCTTGCATTACTGCAGTGTGAAACCAAAACTTACTGGAGCAAACGCGAAAAAAGAAAAAGAAAAGGAACCTTGGTCCGGACTTTCAGGTGTGAAAGCCCCCTCAGTCTAGTGGCAAAATAAATGAATACACTATGACCCCCAAGTGGGACCTTTTATTCAAAGCCCAAGTTGGCTCCAGCAAGAATTCACACCTTACCTAATCAAAAGAAACTTTCCTTAGTTTGAGTCTTGTGAATTTCTGTCTCTACTGCATGGTGAAAAAAACTCATCTGAACTAGTGTTAATGTTAGTCAGGTTTTAGTCGACTAAAAGTCTCGTCATTTTAGTCTAGTTTTAGTTTTCAATATACAGTAAAATGCAAACCAGATACAAATGGTGTCAACAAAGCATATTAACCTCCATCTGAGTTGTTTTACCGTAAGCACTCAGAGGTGAAAAACAAAAAGCAGTGCAGCCATTGGCTGAAGTGGTTATCAATGCAAGCTAATGTACTCCGACTCAAAGGTCATCCACAGACATACGGTATGTGGACAATACATTGATTACTTAGAAACTAAGTTACCACACATCTGTGCTTTTTTTTCTCAAGACAAACATAAATTCAAAAATAAAACTATGGTGTTCAGGGTTAGAAAGCAGAGGCTCCACTGCAATTTGGTTTAAATGCATTAAACCTGTTAGCACCCTTTTAATATTTCCGCATAATTGTGCAATATGGAAATTTGTAAAATCCTATTCAGATGGCATTTGGTGCAGAATAGCAGAACAGTCAGAACTGGGGGGAAATGGTGGGTGTTTAAAGAGAAACTCCACATAGTTAGATTTGTTTGCATTACCAGGAAAGAACAGGCAACATGGTTTAGTCAGGGACATATAGAAGTTATACATTTACTTCACCAGCTGCTCAGCAGGACTGTTCATCGATAACATCCAACACTGGAGTCTCTTGGTTTGAGGGAGAAGTCACAGAGTCTGAGGCTACAGAGGTGAGAAGCTATTTTACTACTATATGGCGTGTTGCTCACAGGGTGCAATATTAACTTTTTGTCCAACAGCCAAATAAATACCAGCCACTCAGCAGACCAACATTGTTTTTTTTGGCTGGTGCGTGAAGCAAATCTACCGGCAACTTGGATATTTTACCAACATTTGGCTAGTGGATTGGATTGTGTACCATGGCTGCATGTGTTTTCAGGTTTTACCTTTTTATGGACATGGTTTTTTTTATCTTAAGTTTGTTCACAGGAGGTTCAGTCACAGTAATGTTATTACGTAAGCATGCCTGCAGAACAGTGTTGCAGACTTAGCATCTTTACTGTAGCAACTGCTGCTAAGAAAGACTTTACTTGCGTAGAAAGATTGAAAGCCACAAATGGAAATTTGTTTTCACAGCGTTCATGCCCCATTTCACCTGACCTTTAATCTCAAACCAAGACTGCAGTACATCTCGTTCGGGTATTCAGGTCATCTTGTATCTTCTTGTATCCTGTTTGCCTGCATGGTTGTGCCCTAAATCAGAGTTTAAGATGTGGTGATTATTTGCTGACATATCACGCAGACAAGACTTTCAGACCAGACAGATCACAGATTAAATTTGGGTACTGCAATGTTTGTTATGTTACATCTGTTGGCTTTTATTTTAATCTAATAACTATAGTCTAATATTTTACATGTAATGCTGTGCACACTCTAAAGACTTTGCAACGACTTTATGCTTAGGGCACTGATGCATGAAAGTTTCATATTTCATCTCCACAAGGACTTTGACTTGGTTAATTGGAAAAATAACCGATTGAGACACTGGACAAAGAGCTACATGAACATCTAGCAGATGGTCCAGGTTTAGAAAAGACAAGGCACACTGTTTGGTAGAATACTGGACATAAACACAGCAAACATGAATAGTAGTTGGAAAAATTTACGAATGCCACGGGTCATTGGCAGGGCAAAAAAAACATGGAACATGAGCCTCATCAGGCATTGGCACAAGCAGAAACATTGTTCTTTTGAAGCCCTGTAAGGTTTAAAACAGACGCACATAGTCCACGTTTGTCAAATGGTTGCTAAAGAGCCTATTGCCATGCTTATAAACCTTGAAAGAGAAGCAAGAAAACATATGAATTTGACAAAAACAATGACTGAAAACATTTTTTTTAAGTCACTGTTCCATTATCTTTTATTGTGACTGTTATTGCCACTGGAGGGAACTACTAGAACTGTTGGGTCATGTTAATTATGTGGTCTAGTGGGGTCTAGACCTACTCTATCTGTAAATTATAGAGTGTGGTTTAGACCTACTCTATCTATAAAGTGTATTGAGATAACTCTTGTTATAACTGATACAATAAAATGTAATTCTTGATCAATTTATTTACATTAATTTGTCACCTTTATTGAAAGTCCACTAATCAATTATTTTTATATAATCAATTAATCAAAGTTAGATATCACCCAACTTGGCAGCTCTACCAGGCTTTTGAATCTCTTTTAATCATTGGTTTGTTTCCAGCAGTGGGAGAAAGCTGTTTAAGGATACAGGTTCTGAGCTATCAGAGTTGGAAAGTGCAATGGTGTCGGGCTAATCTCTTAACACAGATTCATTCTTTACTGCTGGACTCTGACTCTTCAGCCTATCACTCACTGAAGCCGCTGTGGGAACGTGATCTGGAGGTCACATTTAGCTCTGCAGATTGGTCCAAGATTTGCAATGGAATCTTCCCAAAATGCACTTTGATTTCTATACATGAACAGAATTTTACGTTTCTCCATAGGCCTTATTTTACACCTGTTTGCCTCCAAAAAAATGTTTCCCCGCAGTTCAAAACTTTGTTATAAATTTAAAACACACAAGGTTACATTTATTCACTTGTTCTGGGCATGTGATCGCATTCAGACATTTAAGAAAAAGGTTCATTCTGTGGTCCAGGAGGTTATCAGTAAACAGTTTACATTATCCTCATCATTTTATCTATTGAACCATACTTTGGAAAATCTTTGACACAGACACCACATATCTGTTGATAATTATTTCATTTCTAGAAAAAAAAATATTTTACTGAGGTTGTCTGCCCCAAAAGTCCAAATAGTTAGTATGTGGTTGTCACAGATATTGTCTCTTGTCCCTTTGAAGAGACTTATGACCTCAATCATAACTCCGACAGATTCTGGAGACTTTGGAAACCACTGCATTTCTTCCTTCAGAGACTCAATACACTGTTTGGTTTAATCTGTATGTGCTTAACTATTTATTTATTGTACAGTGCTAGTTAGTTTGTTATTTTATAAAAAAAACGTCCATACTTCTTTGAACTTAGTTTGAAGACAATAGAGCGTCTGCTCTTCGTTTTGGGTGGGATTTGTTGTATGTTTTTGTGTATATATACATACAGTGGCTTGAATAACTTTACACACCCATGCTAAAGTTGATTAAAAAGAGGAATAAAAAAAAATCCAATCTTTAAGGACACCAATTTTCTATGTGAATGAATAATGTATTGTAAATAAATAAATGTTCCTCTTTAAAATACAGGGGGCATAAGTATACACCCCCCTATGTTAAAATACAGGGGGAGTATACACCCCCTATGTTAAAATAAGTATACACCCCCCTATGTTAAAATACAGGGGGCATAAGTATACACCCCCCTATGTTAAAATACAGGGGCATAACTGACTGCTGAAAGAATGTAAAAATACTCTGTAGGTCAACAAAAGGATGTACCCATAAAAAATGAATGATTGTCTTACAGATGGTTCTTCTTTATAAAAAAAAAAAAAATCTTCTTCTGATTTCTTCACATGAAAGTCAGTTACAGTTACAAGAGTAGTAAATTAGAGCGAGAATGGCACGCATGTTGACTAAGTGCCGTCAGTAAGTGTGTGGTTAACCCAGGAGAGCGAGCTGGCAGTGAGAGTTACTTAGTGTTAGATGCTGCTGTGAGATAAAAACGTGAGAGGAAAAAGAGCTACCACAGATGCAGTAAAGTGAGATAACAGTTAACAATAAAACAAGCTTTTCAAGACAGAGACCTATCTGTTATCAATACTGCTGTTTTCCTGTCTATATACATATGTGTGTATATATATATAAATATATATATTTATGGGTCAACAAAAACCATGCATGGTCCTGGGCTGCAATCTTCAATTAGCCTACATTATGTGAACCTTATTTCTGTTTTAAAAGAAAACAATGACACATCAAGAGCTGTGGATTATCTTTACGTCCTTTATTTGGAAGACTTGTCTTCCAAAATGTGGTAATCACATCATGAAACACAAAGACCACAGCACAGATATAAAGCAAAACTACTTTTTAGGCAAAGAAAGCAACTCACAAGAAAAAGACTGAAGATTCAATTTACATTGTAATCAATTCACACTACTAGTTGTGATGACAGCTGCATATCTATTACTATAACAGGTTGTGTTAAAATCCTAACTCTTGTTAAACTTCATCAGCAGATTGAGCCACAGGCACACCGCAGGAGTTTGACAGAAACTGGCTGAACATATGACGAGCTTGCTTGAGTCGTCTGAGCTGAGCATTAATATCTTCATTTCCATGGAGGTAAACCAGAGGGTTGAGAGCACTGTTCAGACAAACAAGGCCACGACTTATCTGATGAGCAACGTAGACTCCGTTAGACCATTCACGGCATACCTTCTGTTTTTGCAGAACTCTTGACCAGATGTTGAGGATCTTCAGTACATGATAGGGGATGTAACAAACAGAGAAGAGAAGAATCACGATGAACAACAACTTCAAGCATCTCTGTTTCAGTTCCTTGTCAGTGGCACTTGTGCGGCAGAGAACGACAATCACGTGTCCATAGCAGCCCAGTGTGATGAGCAATGGGATACAAAACCCAGTGAATGTCCATCCAAGGCTGTATTTCAGGTAATCATCCACATATGTCTTATGCGTAGTATCATAACATTTCCCAGGCTTGTTTCCAAATGTTTTGCTGTAGAAAACATCTGGAAGACTTTGGACACCCACCAAGAACCAAACCACGGCTGAGATCCCCACAGAGTGAGTGACAGTTATTCTTCCCATCACTCTCATTGGATGGACAATAGCCAGGTACCTGTACACACTTATACACGTAAGGAACCCGATGCTGCCATATAAATTCAGATTGAAACAGAATCGTGTTATCTTGCAGAATGCATCCCCAAAGATCCACTTGCTCTTCATATAGTAGTACACCACCAAAAAGGGGAGTGTGAGCAGGTACAAAATATCAGCAAGTCCGAGGTTGAGAACAAATACATTAACGATACCCAGTTTCTTCCATTTCTGCAGCAAAGGCTTCAATCCCCATCCATTAGCCAACAGACCGATGATGAAGACTAAGATGAATACAGGAGGCAGGAATCTGTGTTCAAAGTTAAAGTTGACGCGAATACAGGAGGATTTATTCATTCTGTCTACTGAAAAAAAATTACTTTCTCTGTGGGTGATCTGGCTTGTGAGTTGAGAAAGACTATGCAAACTACTATTTGTTGAAAAAAACTTCCGCTTTCAAGCACAGTGGTTTCAACTGCAGATTAGAATCACAATGACAATGATATGTGCAGCATCTCCTCATATGCATGTGTCCTTTGCAAGGCTTTATTTTTAGTAAAATTAGAACTACCAAAAATTAAACTAAAACTAAGCATTTTCAAAAACTAAACTGGAAAACCGCTTTAAAAACTAAACTGAAAACGAAAAGTCAAAACAAAAACTTAATGAAAAATGAAATATGTAAATTAAGGGTGCAAAATTCAGAAAATGTCACGATTCAATATATTGATCTTTAGGCTCAAAATTTGATTACAAATCTTTTTGATTCAAAAATGATTCACAGTATGTAAATGTTTTTACTTTTCCAATGTGATAGATCTATCTATCTATCCCATATGTAGGTCCTTATGTCACACTCCATGTTTTAGCACAAAGTACACAAAGTACTGGTGCCTGATTTGCATGACAAATAAGTGTGTAAGCAGTTTGGGTCATGCAGGAGTGCTTCATCTTTCAAACAAATGGGAAAGTAAGAGGTGCCCTCTGCTGGTAATAGTTAAATATAAAAGACTCACCAAGACCTTTTTGAACAATCCTTATAAGATTTTGTGACTGATTAAGTAAAATGATGATACACTTCTGACAATGCCCATGTTTTTGTAGCACCGTAGCAAAGAATTTCTAATAAGGGAAGAACTTCCCCTGTCTCAATACTTCCTTCTAAACTGGTTGAAGTTCCAGAGTTCCACTAGACCAGCGCAGAATGAATGGGACTCTATGGAGCTATACCCCTCAAAATCCATCCATCCATGTTCTTTTGTGTTCTAAAAAGCCTTTTAAAATCTCAATGACGTCATACACATCATACAGCCGGACATACTGCTTCACGCTGAGCTCTGAGTCTCTCAAACTCACAGCTCTCTTTCTGATTTACAGCCCCCCCCCCCCCCCTTTGGCTTCAAATAACTCACCGTTGTCGGCTATGGCCGCTGAACAGGCTGCACGTTGTAAACAGCCGTGGCCGCTTGCCTGGTCTACCGGTAACGATGGCCGTAGCAGGGTTAGCAGGGTTAGCATGGCCGCTTTGGCCATGGTTAGCTGGATTAGTCTGGATCACTTTTCTGTCTCAATTGTTTTTCAGAGTAACCAACTTGGGTACTCTAGCTATATAATACAAGACAAGGTATCTGTCCTTTGTAGCTGTGATTAATTAGCTTGAAGCTAATGCTTAGCTACCTCTTCAGGAGGAAATTAGTCAACTCTGCGTCCTTTTGGGCTCTAAGCTGTCTTCATCTTTCAAATAAATCTCCAATATTTACCCGGGGGTTTGCAATGTCTCTGGTCACGCAACTCTTTGAAACACTGTTGTTGTTTTTGCACAGTAGCTTTTGAAAAGATGCCTGGAAGTCTGGAATGTGTCTGGGGACACTAGTGGTAGCATTATGACTATTTAAAACACTTTATTATGTTGTTCCATGATCTATTGGACATGTTTTGTCTTGTTATGCAATTTTTCAAATGTTTAATAAAGGAGTTCATGTTTCAAGTTAAAATACATGGAATCTTATATTACCGTGTTATCAAAATAGGCATTGAGAATTGTGTTACTTTACTGGTATTGGCACTGACTACTTAATTGTTGGTATCCTAACACCCCTACTTCGAATAGTAAAAAAATCAATACTATTCAAATGCAGAAATTACTATTTGAATGTGACTTTTTTTATAAATATGTTGGCTAACGTTAGCTAATCTCCCTCTTCTCGCCTTGGCCTACCCGCATGCGTCGCTCATGTGACGTCTTATGAGAAACAAGTTATTGTGAGGTCTAAGCTGGGCTGCTCAATTAATCGAATTTTAATCACAGTCATGATTTTGGCTTTCCATCAAATTTGCGTAATCAAGCGACATTTTAAAAGCGTTCATTCCGTCTGTTAGCACACAGGGCTCTAGGGTGCCAGTTAGTGTCTGTTAGCTCACAGGGCTCTAGGGTGCCAGTTAGTGTCTTTTAGCTCACAGGGCTCTAGGGTGCTAGTTAGTGTATGTTAGCTCACAAGGCTCTAGGGTGGTAGTTAATGTCTGTTAGCTCAAAGGGCTCTAGGGTGCTAGTTAGTATCTGTTAGCTCACAGGGCTCTAGGGTGCTAGTTAGTGTCTGTTAGCTCACAAGGCTCTAGGGTGCTAGTTAGTGTCTGTTAGCTCACAAGGCTCTAGGGTGCTAGTTAGTGTATGTTAGCTCACAAGGCTCTAGGGTGCTAGTTAGTGTCTGTTAGCTCACAGGGCTCTAGGGTGCTAGTTAGTGTCTGTTAGCTCACAGGGCTCAGGGTGCAGGGCTCTAGGGGCTAGGTTAGTTAGTGTCTGTTAGCTCACAGGGCTCTAGGGTGCTTGTTAGTGTCTGTTAGCTCACAGGGCTCTAGGATGCTTGTTAGTGTCTGTTAGCTCACAGGGCTCTAGGGTGCTAGTTGGTGTATGTTAGCTCACAAGGCTCTAGGGTGCTAATTAGTGTCTGTTAGCTCACAGGGCTCTAGGGTGCTAGTTAGTGTCTGTTAGCTCACAGGGCTCTAGGATGCTTGTTAGTGTCTGTTAGCTCACATGGCTCTAGGGTGCTAGTTAGTGTCTGTTAGCTCACAGGGCTCTAGGATGCTTGTTAGTGTCTGTTAGCTCAAAGGGCTCCGGGCTGCTAGTTGGTGTCTGTTAGCTCACAGAGCTCTAGGATGCTTGTTAGTGTCTGTTAGCTCACAGGGCTCTAGGGTGCCAGTTGGTGTATGTTAGCTCACAGGGCCATAGATTGCGACTAACATTTTTCCTCTAGGTTGCACTGGTGCACCTAACGTCCTCGCATCCGCTGCCTCTCCACAAACAAAGCAATGTTGTTTCAATATGGTTTAATTTTGCGTTACAAGACCCATTTCTTCTGTAAAGCCGTGCCTATGTTTGGATCTCTCCTCTTACTCTCCGCGCATAGTTAGAGTAATAGCGTGTGAAACGGAGCCTGCTGGACCCATTCATAATGAGTCAGCCGTCACTCTGTGAGTACGTCCATCGCACTCCCCCTCTCTCCCTAGCTTTTAAATCAGTTATTGTTGAAAACAAGTGAAGGAGCTTTCTCAGAGATACTTTTTAAAAAAAAATATATATCCAAGGCTATTTATTTCAGATAATTTTCATTTCCATAATTAAAAAACATTGAAAAGTCCATAACAGTCAACAACTAGCTAATGGCAACGTGTTGCAGCTAGTGGTGCGAGGCTCTGCAGGATTTAATGATTCAACACAGTGTGCCAGATGGCTTCACTAGTGCAGAGGTCCTGAAAAACACCTCATTATTATTTTTGGTGCAATACACACTGAAAGGCACTGTAAGCACTCAAAACAACTATCATTAATGATTAGTGGAGGAACAAATAAACAATCCAGGGTTTTCCCTACCATTATAAGGATTAGTCACAGCTAAATTACCTTTCCCCAGATTTAATGATTGTTGTTGGTCCCCAGCTCTTTGAGTGTTATTTATTATGGCTCTAGCTTTTCCAACAAATTAGACACATATGGTAATTAAAATGGACCAATGTGATGTGAAACTGCATTTTTCTTTTTATTAAAAAAAAGTACATTTTTATGACGGAGAACCCTTTAAACATGTCAAATATGTGCTCCTAGGTCTTCCACAAAACTAGGGTAATCTTGTGTGATATGAAAACTCACACACAGCTGGTCTGGTCACAACTCTGGAAGTAAGTCCTTCTTCCAAATTTGGTTGTGTATTAGGCCTGCATGATATTAGAAAAAAAACTGACAGAGAGAAAAAAAAAAATCATGTCATTTTTACAAGATGACATGAATGGCTCTATTTGGAAATAAAATCATTCTCGGCTACTGGGGGGGATTTTGTAAGAGAATGCACCTACACAGAAGATAAAAATAAAAAAGTAACTTTTGTAATGTGAACCATTCTTTGTAGAACTTTAATGCTTTACAAATACCAAAGCAAGTGAGCGCTGTGACTACTCTCCTGAAGTGATTCTGGAGGGAAATTAGATGTTAAACACACTGGTTGACTAACATGACACCATTGTAATCATAAAGCTATGTTTAACTGCTGTGTAGATTGGTTAAGACACACATTGCAGCACTGACTTAATTGATTTTGTGTTAAATGGGTTTGTACTAAAATACTTCATTTTGAGTTTGACAAATTTAAACGTAAGATACCAAAGACTGGTACAAAGTTTAAAATGGTAAAATGTTAAGTTCTGTTAAATGCTTTAACAACTTTGGAAGACTCATGAATTTATTCCATGTGAAATGCTTAAATGGTTAAGTCATTTAAAATGTATTTAAAAATGTTGAATTAAAATGTTAAATTTTGTTCTGTAGATTAGGTTTACAGCCTAATCTACTGACTAATCTATTGGCGGACCAATCAACTGACAGAGCCAAAATAAAAATAAAAGTGATTGAGTCGGAAATCTGAGTTGTCCTTGTGTCCTTTGGAAGTTGAACAAGAGGAGGACTTGACAATGCTATCAATTCAGACTAAAGTGAATGATATTAATTATGCATGCATGTTGCTTCCTCTAAATTTCAGTTTGTGATCGATTAGCAGGGCCTGCTTGTTTGTTTGATAAATTGATCAACATTGTTTCTGATTGGCGTTTGGTGGTGCATGCAGAGCCTGCATGTCACACACTAGCAACAAACTGTGTGTCCAAGAACACTTAAATCAGTGTTAATTACGTTACGTTATCAGAAACACACTGCTGTTGTAGATTAGTGTTAAGTTTCCAGCTTTGCGGCTCAGAACAGTAACGTTAGCTGGGACAGACGCCTTGTTTCTTTATGCTAATTACATTAGCTTTAGCCTGGCTGGTAGTGGCTCACTGCGGTGAAAAATGACCGGGAGATGTCGTGATAATACTGCATTAATCGAGTGATTTAGTTAGTCTTTGCAGAGAACATAAAACACTGACTACTGTAGCTTCACTACCCATGGAAACTCATGTGCATGCAGTTCCACTTACGATACTTTTCTACAGCCTTCCCATGACAAATGTTACGTCACATACAGACAAGCTACCCACATGGCTACCTGTCTTAAAGGGGAAGGCTGGTGTGGCTGGGTTAGCTCAGTTGGTAGAGCAGGCGCCCATATACTGTATAAACGTTTTCTCCTTGACGCAGCGGCTGCGGGTCCGACTCCGACCTGAGGCCCTTTAAAGGCCCTGCATGTCATTACCCCTCTCTCTCCCCTTTCATGTCTTCATCTGTCACATCTGTTCGCTGTAGGGCTCTTTTTCCCGGCTCAAGCAAACAGCGAATACTTACATCTAAAGTTAGTGTGGGCTACTAGCTCTGAGTAAAATATTCCTCACTGCAACTTCTCATCGTCATCTGCTATGTTGCATTGCCAACATAAAATAAAAATTATCCCGTTGTCGGCTTCAACTAAGAAAGAAATACATGTCCAACGTTCTTAGAACACATCAGATAACATTCCTCAGGCTCTTTGGTGGAGCTCTGCTTTCAATGAAGTTCAATCGTGACAAATGAATGGATTACTTGCGGAGTGACATGAAGATATGAACCAGAGGCACAAAAAGTATGCCTTGCCCCCCAAAAACACCCCTGAGAATTGGCTGGTACTCACAAATCCATGGCATGTCTGAAGCAGGGGCAGAGGAAAGATGCAGAATGGGAGAGGATGGCAGCAACGGTTCAGACTGAAGCTGCAGCAGGCGGGAGACATCAAGTCCTCAAAGGGTCCTAGGAGAGTTTTATGGTCCTCTTTGTCTAACAAATACAAAATGTCCCCTCAGTCACTTCAATCAACCAAAAACTCATGTGCTAAAGTTAGTTTTATATTTAGCTTAGCTAACGACACAACCTAACACCAAAAGGTTGAATGAACCTACAGGTAAGCACATGTACTTAAGTGTATACTATATACTAATACTTCATTAGGAGGTTAAAGGGCAATTTCGGAATTTTCAACCTTTGGATTTTCAATGGATGTGGCTTTGTTAATGTGAACAGGAAAGAATGCAGGACTTTTACTTGTAACAAAGCATTTTACACTATGGCATTGTTACTTTAACACGTAAAAGGACGGAGTACTTCTTCCACCACTGGCTACAAAAAATATATGTAACACAACAGGCTGCTGCCCATAGCCGCGGGCCACAGTAGCTATGCTAACGTCGCTACCATGCTAACACGCTAATTAGCATATATTTATTCAAATTACATCGAATTGGTATAGTATTAAACATGTACACGTGTGTTTACCTTTCGTATATTGCAACACGTTATCAACCAGGTGGTTTTAACTCTGCGCTAACCGAAATGAGCAACATATTTAATATTTTAGATTAGCTAATGACGTTGTAATGGCTGTCTGTCATTAGCCGGTGGCTCCAGCCAAAGACAGTTAAAGAAAGTTAAAGGCTCCAGCCCCGCCCCTCTACATTCACCGTGACGGCTGATTGGCCAGAACGATTGCGACAACAAATACAAAGATGATGACATGACAGAAAACTTAATAGTGAAAAAACATAGTAAACTAATAACTAGTTCTACTGTAAGTAGCCTATTAATGCAGAGGCCTGCTGCATTCAAAATGTTACTTTCTTTTAAAAATAACCTAAAAAATACTATTGACATAAAAAACTAAAATACCAAAATTTGGCACCAACCTTAACCCATGAGCAAAAAAAAGCACTGGGTCAACAATCACACCCAAAAAAACAATGTATTTTTTAAGAATTTGGATAAATATTCAATCTGAAAACACTGTTTGGAACAAAAATAAAATCAACAGGGATAGATGGCTTGATGACAAATACAACAATCAGTTGTTAAAGTCTGAATTCGCATAGACAACACACAATACTGAAAATCACCCCAATAATTAACAGGAAGTAAGATAATTCAAAGTTCCTTTAATTAACAAAGCATGAAAGAAAGATAATGTATATAAAAACAATTAACATAAAATTACAATAATACAAAAACAATTAAAAAAATTAGTCTTTCTAAACTGCATAGCACAAATATAAACGTAATATAGATATGGCAATAGAAAGAAAATAATGACATATGCAATTAAATGTTTATGTTCTATAGCCTCCATCTGTGATTTGTGCCATAGGCACACCAACAGAGTTTGTTGGAGGCGGACGGCTGAACATCTGACGAGCTTGTTGGAGCAGCTGTCTGAGCTGAGCATTAATATCTTCATTTCCATGGAGGTAAACCAGAGGGTTGAGAGCACTGTTCAGACAAACAAGGCCACGACTTATCTGATGAGCAACGTAGACTCTGTTAGACCATTCACGGCATATCTTCTGTTTTTGCAGAACTCTTGACCAGAGGTTGAGGTTCTTCAGTACATGATAGGGGATGTAACAAACAGAGAAGAGAAGAATCACGATGAACAACAACTTCAAGCATCTCTGTTTGTCAGTGGCATTTGTGCGGCAGAGAACGACAATCACGTGTCCATAGCAGCCCAGTGTGATGAGCAATGGGATACAAAACCCAGTGAATGTCCATCCAAGGCTGTATTTCAGGTAATCATCCACATAGATGTCAGAGGTGGTTTCAAAGCATTGCTCGGTGTTGTTTCCAACTGTTTTGCTGTAGAACACATCTGGAAGACTTTGAACGCTGACTAAGAACCAAACCACGGCTGAGATCCACACAGAGTGAGTGACAGTTATTCTTCCCATCACTCTCATTGGATGGACAATAGCCAGGTACCTGTACACACTTATACACGTAAGGAACCCGATGCTGCCATATAAATTCAGATTGAAGCAGAATCGTGTTATCTTGCAGAATGCATCCCCAAAGATCCATTTACTCTTTAAAACATGGTACACCATCAACAATGGCAGTGTGAGCAGGTACAGAATATCAGCAAGTCCGAGGTTGAGAACAAATACATTGATGATCTTTAATTTCTTCCATTTCTGCAGCAAATACTTCAATCCCCATCCATTAGCTAGCAGACCGATGATGAAGACTAAGATGTAAACAGGAGGCAGGAATTGGCTCGTAAATTCAAAATTGATGCGATGAAAAGAGGTGTTCTTCATTCTGCTTCCCTAAAAGCAACAAATACTTTGAAGCAAGATATGGTGCCCGAAAGCAACTGAGGTAATTTATTTTTAAAAATCGCTTCCTGTAGAACTTCCCTTACTCTGAGAAGCTTATCGCTCTTATTGCATCTCTGGTTTTATTTTCTAAAACAGCTTGTGAAAAATTAACCCTATTGCCCACAGTCAACCTATGAACAAATAAAACGGAACATGAATCTCACAGATATGTATTGATATCACACACACAGCAGTAAAAGCTAAGACAATCTCCTGTCCAGTTCAGTTTTTTAAATATTTATTAGGAGTCAAACAGTGAAACGCTTTTGCCCTCATGACATTCACTTATGCTAATAATCAAAATAATAATGTCATATTTATTGTTATCACACACAGGGGAGTGGTAGAGCAGGCACATATATACTGAGAGGCTTATGCCTCAACGCAGAGGTCCAGAGCTTGAGTCCGGCCTATGACGATTTCCTGCATGTCTCCCCCCTCTCTCCCCCCTTTCTCACCTAGCTGTCCTGTCCATAAAAGGCGGAAAAGCCCAAAAATATTCTAAAAAAGAAAATGTCAGGTTTTCACTGTTTTTCATGGGCCCATTAGCATTAAGCGTGTATTTAAATTGACTGGCTCTTTGCACACAACACTATGGTACTTTGTTGCATGATGTAATTCCCGAGAAGCTGCCTTATATATATTATATTTTATTATATATTATGCTAGCACATTTGTTTCAGTGTCTAATACAGGTGCTAGAGATCTCAAAGCTCATATGGACACCGAAAAACCTGATCTTATTACACTGAAAAGGTTTGAAGAGATATTTAGTTTAAGCTGACACAGAATAGGTCATATACATTATTTCATATTTATTTATTTATTTGAAAAGAGAAATATTATTTGGTTTCAGGTTGTTACAGATTTTATTTTATTACATAAGTTATTCATTGAGGAATAATAAAGCATGATCATTAATCTCTGAGAAGCCTGTCTGAATTTGTGTCTCAAGGCCGGCCGAGTGTCACGGTACGGAAATTTCAAAAGGAGAACATACTGGCATTAGCATTGTTGTCAAAAAAAGTATTTAAGTATTTCAACTTATCATGTTTCCTCAATATCTGATGACGCATTGGTTTTATTACAGTAAATATGTTACATATTGCACCATCAAGTTACCAGCTGACGCTAGCAGTAGCTACCTTACGTGGTTAAAACTTTCAAAAGTAATCTAGTTGTCTTGCAATGTGGGACCCTACAAGATCCCCAGTCTTTACATATTATGACTGTCTTTAATTTAAGATGTGATGATTGTCTTCAGATGTGAGATGGTGGCACCTTGTACACAGTGTGTGAATGGTGAATGGTTCCTGTACTATGTTAAAGTGATTTGAGTAGTCATTAAGTCTAGAAAAGCTCTAAATACAGTCCATTTACATCACATGAAAAACTCACTTTTTCAGTGCTTGTGCACATTCATTTGAGTATCTGGAGTGTGTACCCACGCCATGTGAAATAAGACAAATCAGTCAGTTTTTTGTGACTTAATTAGATCAGAAAACATTAGATTCAACAAGCTATACAGATTGGGCTCCCCATCCTGTCACATGCAGGTTCATTGGAAGATACCACCCCGATAAACTTGTCATCTAGTGCCATTATCAGGACAAATCTTTTATTTGATTACTTTGGTTTATGACCAAATTGATGATGACATCCCTGGCATCCTCAGATGCAGTTTGTGTTAACACTAAACTAAGATGTGCGAGCATTTAGCTCACACATTGTGCAGTTTGACAGAGATGAACAGGATGGCTGTAGACTTTTTGTCTTGATACATTTGGTCTATCTCTTGTTTATGGTATCTTATCTTTGCCATCATTGAATTTGTTGTACACTATTGTTTTCCTCAACCCAATGCCATTTCCACAAAGTAAGATTACTAAAGTTGGAGGGATTTTGCACAAATATGTTATTCATCTGTGTTGTTTCCGCGTTGTGCTTGATCATACCAATATAGACACATGAACCTGCCGTTATTCTTTCTTTGCTACCCTTTGATGTACAGTTGCAGGCAGTGAAGCTCATGCAGTTTGCATCCGGTTTATTTTTACAGTTTATTTTTACACGTCCACACAATGCACTTCCTGTTTCAGTCCAAAGTGATAACGCATAGCACTGAGCCCCAGATCGCACAACATGGTCCTGTTCTCTCAGCAAAGCTTTCTGAAAATGAACATTGGCATTTTCAGATAATAATAATAATAATAATAATACATGAATTTCCTTTTTTTAATTTGAGCCTTTTTGAGCGTGTTAATAGCAATATGACCATCAAATAGATAAAAACTTGGCCCAGAACAAGATGTTGCAATACAATAATTAAATTTCATTCACATATTAGACAATTCGACCAGTGGAACTTGACTAGGGGTGAGACACGTGAAAGCTTTACGAGCTTGTTGGAGCAGCTGTCTGAGCTGAGCATTAATATCTTCATTTCCATGGAGGTAAACCAGAGGGTTGAGAGCACTGTTCAGACACACAAGGCCACGACTTATCTGATGAGCAACGTAGACTCTGTTAGACCATTCACGGCATATCTTCTGTTTTTGCAGAACTCTTGACCAGAGGTTGAGGATCTTCAGTACATGATAGGGGATGTAACAAACAGAGAAGAGAAGAATCACGATGAACAACAACTTCAAGCATCTCTGTTTCAGTTCCTTGTCAGTGGCATTTGTGCGGCAGAGAACGACAATGACGTGTCCATAGCAGCCCAGTGTGATGAGCAATGGGATACAAAACCCAGTGAATGTCCATCCAAGGCTGTATTTCAGGTAATCATCCACATAGATAACAGAGGTGGTATCGAAGCATTTCTTGGTGTTGTTTCCAACTGTTTTGCTGTAAAACATGTCTGGGAGACTTTGAATACTCACTAAGAACCAAACCACGGCTGAAATCCCCACAGAGTGAGTGACAGTTATTCTTCCCATCACTCTCATTGGATGGACAATAGCCAGGTACCTGTACACACTTATACACGTAAGGAACCCGATGCTGCCATATAAATTCAGATTGAAGCAGAATCGTGTTATCTTGCAGAATGCATCCCCAAAGATCCACTTGCTCTTCATATAGTAGTACACCACCAAAAAGGGGAGTGTGAGCAGGTACAGAATATCAGCAAGTCCGAGGTTGAGAACAAATACATTAACGATACCCAGTTTCTTCCATTTCTGCAGCAAAGACTTCAATCCCCATCCATTAGCCAGCAGACCGATGATGAAGACTAAGATGTAAACAGGAGGCAGGAATCTGCTTGTAAAGTCAAACTGGATATTTTGACAAGATGTGTTCGCCATTGTTTTCTGGAAGTAAGTAAAGTTTCTTCTCTTGCTGGGTGTGAGATAGAATAGATGAAAACAGGATAAAAGCGTCTGTTTTACATAGACTTCCTGTTCTATGCAAGCCTAAAATGGCATACACTACAATTACAGGTTTATATGTGCTTGTGCTGTCTTACATGTAGATTTTCTCTCGTTTTCTGACGCCTCTGATAAAACCTTGTGAGAAATAGAAACTGAATGTTTAGCTCTAACTAGCACCACTTCCTATGTGATTATGTTTCTGTGCCATGAAGCCCTAAGACGTAGCCAGCTTGTAGTCATTCAGATAAATTATACCAAGATAAAAAGGTTTTTACAGAAATAAAATAAAATGTTTACACTTTATAGTTTGCAGTTTGTGTATTACAGACACTGTATTAGAGATAATGTTTCCTTATGGCTAACCTATTACACTGATAAGAGGTGTCAGATTTCTTTCTGATTCAAACAGAAACCGTAAGGTTTGCCACATCCTGTGGTAAGATACTTTCTGCTGATGCTGAACAATGATCTGATGGTGTCTTGGTAGCGTATGTTATTAGTAATAATCCAGGGACTGTTAATTATAATCATCTTGTAATGTCTTTTGTAAAAAAATCCTTTGAAAGAAATAAAAGTATTGCAATGCCCTCATCCCCAGCCAGCAGTAGATTCTTTTGTCCACAAGATGTCAGGATGTCTCATCTGGAGTGACTGAGGGACAGTGCAAGCTTATGTGCAGAACTGTACAGACATCAAAAACAGAAAGCCATTTATAGTAATACTAGTCATCCATTTGGCTTAATTTGTGTTATGGTATACCAAAAATGACTACTGTGGGGCTGTGCATTTATGTAAGCATAACATATAACAGCTCATTTACAAAAGGAAGAAGCACACTGCACAGTAGTTATTGATGAATTAAGAGAAATGTTGGGAACAGCTCTAGTATGTACAGCATGACTATAGAAATCTGTGAATGCTAACATATGAAAAAAATACAAAACAAAAAACACAAAAATCATTGAGAGTAAAAAAATGCAAGACATGTAAGATATTGAGACATGTTTCACTATACATAAGAGACTTCCGCCCACATTATTTACAACAAAACAGAAAATAAAGAAATAAGTGCAATGTCGCAAAACTAGAAACACACATAAAACTGCACAAGCTAAGAGTTACACTGCATCACGTCAGAAAACTATCTGTCAACACAAAGGTTGGAGTCATTCTGTGGGAGAACTTTCTACCAAACAAACACATTTTTAAGACATTGAAATTTGCTCTTAAAGACATATGTTGCTGGTAAGCAGTGTAAATATTTCTTTATGACCAAATTAACATCATGGCCAACAGTCCTCAAGTCATAACTTTGGTCTTTTAGGTGAAAAAACTGTATTTGAATTACAATAAATCATTTTCTTTGCCCAAATACAGTAATGCAGAATTACACAAATTTAATTGGCCCACCTGCATAAATTTTTTTTTTAACCCAGTATAAAAAAATTTTTTGGTGATGATCCCAACCTAAATTGTGAGCTCCGAATGAGCCAAAAGATTTGGAAAAAGTCAACCATGATTTTATTGTGTCCGGCATCGACTACTGGGTAGTTTTGTTAAGGAGCCTAAGCATATTTTCTCTTTTGCAACAGATAATAATCCAGAACTAAGCAGCGATGCTTTTAACAAAAACTAAATATAAACTGACTCTCTATTGGCTCCCTATCATTTTGAGGATTGATTTTAAAATGCCACTTTTGGCATGCAAAATCAAGCATTACATGATTGATACAGGGTTTGCTGTGACTTCTAACCTCTAGGAGGGAAAGTCTCAGAGGGAAAATCAGTGCACATCTTTCTTAAAAACAACTTGTGATTGTACCTTTTTCTTTTAGGGGTTATACACTTATTTCTCCTTGTTTTTTGTAGTGTCTTCTCTGTCTTTTCTATCTCCTCTGTTCCCCTTTTTCTTGTTACTGTAAAGCAAGTCTGTGTTAAAAAAGTGCTAAATACTGTAAATTACTTTCTCTACATTTGCTAAATAATTTGAATAATGTCAAAGCCACCAGTATAATGGCTTCCCAGTGTGTAGTATAAAGGAGTTTCGAATAAGTGCAGTTTGAGATTGTACATGTGTGAAGATCAACGTTCATCCCAAATCAGTCACAGTTTTTAACAACATTTATCGTTTTGTCTCCCAAGGCACATTGATCAGAGGTGCGATACGAATCAGTGAAGTCTTACTGTTCGGGGTCATCAGGGCCTGTATCCCCACAGAGCAGGGTTACTGTAAGGTGAGTAGGGGCAGTTGTTGTGACAAACACACGAGTGGATCATCATCACAGCTCGCTGCAGCAGTCTGCCTGTGGGGCAGCGGAAGGTCACCTCAGCCGTGGTGCTCTGATAAGGCGTGCAGCAGCGGGAGTCAGTGCACTGTCCGCAGTACCGCAGCACGTAGGCCCGGGTGCTGTAACAGCCCTGGTGAACCAGCCGGATGGGCCCTGGTGACGTGTAGCTAGCCCTGCACCGCCCCTGCTGTCCCCACTAGGAAAACAACATGCATATACAAAAACTTAACTAAACTTCACAGGGTTATGGTACCTTTGTGCACAGCAGCTCTGCATTGGAGAAATATGAGTTCACCCTATTTACAATAAGCATATGCTAACACTTTTGTTGTAATTAGCAAGAAGAAAATTTTTCATATTTTTAGCTATTTGTTTCCCAGAAATTATAGTTCCAGCTTCAATTGTCTCCAAACTCAGCACATAAAACCAGAATCCTCATTTTGTGATTTGGGTGAACTTACCATTTTAAGGGTATTTGTAATTGTTTTTTATCTGGACTGTATTTTTCTATGTTTTTGTGTCTACTGTAAGTGACTACTGTAAGTTACTGTATAGGGAAATTTAATTGATATGAATTCATGTCCACAAAAAGTGCTTGTTTTATCACAGACATGCACTTATTATTGTTCTAAGTGTCTGACAATAAAATGAAAGGATCCCTACAGATAAAGACCTTTTTGTTAAAGAGTAAGATCCTTTTTGTTTACCATGAAACTACCCAGACATCTCTATCAGAAATAAATGGAGTATGGTGGGTTTGGCAATTCTGGTTAAACAAAAAGGATCGTACTCTTAACAAAAAAGCTCTATCTCTGTAGGAATCCTTTCCATAAGGTTGTCAGACACTTAGAATAATAATTTGAACCTGTCATTGACAAAAAAAACACTTTTAGTGGACGGACTCTATTGATGATGCACATTTGTGCTATAGGATTGCATCACGGTCCGGTCCACGGTGCCGGTTACAGCATTTCGCTCAATGCTGCACCAATTTCAAAGATTATGTTTTTGAAAGATTATTTTTTGGCATTTTAATCCTTTATTTGTATAGGCTGGCTTAGACTAAAATGGGTTTGACCCCAACCTGCGTCAAGGAGTAAACCTCTACATAGGGGCACATGCTCTACCAGGTGAGCTACCCAGGAGCCCCAATTTCAAAGATTCTTGTTCACATTATTCACTTGGACACAGCCAGGTTAAATAAAACAACCAAAATACTCCATTAAACCATCAATGGAACCAAAGGGGATGTACATAAGCTCACCATGGGTTTCCTTGGGACTGGCCGAACCGTATGGCAAGGCCGCACTTTACAAAGTCGAGTTTCCATTTGCAGCTTGCAGGCTGGGTTCTGGTTAGAAACCGCGTGGAGACCCCAGCCCCACAGCTCTGGGAACAGGCGCTCCACTGGGTGCTCTGTGCTGTACAGGTGGAGGCAGGTGGGACCAGTTTGTTTAAAGGGTGATCCATTGGGAGAGCTGGCCGCAACCTGCCGGGTCTCATGGCTAAAGAAACCAAATCAAACAGAGAAGCAAATTCAGATCACATCACATTTCAAGTCGCAGCACGTCCAAAAGCAGGTTTTATGCCTATATTTGTTCACATTTTAACAAAAGTAGTATTACCAGTTCCTGTTTGGAATGTGTTCATGTATATCCAGACTAGAGATGTTCTGATACCAATACCAGTATCGGAAAAGCCTCCGATACTGTCTAAAATACTTGTACCGGTAACAGAAAATACTGGAGTTTATGCATCAATCAGATAGTAATAATGTATATTTTATTAGTCCTGCAAGGGGCCTGAACTACATACACATGCTCAATACCTATACATGCACTAATGAAGAAATGTCAGAGGGGGGGGGGGGGCTGCCAATGGAAAGGCCCCCCGAGAAGTTGGGGGTTCGGTGCCTTGCTCAAGAGCATCTTGGCAGTGCCCAGGAGGTGAACTGGCACCTCTCCAGCTACCAGTCCAACACCATACTTTGGTCCCTACGGGGACTTAAACCAGCGACCCTCCAGTTTCCAACCCAACTCCCTACGAACTGAGCTACTGCCACCCTAGATGGCACCTTATTTAGCCCGGAAGAAAATCTACTTTAAAGCAGTTTATATATGTTCTTTTTCCATTATAACTGACTGTCAAACTGGATAATAAAAGAAAGTTTTGTGGTGTTCATTGTTTGTGTTTGTTCATGTTTCACAAAAAGTTTAACATGATTCAGGATATGATAGCAATCATATCACATCCACACAGTATACCATACAGGGCTAGTAGTATACAGCTGTTAAAACATAATACAACATATGACCCACTGATATCGGGTTGGTACTTGATATCGACCGATACTCAAGGTCAGGTATCGGAATTGGTATCGGGAAGCAAAAAATTGGTATTGAACAATCTCTAGTCCAGACACTGGATTACTTTGAACCTGAAGAAAACTTAAAAACGTGATGATTTCCAGGCAAGTTCTGGAGCCTCACAGAGAGCCTTGGCTCTAAACTAAACTAGATGTTGATCGAACTCATTCACCTCAGTGACTCACTTCCAGTAACTTTAATGTCTAATCAGTCAAAATGTCAAATTTAAAACCAATCCAATGCTTTGGATTTTTGTGAATATAACAAAAAAATGTGTTCCCCCCCAAGACAAACATGTAGAAGTCATAATAATCAGCTGATCTTCGGCAATGACATCGCAGGTTTTGTATCCAAGAACAAAATGTTCTATTGCTGCACTTGTAAGGTGGTTTGACTCTGACAATGTTTTGGAATTCCAGATGTTTTTAGAGTGGCATCATTTCCCTAACACTCCCTCTCACATACACACACTACCCTTTTAATGGAGTAATAGTCTCTATATGGCTTCATGTTTAATTGTTACACAGCTGCTGTCGTTGTTATGAAACTAGGAAACTGAGGGAGAAAATGCTTTGACTGTTCCAAAGTGTGTTATATATTTGGACTTTGGGAGTTTTCCTCTGGCCGGACACTCCCCAGTTTAATGCACAACTGCTCCAGTAAAAACTTCCAGACATGACCACCAGTGACAAACCTCATTAAAGTGATGGAAAGAGGCTGATCATCAATGTCTCTGCAGCTGAGAAATCCAGTGAAATTGTATATGGAAAAACATCTGACTCTGGAAAATATCTTGTAAATACCCAGCTCTGATGTCATGATGAAATTAAAAAGAATAGTCTGACATTTTCGGAAACACACTTATTTGCTTTCTTGCAGAGACTTTGGCAAGAAGATCGCTACCACTCTTATGTCTGCTTATTAAAAATGAAGCTACAGCCAGGAGACGGTAAGCTTAGCTTAACATGGACAAGACTGGAAACAGGGAGAAACAAATTGTTTTGTTGCTCACTTTTGGGTTTTATACGGATTAAACAAACCAGTTAAAAGATGGACAGTCCACGCTAGGCATGCTAAGCTATGCTAATCTGCTGCTTTGTGTAGCTTCATATGTACTGTACGGACATGAGAGTTAAATCTATGTACCGGGAAGCTTCTACTGTACACTGCTGCTAGTATGAAATCTACATTACAACACAGATGAAGGCCTGCACTGGAGGATTTTGGTGTTCCTCCTTTAAAGGTTAATTTAACCCTCAAAAGTCCAGCCTCCACCTGTAGAGTTTACCTGTGATGGCGTCCTGAATGACTGTGTTCTCCAGGTTTTCACACACCCATTCCTTGCAGCATTTCCCCCGGTAGCCGGATATGTTGTGGGTTGGGACAGTCCAGAGTGGGAAGACGGACATTTAGAGGACAGGCTGGCACACAGGTCACCCCTCCGCCTCTGCAGTGGCAGTGAGTGTCACAGGAGGGCTGAAAGGACTGGCCATCCAGGTAAGTGATGCCGTTGACTTTGCAGCGCAGATCCTCCTGACCTGTAAGGACACACACAGCACAGATGGCGTCTTAACCTTCTCCACCACACCTGCACCTTGGACTGACACGGGAAACTTAATCAGGAAGTGAAAGGATTAGATTAGGTGAAGGGAGAGGGGGAGGTGGATGGATGCAGGGGGACACCGCAGAGGGAAATGAATTAGAGAGAGGTGAGGACACAGGAGCTGCTGTCCCTGCCAATGGTTGTGTAGTTTTATGGGAAACCAGGCCTCTCCACTGAGTAACTGTCAAGTCTGTTCTTCAATTTGTAAGTGTTGTCTCTGCAATCTATCACGCTGCTCAAAGCAGAGGAAATGTGTCAACAGCAGTCCAGGAAATAGAAGTTGAAAGGTTTTGGAGTTCTGGCCGTCCCTGAGCTCGGCTGAGCACAATCAAAACATTACGTGTCTATTTGTCACTCTCGTGCAGACTGACTGAGGCTCTGTCACCACCTCCCTGTGTGTCCGCTTCACTCTTTCCTACCCACACAAACATGGCCCCCGGGTTGTGTGCTTGTTAGAAGAGGCACTCACTGACACACTCCCCGGGGTCTCCGGGGAAGCTGGCACTGTAGTCGCACTGCAGTCCTCTCTGGCTGTCGCAGGGAAACATCTTGGTGCAGGGCTCGGCTCGCTGGCGGGCACACACATGGCAGCAGCGGCAGCCATCCAGCACCAGCGGGACTCCTGAGGGACACTGGGGCACAGAAGTGGGGCAAAGGCAGGGCCTGTCACACAGCTGGCCCAACACCTGCAGGGACAGCACACATGAGAACAGAGAACATCATTGTTAGCATCATACCAATTCTCATAAACATCAGCTGAATCCTTAACCTCATGAATAAGGAAAATATTATTGGTATTCTTAGAAACTGCCTCCGGTATCCTACACAGTCAGGCCGGCCAAACCACTGTTTCCAATTACATGTCTCTGGTGGAGCCAAAACACAGGTGAGATCTGGATGAGCCCAGTTTCACCTAACCAGAGCAGGTTTTCTAGCTTCCTGACGCTGTATCGAAATACAGAACGAATTCAGACTCAACAACAATGCTGCTATATTGTAATTTTACAAACACACAGCAAGAGCACTACACATTATATCATTATTGTTTTAATGAGCTTTAAACCAGAGAGCAGGATGATAATGTGGAAGAGAAAAATCAATATGCAGACAATCTGGTGTTATGGAGTTATGTCACATGTTCATGTGCGTATCTTTAGGGCTGAAATAATTAGTCAGTTACAGCTAATTAATCGTCAACAATTTTGATATTTCTCATTCTCAAATGTGAGGTTTTGTCTTGTGTGATCATAAACTAGAATATATTTTTGGTTTTGTGAAGCAAATTTATGATATCACCTTGGGGTGTAGAACACTGTGATGGGAATGTTTCACAATGTTCTGACATTTGATAGGCCAAACAACTATCACATAATCAGGATAATAATGAACAGGTATTAAAATGTTACAGTTAACAAGTTAGAATTGTCCAGACAGGATAATTATCATCCCTATTTTCTTCATTTCAAAACAGGGTAGACAAGCAGATGTTCCTCCACACATAAAACAGATAAAATAACTATATTAACGTATGGATAAATGATTATGTCAGTGATTTCCTGCTCAGAAATATTGCAATATTAATCAATCTTGTAGCAATAAAGTCTGGCATCTCTCCTAGAAATATCACACGTCTTTCAGACCTGTGGACACACACACACACACACAGACACACACACACACACACACACACACACACACACACACACACTAATTGTAAGGAAGCAGGACCAGGCCTCACCTGTGTAGTCACACACAGCAGTCCAGCTAGAGCTATCACACAGTCACAGAGCAGTCGGTCCATGGGGGCTTGTGTTCTTTGCTGATGGAGCTCCGTCTGTCTCACTGACCTGTGTGACGCAGTTCTCTAACTGCTCATTCTTGCGCCTGCTGACATTTATAAAGTCTGGACTCTGATGTCACAGTCTGACTACCGTGTAAACAGCCACTGGACCGGCATCAGAAATGTTTCACATTCCTCCTCCCTGCTGCCCATTTCCACTTCCACACACACACACACACACACCCAAGTCTTTCCCCTCGTTTTCCTCTCCTCCTTCTCTTTCCAGTCTTGTGGTGCTCTAAGTTTACACAGCTTCACACGAGCTGAGGGGAGAAAAATACATTAGCCCAGTTGTCCAAGTCCAACACGATTCCTGATTTAAGTCTTGCTGATGTTTTTACAGGCTGCTGCTCCACTGTATGGTGAGTCAGATATAGTGGATGAACTTTTCAAAGGACAGATATAGAGCAGATATATCCACTATCATTTACATTCCCAAACCAAAAATACTCCTTAAAGTCCCTAGTGTGTAACTTCAGCCAGACTTCAAAGAAATGAAATCCTTCTCTTACCATGGGGGCAGTAGCTCAGTAGGGAGTTGGGTTGGGAACCGGAGGGTCGCAGGTTCAAGACCCCATATGGACCAAAGTATGGTGGTGGACTGGTAGCTGGAGAGGTGCCAGTTCACCTCCTGGGCACTGCCAAGATGCTCTTGAGCAAGGCACTGAACCCCCAACTGCTCGGGGTGCCTTTCCATGGGCAGGCCCCCCCACTCTGACATCTCTCTATTTAGTGCATGTATAGGTACTGAGCATGTGTGTGTAATGCAGGCCTGTGTGTAATAAAAACCGAATGTAAATTGTAATTCCCCCTTGTCTGATTAATAAAGTATACATTATTATCATTATTATCATTATTATTATTATTATTATTATTATTATTATTATTATTATTATTATTATTATTATTATCTCCATTACCTCTGGTTAGATTGAACTTGAATCATCACAGTTATCTCTTATATTGTGAGAAAGGTGTTCCTCTTAAGAGACTGGATTGAAGGAAGGATTTCAGGTGATTATTATTCATTTTCTGCTTCAGTAGAAGCTATACGTTTGTATAAAATCAACCTTGTTTTAAGAAAAACATGTTTTATACGCATTTTATTTCATAAGAAGAAATACTACACTACCCACAATCCTAAGCGCGACAGTGACATTTTTGAGTGGTAGAAATCGTTATCATGCAAATGTTTACCATACCCGCTGACTGGAGTTTTCAGAATTATCTTTTGAGCCAAAGTTTTATGGTCATAATCTCGTAGCAGATTGGCTTGGTTCCAGGCTTAAATCTCTTCATATCAGCATTGAGTGAAATGTCAATGAAGATATTGGACGGGTGACAGTTAAACTCCATTAGGCAGCAGTGCTAACAGCGTGACTGAAGTGGTTCAGGATACACAGTATAAGTTTTTAACCCTTGTGTTGTCTTACCGTCAAAATTGGAAATCAACACTTATGTTGACGCTTTTTAACAATGTTTTTAACTTTTTCTTAAGTTTTTGTCCCTTTTTTTAACACTTTTTCCAATGTTTGTCACTTTTTTTTTACATTTAACACTACGTAACACTAACGTATTAGATTTGGTTTTACAGTTATTTATGGAATTTGTGTTCAATAAACCTCACTTATAGGAAATTATACCTATTGCTTGAGTTATAAAAGCAGAAATTAGGAATTATTTAGACTAAAATTAAAGGAATGGATGTTGATGATAATCACAGACTGGAATATGTCAACTTTTACTCAATACTATTTCAAAACCACCTCAATTTTTTTTTTTACAAATGCTATAAAATTGAATAAGACACCCCAAAATTAGTGAGAGATTTGTACTTGCCAAAGAGCGTTGTGTGGAATCAATCATGTTATGTAAAAAGAACATTGAACTAGAACTGCACGCAGTTACAACGGGGTCCAAGCCTCCCCGCGCCAGTCGACCCCGGCGACCCGCGGGGAGCGCACGAAAGCGGAACCCAAAGCGAACTGGCGGGAGGGCAAACGTCGGGAAATACGGAAAGGCGCTCGTAACGCTACGGATTAATAGCGCAATGACCCAGAAAAACTCTGGTCTCCTAGGCTGGATGCTAAACCTGGATAAAATGGCCCAAAAATGTCTACGTTGATCATAGCGCCCCCCAATGGCCTATCTTTACCAAATTTGGTAGAGAGCTTCCGGGCGGCATGCCAAACAATCGGCACAGGTTTGGTGTCGATAGCATTTATTGTGGCAGAGATATTGCAATTGCAAATTTCCCATTTAAATGCATTGAGTGTTTTGACGAAACCAATAAATGTTGATTATAGCGCCCCCTAATGGCTGATCTTTACCAAATTTGGTACAGAGGCATGGTCAACACTGCTCACAAGTGATATGTTGATAGCTTTTAATTTGGCCGAGATATGATATGATATGTGTTTGGTAGCTTACTACAGAAACTTTGCTTGGTCGTCAAATGCGCACACATTAACGTAGCAAAATTCTTTATGCAACTTTTTGTCAGGGCCATCTGCCGATGCTATACACCAGGTTTCGTGCAGATCTGTCGCATGGCCTAGGACGAGTTCGTAAAAGTTGGTTTTGCGCTTGTCGCAATATTGCGAAAATAATTTTAAACGGGAATGGGCGTGGCCTATATCTTGTGACTCAGCTTGATGTAGTGAACACGTGGACATCAAGAGTTTTAATGTGAGATGTATAATGTAGGAGTTATAGGCAAAAACACGTTTGACGTCATTGTAGCGCCACCTAGTGGTCCACATGTGTAATATTCGGTAGGTCAGGTCAGCTACCCAATGTACATCTACCTTGTTAATTTCAAGTAATTCACTTTAGTGGAAGTGGTTAATCCAGACATTGGCCCATAGGCCACGCCCACTTTAACCAATCAGTACCCCACTGTAAGGACCACCTCAGGAGTGGGCCTATATGGTACCCATCAAATTTTGTAAAATTTGGATGAGCGGTTCATGAGATATAAACTTGTTGTATCTGTAGCGCCCCCTAGTGGCTAATGTTTGTGAAATTTGTTTCAGAGCCTCAGAGGGTCATAGCAAGTAATATTCTAAAGTTTGGCTTTGGTAGCATATATTTTGGCCGAGATATGCTAAATTCGGTGTTTTCGTAGTTAGCTACACAAATTTGTTTGCGCGTATTGCGCACATTTTTTATGCTATAAAAAATCTTTATGCAACTTTGTGTCAGGTTGGTCTGGAGATATTGTGTGCCAAGTTTCGTGCCGATCCATTGCACGGTCTAGGAGGAGTTCGAAAAAGTTGGTTTTCGATATATCGCGATTTTTCACGCATAAAAGTCTAGGCGGAAATGGGCGTGGCCTATATCACGAGATTCAGTAGGATCCAGGGAACGCGTGGATATAAGGTTTTTAAATATTCGATCTACGGTTTGGGAGTTATAGGGCCAAACGCGTTTTTTCTGCTATAGTGCCACCTAGTGGTGGACGTGGTTAAATGTTTTCGTCTGAGGTCTTTGCGGAGTTTTGGACCAGTCCTGAAAATGGACCATGTACGGTCGCCACCATGTACGGTTTAGGCTGCAGCGTCAGGTTTATGCGGAGAAGAATAATGGAAAATAGGAGGAAAAATAATCCCTAGGAAAACAATAGGGTTCCACAGCCCTGCTGCAGCTTCGGGCTTGGACCCCTAAATAGGAAAACGGGTCAATTTGACCCTAGGACAACATGAGGGTTAAACAGCCATCTTTGTTAGCATGTGTGTTGTGTCTGAGACTGTCCCAGAATAAGACTCTCCAGGTTTCATTTTAACCTAATATCAGTTACCCAGTTTATTATTTTATTATACAAGGTTGTGATCAGTCCATCGTTTATTATCTCTTATCGATGACCTATAGCCCATTGACCCTTGGTATTTCTTATCAATTTTATCTATCCACTGTAAACCTTTCTTTTTAAGAAACCTTTCTTTCTTTTTTTCCTTCTTCTTCCTGTTTTTGACCCTGCCATCAGAGATGGTTTGCCCCAACAGGAAACTGGGTGGACCAATGGGAAACCGACCTGATGGTGGCTTCACCCCAAACATTTATTTTGAAAAAAAACTAAACCAAATGTCCCCTTGTGCCCGTGCACCTCGCAGCGCCCATCCAGGGCGTTGCATTTTAACCCAACCCTAACTCTAACCCTAACCTAACCCTAACAGCAGCGCTGCCTGTTAGGAGACGTTGGGGGCTACAAACACGGATAAACGCTGCACTACGGCACAGCCAGGGGTGTTTCTAGGACTTAATTTAATTGAATGCAATCCAAAACGGGGATCGGCTTGCCCAGCTTGTTAATAGCCAGGGCATGTTTATTTTAGTTGCCCAGTTTGTAGATTTTAGTTAAATAGCACCAACATTTGTCTCCATCGGCATCCATTTTGGCCAATTTGACTTGAATCAGCCAGTGGGCCTTTGGACTTGATGACCAATCTGATTGGTGGAGTGCTAGCCCTTGACAACAAAATCAGTGCACTAGAAAACCAGAGCTGACAACAGCAGCATCTTCTTATTACTAGCCATCGTATTTTCTTCCATTCAGCGAGTAATGACAACAACAATCCTTCTTGACTACAATCAACAAGAGTGACGACAGCGTTCTCTGTGTTTACTAGGTCTAGAGAGATGTTAAGTCATTTTCAATTTTCATGTTTTGGGCGAGAATACAGATTAGTGCCGCTTGCTGTTATGGAGACGTAATACGTCTCGCGCACGCTCAATTCGGCGTTGCTTCGGTGTGTTCCGAGGAACTTTTTTGACCTCGGGGAACTGACTGATCAGGAACTTTAAAATAAATCATTAGTATTGCGCTCGTAAACTTTGTGTTAATGGCATCAATATATTAGATTGATTTGGCTATGATTCCCCAGAAAAATCACAGCTTTCCTCACGTAAAGACGGTTGCTAGAAACAAAAACAACATGTTGGTCAGACCCCGCATATAGCTGTCTATTCTATTAGCCTCGGAAAATTATACAGGACAAAGTTCTACTAACTGTTCAATCTGGCCAGACTGCAGGCAAAGACCAAAGTATGCCATATTCTGGTACGTGATGATGCTGCCTTTGCCGCCCACTAAGAGGCAGATCTACAGCTGCTCTGATCATCCTTTGCCTCTACGTGTCTAGAGTTTGGCTTGCAGATAAGTCTAAAAAACAACAGTTGTCATTGCCCAACCTGCAACATTTAACCCTGCTGTATCCATTGGCAACATATTTCTATCTGTGGTGGACAAATTCACCTACTGTACCTGGGGTCCACCATCTCAAACACTAATAACCTTTATGCAGAGATTGACATGCGCATTGGGAAGGCATCATCAATGTTTGGCAAGTTGAGCAAGCGTGCTTGGCACAACAAGAACCTCTTCTTAATCCTCATGGTCTGTGTATACCACACATGTGTACTTAGCACCTTACTAAACGAAAGTGACACATGGACAACATACCAAACAAACATCGCCTCAACGACTTCCATTTTCACTGCCTTTGTTCCATACTGGGTGTGTGCTAGAAGGACCATGTGCCAAATTCTGTCATACTTGAGAAAACTGTCTCCAGTGACCTGTACACCATTCTTTGTGAACGCCACCTCCGATGGGCTGGGCATGTTTATCAAATGAATGACACTTGCCTTCCTAAAATCTTATTATACAGCAAGCTCAAAAATGCCCCCCCGCATTGGACGCCCCGCCTACATTTTAAAGACATGTGCCTCTGGGCACAGTAGTGCTTTAACACGTTCAAAATGCTAACAGGCTGATGTTTAGCCGGTGTAATGTTTACCATCTTATTTTACTGGGATAGCATGCTAACACTTGCTAATTAGCACTAAACACAACAAGTCAGAGGATCACCAAACTCATATGGATTCATCTTCTGGGTACCATGAATGTCTGTACCAAATTTCACAGCAATCCATCCAATAATTGTTCATATATTTCAGTCTGAACCAAACTGATGGAATGAAAGACAGACAATGCCATCAGTAGATCAGCTTGTGTTGCTCTAAAACTTAAAAAAATTACATTGAAAAAATACAGCACATCTGAAACAGAAAGTTAGCCATTCTTGGTGAAGGGATTCAGTCAAGATTCCTGAATATCAACATCAGCCATTTCTAACAGAGCTGGGTGGGCAGCGAAGACATCCAGCGATGAGTTATAAGAGTTATAAATAGGAAACAGACAGAAAGATAGAGAACAGGAAAGTATGTGTGTCCAGGCCCCAGGCAGGTGGGCTCCATGTGGCCAGCCGGGCTAGATGTACTGCAAGGCCTCAGCTTTCTTTGAAAACTAGATTGTCCTGGCCAACGCTCCATGTGTTTCCCATGCTCTCCATGAATGACAGAGGCTGGAAGGATTGCACTGTAATGGCTACACTAAAACATAGCACTGAAGAAGATCTCTAACTATTGTATATAACAAATACAGCTCACTTAGACTATTGTTTTGTATGAAAAAGCCTCTCTCCATGCTTAAGATTCTAAATGCAAGCTTGAATGATCCTAAGTGTACTTAGTAGGACACCTTTGTGTCCTACCAGCTTCATTTTGCATTATGCATCATGCTAAAAAAAATCACTAAATTAATGTGCATGCAGTATTTGCCAATTTCAACCAAGAATGGCAGAGAACACATTTCTCCAGAGCACACAGATGTTTGAGGGCTCCCAGACATTAAAGTATCACTCTCACTGACAGTGGACACATTTGAAGAAACCCCCAAAATCCTGTACAATGACTCTCATTCATTTTAAGCAAAAATATTGTTTTGGTATGTGATGGTATGTAGGAAAAGCCCATTGGATTCCATGTTGATTTGTGAATTCAAAAACGGCAAGGCAAAGTAATAAAAATATTATCTGTCCTGTAAATGTTAGAAAAGAATGCATTGATCTAAAGGAAAATCACTCTACCAAATCTGTCACTGCAGAACAAAAATGTTTAACACATGTTCAGTAAAGTTGTCCAACAACCCAAAATACCTCAGACTAGAAGCAGAACAAAATACAGTGTAGACTCAGACTGTTGTAATGCTACTCGGAGGTTACCCTGTGCTGCAGGTATGCAGGGCTGGAATCACATTTACAGATGTCAAACCTTGCTGTTCTGTTTTGTCGAAACAAAACATAAAATTGTAAAGATTAGGTTCACTGTGAAATTAGAGAGTAGTGCTGATTGTATATCCAGTGTCTCTCTGTCTGTCTGTCTGTCTGTCTGTATGTCCACCACTTTGGTCCAGACTGAAATATCTCAGTAACTAATGGATGGATTGCATTCATGGTTCCTAGAGGATGTATGCTTCTGACGTCACCATGAGGTTGAGAATTTGTGTATTTTCGTGTCGTATGTCTCAACAACTATTAGATAGATTTCCATGACACTTGGTTCAGATATTCATGATCCCTCAGGAAAGATTTAAGTTTGGTAATTCTGACTTTCCATCAGGTCAAATTGTTAATTTGTCCAATACTTTGGTTTGTGACAAAATAACTGCAAAACTAATGATATTCCCAGCAGCCTCTGCTATACTTTGTGTTTAGTTGTAATTAACATGCTAGCGGGCAAAACTAACATGGTAAACGTTTTACATGCTGAATATCATTCTCTTAGCATTTTCATTGTGAGCATTTTAGCATGCTACCATTTATATTTAGCTCAATGTTGAGCCTCACGGAGCTTCTAGCATGGCTTTAAGCTCTTATTAGCTATTCAGACCGAATGCAAAGTTTCTGTGAATATGAAGTTGAACACAAACACACAAGCAGAGTTGGCAGTTAGCTTTTATTTCATGTAAATTCTAATTTGATTGAACAAAAGACACTGCTACTACTCCACACATTTTGAGGTTCATGGTTTTTCTTAAAAGTATATTTTTGTATAAGACCCCCAACATTAGCCAACCGTAGCAAACCCAGACAATATTCAAGTTGGCCAGTTTATGGGTTTGGGTGGTGCCAAATAGCTGTGACTGATTTAAGTGTGACTCAGAATAAACAGTCTGTGTGGGCTGTAACAGCCACAAATAATACCCCAGGACAATATTTGACACATGCATTACATGCAGAGCAGCTCCAAGTGCACTTGGTAATTGTTGTCTGAGGTTTTGGCACCATGTGGCACTTAAAACTTTCCAGTCTTTGGCAGGTTGGCTGTGCCAGATCTGCAGGTATCATTTCAGTGAAGAGAGCAGATTAGCTGTGACTGCTGGAACAGTCCAAAACAACTAAAAGTATGAAAGTGACCTGGCTTTACAGCCTTGAGCCAGAAAGCAAATGTAAGTTGTAATCTGGTTATGATGTTGATGTTGAGTTTTACTGACTGACTCATAGTTCCAGTAAGGATTTTGGGAATATGATGATCGGCATCAGTGGATCACCACCACACCCTGCAGAGATCACAGACAGAGCGTTCCTTATCCATTAAAACATAATAAAAACTCATACTGCACTGTGTCTGCTTCTCTTCCGTCTTCCTTTATGTCTGTCCTTCAACACACCTCAGCTCAAACAGTTTTCTCTTACAAGAGCATTAGCAAGTTTCTTCCAGTCAGTATCTTCTTTCATTTACACTGGCTTTGAAATCAAATGACAGACCTAAATTACTTCTAATTTGTTAAGTAAATATTCACTAGATATTTGGACTTTATGAATCTTGGCAGTGGCCTGAAAAGTGGAGCTTCAACTCGGTCATAACACTTTTAATAGGGCAGAAAAAGACAAAAAGAAGGGATGTACTTTTAAGCAGATGGAAAACTATGAACAATGCCCAGAAGGAAAAGCACTTAGCCACTAAGATGGCCATTTCCCTTTGAAATTGCTCTTGTGAAACTGCAGAGGAAATAATACAGGTGCACAGCTGGTATGTGATGTAATATACAACTTAAATTGTCCTGAGTGGTCAAAATATACCCAAAAGAATAAACTGAGACATGACTTAATTGGACCTAGCCACTGAGCCAGAGAATAAATACAATAATTACCAACATTCCACACACCAAAAGTCTAAAAATGTCCTGGAACAGAATTTAAAACCACAAAATGAAAACTCTCCAGTGAAAGAGAGTTTTCTCAAGAAGTGATTGTGTAAGTCTTTTGTGTAAGCCATGTGCATATTACAGCCACTTAGTTTACTGTGTGAGTATGTGGTCTAGGTGTAAGCAGCCACATCAGACACACACACACACACACACACACACACACACACACACACACACACAATGACATTCCAGATTGATGTGTGAAAATCCCCAGAGCCGACGATAAGGACATGGTCCTAACCAAAGGTCAGGCTCCTGACGTACACAGGGCTGAGGTCACTGCCGTGTCTACTGTGACAAAAGAAGAGTGCAGATCATCCAGCCGCTTATTCACACCTACTCATCATGACAGCTGCACTGACAGATATTTTCATTTTGGCTCTTTAGAAACGCAAAGGTGACATCACAGAGATATCATATTTTACACAGTCTATGGTTTGAATGTGAAAAGCATCAACAAATACTGCAAGATTTCTTTTTCCTTTCATCCTTGGTGTGTAAAGGGCCTTTCCTCATCTCTTTGGATTATTTCTTGGTCTGTCTGTCCCCCATTTTGGTTTTATTTTCCCTCCATTGACAGTGCTATAAAGCCCCCTGACATATTGCTTGACTTGCATGTCGTCTCCTCATCCTCTCCATTATGTAAGCTATATCACGGTTTCAGGAGGTGTTTGTGGAACGATGATTGCAGCAACACAGCATGGAAATAGCCTCCTGCACTCATTGACACACCTAAACCAACAACACATCCATTTCTATCTTCAGTTACTAAAAATAAATGAGAACAAATAAATAAGGAACAAGGATTCAATTCATGATGGAAAACACTTCCTACCACGTACATTTTTAGCTGAGATTGTGCGCTAACATAATTTAGAGGAAAGATAGATTCTGCAGACAGCTGGAGACTGGAGCTCTCACTCAGGGATTGTCTATATTATGTCTCTATGTCCCTGCTGGTGAACTAAATAAGTTATTACGTTGTTACAGACACAGCTAAACTGTACTGGAAACCATCATTTGAAGAGCAAAAGCATATGACACACTGCCGAGAGAATGTTAGAAGGACATTTAAACTAATTTTGAAGGAATTCTGCTTACATTTGCATGATTGGTTGATTTAATCTGCTTTCTGGGAACCAGATGGAGCATCTCAGACGTAATAGCTCATATTTTACTAACAATGTGAATTATTCCCATTCATTTCCTGAGACAACACCCATAACATTTGAAGTACAGCTCAGAGTCCATGAGTGTAAAAGGTGGACCACAGCTATGAGAGAAACACTGAGTGCACACCACGGTGCTTGTAAGTAATCGTAAGTAACTAAAGCTGCCAGATGAATGTAGTGCAGTAAAAAGTGGAATATTTCTCCCTGAAATGTAGCGGAGTAGAAGGAGAAAGTGGCATGACAAGAAAAGACTCAAGTAAAGTACTTTAACATTTGTACTTAAGTAAAGTACTTGAGTAAATGTACTTTACATTTCACCAGTGGTGATCAGGATCATATAATATAATATATATAAGTCTGGGTGACAAGTAACTAAAAAGGCTACATTTACTCAAGTACTGTACTTATGTACAGTTTTATGGTAATTCTGAGATACTTTACTTGAGTATTCTTATTTTCTGCTACTTTATACTTCTACTCCACTACTTTTGTTTTTATAACTTTAGTTACTAGTTATTTTGAAGAATTTTATTTAACACTGCGAAATATAAACAAAATGAACATATAGAGTATTTAATTGAGAACTACATTCAGTGTTGATATAATGTAACAAAATACAAATACATAGTTACTCTTTGTGGTTTGGGGTTTTGGTTTTGGGTTTTTTTTCCCTTTTGGCCTTCCTTGTGTTTGTGTTAGTTCTTCTCCCCGGTCTTGTGTTGTTGGTCCTGTCTTGTGTTCCCATGTTGTCTGCTTGTTCTGTTTCCTGTTTTATTTTGAAGTCTGATTTTTGTCTCGTCTTGCCTCTAGGTTACTTCTTGTGTCTTCCCGCTCTTGTGATTACCTGATGTTATCCACCTGTCTCCCTGCCCTCTTGTCACCTGCCCCTCGTTACCTCGCTACCTTGTGTATTTAATGTCTGTGCTTCCCTTGTCTCTTGGCAGATCCTTCTAGTTCGTCCTGCCTGGCTGCACATCATCTTGTTGCAGTGGTCCCGGTATTTTGCCTGTTCCCTTTGAGTTTTCCCCTGCCTTTGTTCCCAGTTTTTGTGCCTCTTTTCCCCTGGACCTTTTGTAAGTTTAGCGAATTACTGCTTCTAGATTGCAAGTTTTATTTTTTTTATTGACAAAGTGCAGTATACAAAGAATCAGGTAAGCAATACTATCACATAAACAAGTGTACAAATGTATGGAGATAAAATATATATAATAAAAAAAATAAATATAACTTAATAACAACATACATGGCTAGATTGCAAGTGAATGCCCCCCCACCCCCATGGACTGAACCAACTAGACTCACCTCAAATGTACTGTAAAGTTATTTATTTTGTATTACCATAGCCTATACATACCTGTGGTAATAGACACTCGTATAGGCACATATCAAAATATTTATTTATCATTATATCATACCTTGCACTCTGTACTGCATGTTATTAACAAAGTTGAATCAGAATGCCCAATAAAATGTATATTTTATCTTTTAATTCTAATAGTTAAGTGCATTTAATTTCAGAAATGTAGCCTTCTTTTGATAATTAAGTGCATATCTACATATCAGACTTTTACTTTTTATACCAGACTTATTTAGGCTGTATTCTAGGTGACTAACTTCTACCAAAGTCATTTTCTGGTAAGATACTTTTACTCAAGTGTTACTTTTAAGTACTTTAAGCAAGACTGCCCTTCAATAGACCGGTGCGAGAAATGGACAACTTGTTGGGACGTCCCAGCGAGTTAAATAGCTTTGAGTGCGGTGACATTTGCATGCTCACCGTAGCACATGTGTAATTCAGCTCAGTCAGTTTCATTCATCTTTCCAATTAAACACTAATTAAATAATACCGCTGGAGCTGACAAAGTGAAAATCTTTGCCTTGCCTGTTTTGCACCCCCCTGTTGATTATCTATCATACGCATCTCTTTTGTCAGTGCTCCGCCCAGTGGCCAAACACAAAACTGCATGTACATTCATGTCACCAGCGCACTATATTAACAGAGAAAAGTTCCATTATGGCTCCAACAAATTGTATAGTTGAAGGTTAAGATACAACTTTTTTGTATTGATCCCCAGGGGAATATTCACAAAAATACTCAGCAGTATGTACAGTAAGGTCATTCAAATACGCCCCACCTTAACAGGCTGCAACCATTACAACCATTAAATTGACGTACACCAGTGGTACATATTGTACACATTAATATACCCATAATAATAACAACCCATTCATATAATATTATTCTTACAGCGGCCATTCTGCATATTGATTTTACTTGTATTACTTTTTAGTACCATTTTTAATGCATTACTAGTAGCAGATCAAAGCACTTCTTCACTGGTTTCTACAGGTTTCACCAAGGCAACTTCAAGACTTTTAAAGACATTTTAAAGACCATTATGGATTAAATTTAAAACCTATTAAAAAAAAATTATGTCAGAGTCCTATAAGATAAATGTTCACTGTCATTTAGCCTTAGCTTCATTCCAACTCTGGGTGAGACAACACATTTCCAGTGTGACACTCAGGTAATATCGGACCATTCTGATGTAGGATTTAAAAAATAAGGGCTTAAAAGTAAAGCTATATTGCCATTTGTTCAGATTGTTAAAGCCATATTTTACTATTTCAGGCTATTCTACAACAGAATCATCCTGTTAAGCCAGCTTCATTCCAAATCTGGGTGAGACAACACTTATCCACTGTGTAAATCAGGTAATCTCGGACCATTCTGATGTAGGATTTTAAAATTAAAGGCTTACATTTCCAAGTAAAGCTATATTTAAAATCTTTTTCAGGCTGTTAAAGCCATATTTTACTCTTATTCAGGCTACTGTTAAACATAATCCTCCTGTTAAGCCAGCTTCAGTCAAATTCTGGGTGAGACATCATATCTCCAGTGTGTCTCTCAGGTAATATCGGAGCATTCTGATGTAGGATTTTAAAATTAAGGGCTTAAAAGTAAAGCTATATTTAAAATTTTTTCAGGCTGTTAAAGCCATTTTTACTCTATTACAGGCTACTCTAAAATGGAATCCTCCTGTTAAGCCAGCTTTATTCCAACTCTGGGTGAGACATCACATATCCAGTGTGTCACTCAAGTAATATCGGACTATTCTGGTGTAGGATTTTAAAATTAAAGGCTTAAATGTCCAAGGAAAGCTATATTTGAAATCTTTATCAGGTTGTTAATTTAAGCCATATTTTACTCTTTTCCAGGCAACTCTAAAAACTATTCTTCGTGTTAAGCCAGCTTCATTCCAAGTCTGCGTGAGACAGCACATCTCCAGTGTGTCACTCAGGTAATATCGGGCTATTCTTATGTAGGATTTTAAAATTAAAGGCTTAAATGTCCAATTAGAGCTATATTTGAAATATTTTTTCATGCTACTCTAAAACGGAATCCTCCTGTTAAAACCAGCTTTATTCCAACTCTGGGTGAGACATCACATATCCAGTGTGTCTCACAGGTAATATCCAACATTCTGATGTAGGATTTTTAAATATATAGGCATGTCCAAGTAAAGGTACTGTAAAACAGAATCATCCTGTTAAGCCAGCTTCATTTTCTGATGTCGGACTATTCTGGTGTAGGATTTTTTAAAATTAAAGGCTTAAATGTCCTATATTTTAAATCTTTATCAAGTTGTTAATTTAAGCCATATTTTACTCTTTTTCCAGGCACCTCTAAAAACTATTCTTCGTGTTAAAAGCCAGCTTCATTCCAAGTCTCATGCGTGAGACAGCACATCTCCAGTGTGTCACTCAGGTCGGGCTATTCTTATGTAGGATTTAAAATTAAAGGCTTATTATACTCTTTTTCAGGCTACTCTAAAATGGAATCCTCCTGTTAAACCAGCTTTATTCCAACTCTGGGTGAGACATCACATATTCAGCATGTCACTGAGGTAATATCGGACCATTCTAATGTAGGATTTTAAAATGAAAGGCTTAAATGTCAAGTGCAGTTTTGCCACTGACATGCTCAGATTATTATTCTAAGTGTCTGATAACAATATGAAAGGATGCCTAAAGAGATTTCTGTTAAAGAGTAAGTTACTTGTCATTTAACATGTAACAGCCCAGGAACTCACCATCACCAAACAGCCAATACAATTGCAAAGTGGCAAGCATTGGGCGTTTTGTTTTCCCAAACTCTGGGTACTAATTTTTAATTATAATGTATACTCTTTATTGATCTTCTATGGGGAAATTACAATTTACACTATGTTGTTATTACACACTACAAACAGGCCTGAACTACACACACATGCTCTGGTCCTATTCATGCACTAATGGAGAGATGTCAGAGTGGGGGTGTTGTGATTATACTATGGTATTGTGATTAAGTTATGCATTAGCAAACAAAACAAAGACCATGTCAGATATTGAATAGAAGGGAAGTACGTTCTATCTTGTGCTTATCACGGGTGGGGGCGACATTCTGTTGTAGGGTCAGGCTGAAGTCATGCTGATTCAATCATCAGCACAGCACAGTGTCCTCCCGCAGGGGAGACACCTAAAAGCACACATTAACTAAGATACATTCCGGCAGACCGAGACGGCATGCTGCACCCACCCAGCCAATAGAGTTACGGTTGCTATGACGATATGCACCGCCCAGTGATGTCTTTTGACCAATAGGGCTCCCTTAAGGAGAACCCATATAACCGCTGCGCACCTCTGTTTAAGCGCCTTTTTTGGGACCTCTGAACTAGTCAAGTACGGAATGCATTGCTCTGATTAGATATTATACTACAATAAATATAACCTAATTAGGCCTAGAGTGTCTTCTTGTGGACAGCCAAGTGGTTTTCTCCAACAGGGGGGCTGCCAGTGCTGGACCAGCGCCCTGAGTTGTTGATGGGGGTTAAATGCCTTGCTCAAGAGCACCTGGCAGTGCCAAGGAGGTGAACTGGCACTGCCACTCCACCACCTACTAGAGCAACTACCCCCCTACTTACGATACATCCGATCCTATCGACACCATTTTTAAACTGTTATATACATACAGTGAGGAAAATAAGTATTTGAACCACTATTTCAAGTTTTCCCACTTAGAAATCATGGAGGGGTCTGAAATTGTCATCGTAGGTGCATGTCCACTGTGAGACATAATCTAAAAAAACAAATCCAGAAATCACAGTGTAGGATTTTTTTTTAACTATTTATTTGTATGATAAAGCTGCAAATAAGTATTTGAACACCTGAGAAAATCAATGTTAACATTTGGTACAGTAGCCTTTGTTTGCAGTTCCAGAGGTCAAACGTTTCCAGTAGTTTTTCACCAGGTTTGACACACTGCAGAAGGGATTTTGGCCCACTCCTCCACACAGATCTTCTCTAGATCAGTCAGGTTTCTGGACTGTCGCTGAGAAACACGGAGTTTGAGCTCCCTCCAAAGATTCTCTATTGGGTTTAGGTCTGGAGACTGGCTAGGCCACGCCACAACCTTGATCTGCTTCTTCCAGAGCCACTCCTTGGTTCTCCTGGCTGTGTGCTTCGGGTCATTGTCATGTTGGAAGACCCAGCCTCGACCCATCTTCAATGCTCTAACTGAGGGAAGGAGGTTGTTCCCCAAAATCTCCCAATACATGGCCCTGGTCCTCCTGTCCTTAATACAGTGCAGTCGCCCTGTCCCATGTGCAGAAAAACCCCCCCAAAGCATGATGCTACCACCCCCATGCTTCACAGTAGGGATGGTGTTCTTGGGATGGTCCTCATCATTCTTCTTCCTCCAAACACGATTAGTGGAATTATGACCAAAAAGTTCTATTTTGGTCTCATCTGACCACATGACTTTCTCCCATGACTCCTCTGGATCATCCAAATGGTCATTGGCAAACTTAAGACGGGCCTTGACATGTGCTGGTTTAAGCAGGGGAACCTTCCGTGCCATGCATGATTTCAAACCATGACGTCTTAGTGTATTACCAACAGTAACCTTGGAAAACGGTGGTCCATATATATATATATATATATATATATATATATATATATATATATATATATATATATACATACACACACACACATATATACATACAGTGCCTTGCGAAAGTATTCAGCCCCCTTGAACTTTTCAACCTTTTGACACATTTCAGGCTTCAAACAAAGATATAAAATTTTTATTTTTTGTGAAGAATCACCAACAAGTGGGACACAATGGTGAAGTGGAACGAAATCTATTGGATATTTTAAACTTTTTTAGCAAATAAAAAACTGAAAAGTGGTGCGTTCAAAATGATTGGGCCCCCTTGCGTTAATACTTTGTAGAGCTACCTTTTGCTGCGATTACAGCTGCAAGTCGCTTGGGGTATGTCTCTATCAATTTTGCACATCGAGAGACTGACATTCTTGCCCATTCTTCCTTGCAAAACAGCTGGAGCTCAGTGAGGTTGGATGGAGAGCGTTTGTGAACAGCAGTTTTCAGCTCTTTCCACAGATTCTCGATTGGATTCAGGTCTGGACTTTGACTTGGCCATTCTAACACCTGGATACGTTTATTTGTGAACCATTCCTTTGTAGATTTTGCTGTATGTTTGGGATCATTGTCTTGTTGGAAGATAAATCTCCGTCCCAGTTTCAGGTCTTTTGCAGACTCCAACAGGTTTTCATCCAGAATGGTCCTATATTTGGCTGCATCCATCTTCCCCTCAATTTTAACCATCTTCCCTGTCCCTGCTGAAGAAAAGCAGGCCCAAACCATGATGCTGCCACCACCATGTTTGACAGTGGGGATGGTGTGTTGAGGGTGATGAGCTGTGTTGCTTTTACGCCAAACATATCGTTTTGCATTGTGGGCAAAAAGTTAGATTTTGGTTTCATCTGACCAGAGCACCTTCTTCCACATGTTTGGTGTGTCTCCCAGGTGGATTGTGGCAAACTTTAGACGAGACTTTTTATGGATATCTTTGAGAAATGGCTTTCTTCTTGCCACTCTTCCATAAAGGCCAGATTTGTGCAGTGTACGACTGATTGTTGTCCTATGGACAGACTCTCCCACCTCAGCTGTAGTTCTCTGCAGTTCATCCAGAGTGATCATGGGCCTCTTGGCTGCATCTCGGATCAGTCTTCTCCTTGTCTGAGCTGAAAGTTTAGAGGGACGGCCAGGTCTTGGTAGAGTGGTCTGATTTCAAAATGATCGCTTGCACAGTGCTCCTTGGGATGTTTAAAGCTTGGGAAACCTTTTTGTATCCAAATCCGGCTTTAAACTTCTCCACAACAGTATTACGGCCCTGCCTGGTGTGTTCCTTGGTCTTCATGATGCTCTCTGCGCTTTCAACAGAACCCTGAGACTATCACAGAGCAGGTGCATTTATACAGAGACTTGATCACACACAGGTGGATTCTATTTATCACCATCAGTCATTTAGGACAACATTGGATCATTCAGAGATCCTCGCTGAACTTCTGGAGTGAGTTTGCTGCACTGAAAGTAAAGGGGCCCAATAATTTTGCACGCACCACTTTTCAGTTTTTTATTTGCTAAAAAAGTTTAAAATATCCAATAGATTTCGTTCCACTTCACAATTGTGTCCCACTTGTTGGTGATTCTTCACAAAAAATAAAATTTTTATATCTTTGTTTGAAGCCTGAAATGTGTCAAAAGGTTGAAAAGTTCAAGGGGGCCGAATACGTGTGTGTGTGTGTGTGTGTGTGTGTGTGTGTGTGTGTGTGATCCAGCCACTGACCTGAATACATAAGAAACACCTGTAACCAAAGATTATGACATGCATTAATCCAGAATTATAGGCCTATATTAATTTCAAAATTATTCAATAAAAAGGTAAACCGCACCCTTTTCTGCTAAAAACCGATGGGGTTTAAGACTGAAGGCATCTGTATGCAAATATCCTTCAGTTATTTTCCTTTGTTACGTTTTTCTTATTTCCTCAATATTTGGTTTTACAATATCTGAAAAATGCCAGACATTTGTAAATGCTGGGAAGATTTCAGGCACTGTGACCAAGACTACTAATACCACTATGCTACTATACTACTAATACCTAAGTAATACTATACTACCACACATTGTTTTGTTATCCCTTTAAGAAAACTGCAAGCACAAGGGAAAAAAAGTTGTCAGATAAGAAACCGATTTATGTTAAGGGTTATTCCTTGCGCAATCTCTTATCTTTATTAATGCTATAATAAAAAAATCTCCAAGCTGGACTGTTTCAACAGTAATAAACAGGACTTGTTGCGTAAAGGCCAAAAGAGACGATAAGCAAAGAAAATGCCACATGTTATTTTCCCCCAATACCACAGTAGATTTATCAGAAGGCACAACACAAATTACTGTTACAACTTTGCAGGCTGACTGGGAGTTACAACCACAAGGTGGTGCTAACTGGAAAATACACCAAAAGATGATGCAGTGGTTAGAAACTTGGTTTCTTCTGTGGAAAGTAGTAGATTACTCTAAGTAACTAGGACATTTGAACTTTCAGATAACGTTCTATTTCCCTCTCAGTGCATTTAGTTGGCAGCAGGAAACTCAAAACCATTGTAGAGAAAAATGAAAGTCATGCAACTAGTTATCTCTTGAAGCAGGCAAAGAGAGACAGTATCATTTATTTTTTGTGACTCATTCTTTAATGGTGTCTTGTTCGGGTCTGGAAAAATTATGCTATTTATTATTTCTTCTAACTCAAATTAATTGGCTATGGCTCATTACCATAGTAATGAGCCATAGCCAATTACAAATTACAAATGGACTTTTATAATGTTTTAGTTCACATGGAGCTCAAAAATCCCTTAAAATCTACAGAGATCTGAGAGGAACCACTGCAGCTTGTTCTGTGTTACAAAGCAGAGAAATAATTATGCCAAAGGTTTCATCTGTCAGCAAGAAGAACACAAGCAAGGCAATGGTGCTGATGGAGTCAGTTTTAGCAGAGGACACTTCTGGTTCAAATCTTAAATCAGCAGCCAAAGCAGACCAAAGTTCGACATCTTAACTGCTGCCAGCTGTTAGTGGACTCATGTAAAAATCTCAATTTCACCTTTGTGTTTTGTTGATGTTGGCTTTTCTCCTCCATTGTTTGGGTCCTGCAGATCCAAATGCTGTATGTGTAAAAGTAAAATCAACATTAATGACTTTAAATATAACCAAATGTGTAGAAGTATTGAAGTGTAAATCATTTCTTGTGACACAATCTGGGCTTGCACATTTGATGGTAGTGAGCAAAGATGAAAAGTGTAAAACATCTAAAATCTTAAAACATTACTATTCTATATATCACTGGCTGTTACAAGTACAAAAGTATTAACATCCAAATATATTAAAATTATCAGAAGTAAATGTATTCAGCAGAGTAGCAGTTTCTTTAATATGAACATACAGCTAAAAACAAGGACAACAAAGCTGGACATAGAAGTGAAGAAGAGACGGGACTTTTATGTAAAGATGTAAAATCTAAGTAAAAGCCCTTTTGAGTAGTCGTTAAGACTAGACAAGAGCTATATAAATAGAGACCATTTACATATTAAAAAGCACCAATGACCAACAACAAATCCAATTCTATATCTGAGATTATGTACAAGTCTAATGATTGTGTAAACTCTACACCAACAAAGAAATAAATACTAAATAGCATGTAGTGAGTGATTGTTTACCGTATGTGTATAGATACAACAACAAGCGGGATGATTATTAACCCATGATGATACATGTACGTGTTAAAAACCTTGTTCACCGTAATGTCGAGGTTATTGACTAAATTAAGTCTTCACATCGTATAGATCTAAATAATATAGATCCATAACTGGATTAGAAGTGATACTTATATAAATGTATCATTGGAATTAAAATAGCCCCCCCACATCATCACATACCCTTCACCATACAAAGAGAAAGGCAGTTTCAGTTAGACTAATAGCTGGATTGATTTGCATTGAATTGGGTTATTTGAATTCCAAAGGCCAAGGGAACTTTATCAGATGCATAAATAAAAATGTCTGCCTCTATGGAAATTTAACATAGGGGGGTGTATACTTATGCCCCCTGTATTTTAACATAGGGGGGTGTATACTTATACCCCCTGTATTTTAACATAGGGGGGTGTATACTTATTCCCCCTGTATTTTAACATAGGGGGTGTATACTTATGCCCCTGTATTTTTTAACATAGGGGGTGTATACTTATATGCCCCCTGTATTTTAACATAGGGGGGGTGTATACTTATGCCCCTGTATTTTAACATAGGGGTGTATACTTATGCCCCATGAATTTTAACATAGGGGGTGTATACTTATGCCCCTGTATTTTAACATAGGGGGTGTATACTTATGCCCCCTGTATTTTAACATAGGGGGGTGCATACTTATGCCCCCTGTATTTTAACATAGGGGGTGTATACTTATGCCCCTGTATTTTAACATAGGGGGTGTATACTTATGCCCCTGTATTTTAACATAGGGGGGTGCATACTTATGCCCCCTGTATTTTAACATAGGGGGTGTATACTTATGCCCCCTGTATTTTAACATAGGGGGTGTGTTACTTATGCCCCCCTGTATTTTAACATAGGGGTGTATACTTATGCCCCTGTATTTTAACATAGGGGGGGGTGTATACTTATGCCCCTGTATTTTAACATAGGGGGTGTATACTTATGCCCCTGTATTTTAACATAGGGGGTGTATACTTATGCCCCCCCTGTATTTTAACATAGGGGGTGTATACTTATGCCCCTGTATTTTAACATAGGGGGGTGTATACTTATGCCCCTGTATTTTAACATAGGGGGTGTATACTTATGCCCCATGTATTTTAACATAGGGGGTGTATACTTATGCCCCATGTATTTTAACATAGGGGGGTATACTTATGCCCCATGTATTTTAACATAGGGGTGTATACTTATGCCCCATGTATTTTAACATAGGGGGTGTATACTTATGCCCCCTGTATTTTAACATAGGGGGGTGTATACTTATGCCCCCTGTATTTTTTAACATAGGGGGTGTATACTTATGCCCCCTGTATTTTAACATAGGGGGTGTATACTTATGCCCCTGTATTTTAACATAGGGGGTGTATACTTATGCCCCTGTATTTTAACATAGGGGGGTGTATACTTATGCCCCCTGTATTTTAACATAGGGGGGTGTATACTTATGCCCCCTGTATTTTTAACATAGGGGGTGTATACTTATGCCCCCTGTATTTTTAACATAGGGGGTGTATACTTATGCCCCCTGTATTTTAACATAGGGGGTGTATACTTATGCCCCTGTATTTTAACATAGGGGGGTGTATACTTATGCCCCCTGTATTTTAACATAGGGGGTGTATACTTATGCCCCCTGTATTTTAACATAGGGGGGTGTATACTTATGCCCCCTGTATTTTAACATAGGGGGTGTATACTTATGCCCCCTGTATTTTAACATAGGGGGTGTATACTTATGCCCCTGTATTTTAACATAGGGGGGTGTACACTTATGCCCCCTGTATTTTAACATAGGGGGGTGTATACTTATGCCCCTGTATTTTAACATAGGGGGGTGTATACTTATGCCCCCTGTATTTTAAGGAAGAACATTTATTTATTTACGATACATTATTCATTCACAAAGAAAATTGGTGTCCTTGAAGGTCAGATTTTCCAAACTTTTTTTGAATTAAGGCATTAAGATCAATTTTCAAAATATGTTTCTAATTGTCTTTTTAATGAACTTTGGCATGGGGGTGTAAACTTTCTCAACATACTGTATTTAATTTAAAAAAAAGTTATTATGGAAACATGCTAAGTTGAAATACTATCTTCTCTAACAACAATACTAAAGCCAGTATTTTCTTCTTTGAAATTTCCATCCTGGGACCAAATGTCTGTTTTTATTTTGGCCTGTGTGTTTACTGTAAATGCTATCTACTTCATATAGGGGTAGGCTATTCCAACATATTCCCCATGGTCATGATAGACTATACAGTAACAGATGTTTTTTGCAGCCTACATGCAGAGTATAGCCTACTTTACGTAACACAGACATTTGCTTGGTGCTCACCGGTTTGACATAATGAATTAGCCCGGTAAAGCTCTCATCACATGGGTGCAAAGCTGCTGCCATACCGGGCCCTTAATCCTTCTACCTCCTGCAGTCAGTCCTGCATGTGTACCTGTAGCTCTGTACAGCAGCCCAGCACACCCTCCCAGCTTCTGGTACACGCCTGATAATAGCACTTTGTGGCTGCTTTTTTGCCCGTTTGATAAACGAAGGCGTGTCCCGGAGCCATGCATATAACAGCCAGACGAGCTGCGATTGGCTTCTGCTCCCCAGTCCTGAGCTCTCTGTGCACCAGCAGACTCCTTGGCACCATGGCCGAGCTCTCCTCCCAACAAGTGGTATTCAACAAGCCAAAGGTACGTTATCACCCGCTGGTATACTGCAGTGTGAGCGTTATTTGGTTAAATGGAAACGTTGGAGAGTTACTGAATGGCGCGCTTTCCCTGATTTTACGCAAAGGAACATGTGGCTCCTTGGTTTTACACTCTTTGTGTTCTCGTGACAAGAAGAAGAATGGTTACAAATATAAAGAAAAAAAAATCAAATGTCGGATTAAAAACCAACATTTACCGCTCGGTGTTGATCCCGGTAGTGGAACACGGAAGAATATGAATTTTTACATAGCCTTTGCATAGTTTGACATGTGACTACCGGCTTTAAACAAAAACCCAAGATCCAACAGTCAAGCAGCCCTGTGATGAATGAAATGAGCTTTTTCTATTTTATCATTCCCATTGCCATGCCGTGGAGCAAAGAAATGAGTGGGATTCCTGAACTTTGATCGTGCTTTACAGCTCGTTCTGTATAATAATTACTATAATAATTGTGAATTATATTATATAATAATAATAATAATAATACTGCATGAAGGCATGCTTGTGGGATGAAGGCATGTGGTGGAAGAAGTATTACAGATCCATAACTTCAGCAAAAGTACTAATACTGTACACACTGTTAAAATGTTTCTTAATATGTAAATATCATCAGGAAAAAGTATTAAAAGTAAAGTACTCAATGCAGAAAAATCCTCCCATCTTAAAAAAGTGTAAAGGATCCAAACAGTTGTGTGTTTAATGCTCTAATCATCTCAGCTGGACTTGTAGGCCCTTATATTGTTGGCTGGGTTCATGTATAGTAAAACATAAGATGTCATAACTGCATGTGTTTTGTGGGCAAAAATCTTAAGGTGTAAAGTAAATAAAGCTGTCAGATGAATGTAGTGGAGTAAAAAGTAGAATATTTCTCTCTGAAATGTAGAGTAGGAATTGGCATAAAAAAAGACTCAAGTACCTCAACATTTGTACTAAGTACAGTACCTGAGTATATGTACTTAGTTACATTCCACACCTGGATGAAGGGATTCACCTTTAATTCATGCCAGCTTCCCCTCACTGTAACATAAAGACACACAGTAACACCACTTACTTAGTTCTTTCATTAGCTGGCATAGAGACAACTGGCTGTCATTAAGTTTCACGTGCACGTCAGGCACATAGTGTGAAAGGTAATATTTTAAAAGGTATGCAGTATTTACTGACTGGTGCCCTTTGGAGTCTTGGGGCTGGAGGTCACTGCTGATAAGAAGCCAAGAAATTACATAGTCCACTGTACAGGAAAGAGTGTGTGTGTGTGTGTGTGTGAGAGAGAGATAGTGTGTGAGGGAGTGCGAGAGATTGAGTGTCTGTGTGAGAAAAGAGAGAGAGTGTGTGTGTGTGTGTGTGTGAGAGAGTGCGTGTGGGTGTGTGAGAGAGAGACTACCTACACCGAGGACAAACAGCTTCCTGTTTTATTAGAGGAAGATAAAAGCACGGCATGGCTAGCAGCTATTATCATTTTTATTTTTCTATTCTTTTTTTTATTTTTTCAAAAGTACCCTTTAAGGGACATGCACATAGTGTGTGTGTGTGTGTGTGTGTGAGAGAGAGAGAGAGATCATAAATTGTAAAAGGAGATGGGGCTGCTTGCAGAAATAATCTAATTAAATATTAATTTGCTGTGGAAATGATACCACTCATGGGGGTGTTGTCTGTTGCAGCAGCCATCAGTTCACCAGCCATTCTTCATATGCCAACAGTACAGTAAGGTTATTGTAAGGTTATTACAGTCAGTGTGTGTAATAAGTGGAGATTATTCTTGTTATTAATTCATCTCCTGATTATTAACAGTGAGATGTGCTCATCACAAATTCATAAAATCCACATCTGACATCTTCAGCTGTCTGCTTTTTGTCCAACCGGCAGTGTAAAATGAATGAAGATGTTTCCCTAAGCCCATGTCCTCACATGTCCTCACATGTCCTCACATGTCCTCACATGTCTGTCCACAACTCAAAGATATTCAGTTTACCGTTACCGAGGAAAAAAGAAACTAGAACATATTCACATTTAACAAGCTGGAATCTGATTAATTATCAAAGTAGTTGCAGATTAGTTTAATTTTTTTTTTTTACAGTGATACAAAACAGAGAGCAGCAGATCCTTGCATCTGAGAGAGTGGAACCACCACATATTTGGCATGTTTGCCTAAACGATTCATTAATTATAAAAAGAGTTGCTAATTAATTCTCTGCCGATCAACCAATCAGCTCTTTGCTTTCAGAGAGTTTCTGTTTTGGGACAACTGGATCAAATGAACGCTAATAACGGACAAATATAGACATAAATAAAAAGTTAAATCCGACATAAGTAGGGCTGCAACTACAGCACTTCTTTTCATTATTGATTCATTTACCAATTTTTTTTCAATCAATCATTAGGTCTACAAAAACACCTAAAGCCCAAGATGATGTCTTTAAATGTCTTCCTTTGTCCAACCAAAAGTCCAAAAGCCAAACCTATTCAGTTGACTATCACATAAGATGAAGAAAAGGATTATCCTTTCATTGTTGATAAATCTGATGAATATTTTCTCTATTAATCTATTTATCACTTTGTGGGGGAAGAAAGCCAAAACAAACTCTCCAAGCTTGTTAACACTGGAGGGAAGGTGATTGACATATCATAATATCATACAAACAACTTTGCAGTATAATTGACAGTATATGCTGTACACAGGAATATAACAGATACCTTAGAGCCACCATAATCCCAGGGCCACTCAGAACATACAGTATATAATAATTCTTATATTCACTGTTCCATACTTACAGCCATTGAACACTGCATCAGGGAACGCTTCCGTTATTTTATAAGATGTGCTCTCTTTTATTAATAATATAAGTTATTTGCTGTTACCTGCCCATTGGCTCTATTGTATATTGTATACTGTAGGCCTATATATGTTTTAGGGTGTGTTGTCTTATGTATTTGGGAGAAACCAAAGACAAATTACCATTGTGGTGGAGATTAAAGTAAATCAGATCAAATAAAAAGCTAAAATGTTGCGTTTTGGTTTACAGGAATTCAGCGCCGTGCTTCTAATTCACTAAATATTGTATGAACATCCTATGTTTTGCGGCATCACTTTGACATTATAGCATAAACTCTGACGTATGCTGTCTTCAACGTTTTTTAAGCCAAGGACCCCTGACTACATGAAGTTGCATATTAAACTGGGCCTACAACAACTTGCAGGGTGGACTGAAGTCTTAATACATACCTTTTTAGCATAGAATACTAAGCTATTAAAATAGCCTAATAATTGTTGGTATGATTTCATAAATCATGTTTTTAATGTTAAACATACATGTGACCCAGTGAATCCTTAGGATCGGCCCTTGATCTCGAGATCCTGGGCCGTTTTTTGTCAGTTTGCAGATTATCTGATTGGCCGTTGTATTTGTCTGAAAACCGATAAAGTCAATGGATTAAAAAGTGTCCTCCTTTGTCTCCGCTCCAGCTCTGTGTCTGTCCCTCTGCTCCAGTTTCTCTCTCCACTGAGTCTGACTTAATGTCACCGCCCCCCCCACAACACTATCTGACTATTTTTACTGAGTATTATGTTGAACGTTTCTCATTCTAATCCCAACCGGTCGTTTCTAACCCCAACCGGTCGTCAGACACCGCCTACCAAGAGCCTGGGTCTGGGCCTGGGCCTGGGTCTGGGTCTGGGTCTGGGTCTGTGTCTGGGTCTGTCCGAGGTTTCTGCCTAAAAGGAAGTTTTTCCTCACCACTGTCGCACTGTTGCTTGCTCTGGAGGACACTGTTGGGTCCTTGTAAATTCTGGAGTGTGGTCTAGACCTACTCTATCTGTAAAGTGTCTCCAGATAACTCTTGTTGTGAATTGATACTATAAATACAATTGAATTGAAATTGAATTCATTTATTATCACATGATATCTCATTTAGACACTTTTATCCAAGCGACTTACAATTGCTATATATATATATATATATATGAGCAACTAGGGGTTAAGTGCCTTGCTCAGGGACACATTGGTGATCTCCCACACCAAAGGCATGTGTCATATCCACTACACCATCACCGCCACCTACTATTTATTACATAACTATTTTTTTTATTACATTATTATTTATTATAATGCTTAAAACATTTAACAAAGTTCTGTGTAGGAGAAAATCTTAATTTTGACTTTGTTTTTCATTTTCATTCTAAATGCAAATCGGTTCCAAATATCAGTGTTCGGTTTTATTACCTACTAATAATCAGCATCCATATCGGTCTATTTAGAATGAGCTGTATCTGTGGGGGGGCTATCATAGTGACTGTCGCCAGTAAGCAGTGGGGATTCATATTTGCTAATTATATGCTGGATTCATGTTGAGACGTTTTCCCTTTTGAAAAAAACGTTCAAAATGTAACAATAATTAACAAGGGGTCCCCTGTAGATTGACTCTGAGGACCCCCTGCTGACGATCCCTGCTGTATACAAGTTACTACTATGTAGAACAGGAAGTGCTGCATGTACTAAAAGAATTACAACAGGATATCCTGAAGGTGCAGATGGGTTAACCAGCTGTGAACTGTCTGACGCGCCACCACATCAGGCTTTTAGGGGAAGAAAATCGAAGTAAACAAAAGAGACAGTTTGCAGTAACATACATTACGTCTTGTTGTAAACATACAATCATTGAGATTGTCTTTATCTTTCAGCACACAGGCGGCCACAGCTGTTTGACGTGTACATGTTCTACAAAAGTAGCGAGGTGATAAGAAAGCAGGTTGGAAAAGCAGTTGGTCATAAATATCTTTTAACAGGTTATTAGAGGGCAATTTGATGATTATTTAATGAATCATTTGGCCCACACATCATCAAAGTAGTGGAAAATTACCCTTGATATCCAAGTGATCTCTCCAAGTCCAAGATGGTGTCTCCAACCAACGCACAAAGATATTCAATTTATATTGACATCAAACAGAAAAAAGCAACAAATCTTCACATTTATGGATCTGGAAGAAAAATAGTTTAGTTATTATTTTTAACAAACAAGATCCAAATTTTGTACACATACAGTAGATAATCATTCATGTTTTTATTGCAGGCCTTTAGAAAATAATGAAAAAAAGTGCACTGGAAATTGAATGTGTGTCTAAAGGGGAACATTCCCTAAAAAAAATAAAAACAAAAAAACACATTTTCTCAGGATTTCTCTTCTGGTCCTGACGCCTGCAGAAAGCATGAATGATGCTTTGATTCATTGCATTTGACCACAGACTGAAGTTGTTTTTAACACTCAGGATTCAGGATAAAAATATCAAAGTTTAGAATAGCTTCCAGGCCAAAATATTAATTTAACACTTCATTCATTAGCTCCACCAAAGAGGTTGTTTTTTCAGTTTGGTTTGTGGTTTTTTTTCTGTTTGCTGTCTGCAGGATTGTAGAAAAACTGCTGGCCTGATTTTCATGAAACTCAGTGGAACAGTATGGCATGGGCCAAGTAAGGAAACATCACAGGGCGGATACACAAATAATTTTTCACTGTTTCACATGGCCTTGGCCGAGGTCTGCGCTCTCCGAGTGCCAGACTGATGAGGGAAGGCTAGGCCTCGGTTGTTGAGGAGGAGCGTAGATTTATTGGTTACATCTGCCTGAATAAATCACGGCCCACAGTGCTTGAAGGAGAGCCAGCAGAGCCACTTCATCTCCTTTGGCCTTTTCACCACTTGTTGCCCAGTCATGTGCACTGCATTAATGACGGGCTGGGTTAGGGTGAGTGCTCTCTGGCGGCTCGAATTTTGAACACTTTCCAGTATCTGACATGCTTCATTATTCTCCTCTAAACTAAAGTGGGCAATCCGACTCAGAAACATGGTCTTATCTATCGATTTGAATCGTTTATCTTTCTCATCCACAGGTTGAGCTGCATGTGCACCTCGATGGAGCCATCAGGGTGCAGACTATTCTTGATGTTGCCAGGTAAGTTAGGTAAGCCATAAGAAGATGATTAACCGTACTTGTGAATATGAATATTTGATAAAGTAAAATAGATAACTGATAAGTCGCCCGAGCAAGCGTATCGGTTGATATTAGGTTATTGCAGATAGGCTGAGGAGGACCCGAAAAAAATTGCAGTAGTTTAATAAATACAAAATATATGTTTGAAACATTGTTGCCATTATAAAAGTTCTATCCACCACAGAGCCCAGATTTGTTTTACTAACTGAAAAACATGTTCCCAACATACTGTATCATGGTCACAATTCTTAAATAACCAATATTAAGGGATTCTTCACTATGTGAATACTGTTTATTTGTTATCAGAGTTCATATGGGGAGCATTTTGTCCACCTTCTGACTCCCCTATTAGCTTGGTTTTGGTCTCCTCCAACTAGTGGGGAAAATTTCAGTCCCTAAGTCTGTCTCTGCCGCTAAGTGCTAATGTTCCCCAGCCAGATGCTAACTGTCTCAGCTTGTCGTTTGATGCTAGGCAGGTGGTGTACAGTATAGTGGGTTCACCAGAGTATTTGTGCCAAAAACAATCTGCCTGCATCATCTGAACATGGCGCTAATGAGAGCAGTGTGACTGAACCAAAATAATAAAGTTGCGGACCATGAAACCCAAACACTGAGCCGAAAGATGCTAAAACGCTCCGTAAAGCTGAGGGGAACTGTTGGTTTCAACATAACACACATCTAATCCATTCGTAATATAAAAAAAAAATAGATCAGAGCAGTTTTAATACTGCATTTTCAGAATATAATACAGCAATAATTGTACTTTTTCCCCTATTTTTAAGATTAGATTTTGGGGCTTTTCCCTTTATTTTATAGTGACATTGTATAGACAGGAAAGAGAGACGGGGGGGGACACGCAGCAAAGGGCCGCAGGTCGGAGTTGCCCACATGAGGCGGCGCACACTCTACTGGCTGAGCTAGGGGTCGCCCCAATACCCTTTTTCTTTTAAGACAGCAGAGCAAATCAGGTATACTAGATTTAGAATTTGAGGTTTAAATGAAACAAAGAACACATTTAAATTTTCTTTCTAGGAGACGCAACATCCGTCTGCCAGCGAATACGGTGGAGGAGATGAGACAGATCATTATCGTCCAGCAGCCTGCCACCCTCACCACGTTCCTGGGCAAGTTCGAGGAGTACATGCACGTTGTTGCGTAAGTGCCGACTATGGGCCATAAGGTCTCTTATGATTTCATAATTACCAAAGGTGTTTTCCTTGCTCAGCAGGTGACAAGGGAGTGCAAAGAGCAAGAGTCAGGGTCATCACTTCTTTACTGTCGCAGGAATGTTTTTACCTCAGTCTACCATGAGCTCACAGTCCAGGCAGTTATGTATCCAATTATGATGCATCCAAAGTCTGAGCACCAGAGTGTGTAGTACAGGTTGAAGGGCTGGGATGATATGTTTTCACCATACATGGCTGCCGATTCCATTTGTATTGCGATTTTCATGTATTGCAATTCTTGCGATTTTCTTTACCTTCTTTAACAAAACCAAAAGTTGAATAATACATTTCTAGAGATAAATATATCATGAGACATTTCTAAAAACTAATTGTTTTCTAAAAAGAATGCACATCATATGTCAGTCAGTCAGTCTGACATTTATTTCATTTGTGAAAACAAAAACAGAATACATAACATGAATTTTCTGCATTTTCTGCTTTCAAAAACAGATATGATGCAGTCACCATCAGCGGTACTCTAGTAACAGAAAATAATTATGTCAATCATTGGTAAAAAAAAAATATATATATACTGTATAGATTCTAGATATAAAAGTCGACACACATACATTTTTTTTTTTTTTCCCCCCACCCCTAATAGGTTGTGATTGACGGTGGTGGGCTGGATTTAAAATGCCAGACATGCAGAACAGGAACACATAAGTTTAAGAGCTTAAGTATCAGCTTGGCAACCAAACTGAGAGGAGAGTAAAGTTGTTCAGGGAGCCTTTCCGGAGTCTTATATTTAGTCCTGCAGAGACCAAATAAAGACCCTCCACAGCCGTGAAAGCTTTCCACAATGACGCTCTGTAGAGAGGCCGGACTGCAGCGCGCAGTTGTGCTGAATGGACCCTCTTGGATCGAGGCTCTTAAAAGCCGCGTGTGCTTCAACAACATACGGAACTGGCTAGCTGAGTTCAGCTGATTGTATGAATTTTTGTATGAGCTCAGTGGGCATGTGTGTTTGGGTGGGGGGTTAATGAGAGGATGCTAGAGAACAACAGGCATTCAGACCTGTGTAAGTGCTGGAAGCTGTGTTGTTGTCCGTCATGTGATGTGGGGCAGACAGATGTGCTGAGTCTGAAGGGTATTGTCAGTAGGGCTGGGTACCGGACTTCCATACTTTTTAGGCACCGACCAAATTGCCTCCATAGTAGAGCTGGGCAACATATCAATAATATATCGATATTGTGATATGAGATTAGATATAATTTTAGATTTTGGATATCGTAATATGGCATAAGTGGTGTCTTTTCCTGGTTTTAAAGGCTGCATTACAGTAAAGTGATGTCATTTCCTGAACTTGCCAGACTGGTGTAACTGTTCTATTATTGACCTTTACCCGCTGAGTCATTATATCCACATTACTGATGATTATTCATCAAAAATCTCATTGTGCATGTATTTCGTGAAAGCACCAATAGTCAACACTACAGTATTGTTGCAGTATTGATGTCAAGGTATTTGGTAAAAAATATTGTGATATTTGATTTTCTCCATATCGCCCAGCCCTACTCCATAGTAAAAAATGCCTTGTCATTCAAAACCACATTTTAATCTGTTAATCTGTGGAAGTGGAAAGTATTTTTTAATGAATCAGTTTTTAGTTTAAAATAGATCGTTATTTAATTTGTAAAGAAGAACATAACACGGAGTTTCTGCATTTTCTGCTTTGGCTCTGTTTTGCTGTAAACAGATATGATGTAGTATCGTATATACTTAGCATATTTAGGGGGATCATTGGTAAAATAAATACATAAAAATACTGATTCTAGGGTAAAGAGTCAATTTTAAAAATTAAAAAAATCACTCTACATAGTGAATCGATTATTTTGCCCACCCCTAGTACAAAATAGAAGTGTAGGAGGTGTAAATGAAATGCATTATATCATATGAGTAATACTCTTTGGATGATCATATTGCTAATTTTGAATTAGCAGTGACTAATGGTTTTATTCATACCGGTGAGATAAGAGAAAGTCATTTTGTGTTTTTCTTTTGTTTGTTTTCAGTGGAGACAGAGAGGCCATAAAGAGGATGGCCTATGAGCTTGTGGAGGACAAAGCCAAGGAGGGAGTGATTTATGTGGAGGTCAGATACAGCCCACATCTGCTGGCTAACACTAAAGTGGATCCCATTCCATGGAAACAGACTGAGTAAGGCTGAATCCCATTTCTCCATCTTACCCCTTACCCCTACCCCCTACCCCTTGGCCCTTGAAACCAAGGGGTAAGGGGTAGTGGTGAAAACATCCCCCTATGAAATGGGACACCACTTGGTTCCATCACCATACAGTATTGATCACAAACTTCCAACATGCCGTCTTATCTTATCTGTGTAGCACTTAGGCCTGTTTGGTGAACCCTTGTGTTAGAGAGGGATGTATTAAAGGGTAACTTTGTCACTTTCCAACATGGACCCTATTTTCTTGTGATTTTGGGTCTGTTGTGACTGAAGAACATGAAATTGGTCCAGTGTTAAGCAAGACTTCTCTCGGGTTAATATAAGTGTTTGACAACATGATGGAAAGGAACCCTACAGAGTTAGACCTTTTTGTTAAAGAGTAGGATCCGTTTTGGGTCGTCTTTCCACTGTTCCAACACCACCCTCTAGTTTGGTGGAAACACCCATTTACATATGGTTCTATACCCGCTAAAAGTATTGTTTATTAAAATGGAGTTGGCGGGTTTGGCGATTTCAAAGCCGTTTCTGGTTAATAAAAAAGGACTTTACTCTTTATTAACCCTCATGTTGTCTTCATGTTGTCCTCATGTTTTCCTATATCAATCTTCTTTTTAATTCCCCAAAATAATATGACTGATTCCACACAATGCTCTTGCAAGTACAAATCTCTACTTTTATTAAATTGTATAGCATTTACAAAAACATTGAAGTGTTTTTGAAATAGTATTGAGTAAAAGTTGACATATTCCAGTCTGTGATTGTCATCAACATCCATTCCTTTAATTTTAGTCTAAATAATTCCAAATTTCTGCTTTTCTAACTCAAACAGTAGGTATAATTGAAAGTATTATAATAATTAACAATACAATAACAATAAATAAATTAGGTTTATTGACCATAAATTCCAAAAATAACTGTAAACTAAAGTTAATAAGTGTTGACAACTGACAAACATTGAAAAAAAATGGCAAAAGTGTGAAAAAAGGGTCAAAAACGTAAGAATAAAAAGCGTCAACAAAAGTTTTGATTTTTCAATTTTGACGGAGAGACAACACAAGGGTTAAAAAGGTCTCTCTCTGTAGGGATCCTTGTCATAGTATTGCCAGAGACTTAAGAATAATAATCTAAACCTGTCAGCAGCAAAATGTGCCAGTTACATCGTTCTCGCTCAAGGACCAATTTTAAAGATTCTTCTTCACATGATGCATGGGGAAATAGGGTCCATGTTGGAAAATACAGAAATAACCCTTTAAGTTTGGATCATTACATGTTTTCTTTCTTCACTCAGAGGTGACCTGAGCCCAGACGAGGTGGTGCAACTGGTTAACGAAGGCCTCAGAGAGGGGGAGATGGTCTTCAAGGTCAAAGCCAGGTCCATTCTATGCTGCATGCGTCACATGCCAAGTAATGACCTGTAACTGTTATTGTAACATAAGCAGTGGCAGAGCCTGTAGTGATAAGTCTGTTGCAAAATCTGCTCTGCTCCATCTATGCAGCTGTTTCCTATGTGACCCAATGGCCAAGTGCAAACCAAACTTGTCATTACATCTCTATCAAAACATGCTGCAGTATCCCCAAGTGCTTACATCTTTATGGAGGAGACTTCCTGAACAACTGGAGGACATCTGATTCTGTTATTATACTGTAGATGAGAAGTGCTATTTTAACCCATGTGTTGTCTCCCCGACAAAATAGAAAATCAGCATTTTTTGTTTATGCTTTTTATTGATGTTTTGAACTTTATGTCCTTTTTTTCCCAACACTTTTGATCACTTTTCCAAGCCCAAGTCAAGTCAAATCATGAGTCCAAAATATAGCAACTCGAGTCTGAGTCCAGTCCACTCGAGTACTCCATCTCTGCATGTGTGTGTGTTGTCAGGACCAAACTGTGTAGTAAAATGTGTGTTTTTTAACTCTCCAGGCTGGTCCATGGATGTGGTGGAACTGTGTAAGAAATATCAACACAAAGGAGTGGTCGCCATCGATCTGGCAGGTGACGAGTCACTCAACTGTGAGGCCAACCCAGGACACAGGAAGGCCTATGAGGTGAGCGTGTGAAAACATGTCATGGCCTTTGTTAAAGCATGATGGAGATTTAAAAGGCGGGTCTTGAGTGATTTATATGCAGCATCACGTGCCAGACACATACACTACCGGTCAAAAGTTTGGGGTCACTTCTACATTTCCATACCACTCCATTATAGACAGAATACCTGCTAATTTGGGTGGGGGGGCTGATCTTTAATGCAATATCTACATTGCCCATTATCAGCAACCATTCATCCAATGTTCCAAAGGCACATTCTGTGTACTAATCTATCATTTAAAAATAAAAAACTAGAAAAACATTGGAGAACCATTTTACTATTATGTAAGCACATAATGTAATCTGATTACTGCCCTGGTTAAAAAAACTCAGCTGGCATTCTGTCTACAATGGAGTGCAATGGGAATTTCTATGTGACCCCAAACTTTGGACTGGTAGTGTATCTGGTATAGCAACAACTGCAATAATGGAGCTCAACGGCAGCTTGGTAGCGTGCTTTGAGCCCTTTAGTGTGTTTTTGTTTTGGTATTTCTTTAACTCTTACATTGTCTTTCCGTCCACAACGCAACTTAAAACCAAACACTTTGTCACTATTTTTTATTTTCAGTACCACCAAGTTTATATATTATTATATAAGCTTTCAATATTATTATATTATATATATATTACATATTTTTTATTTATACTGTTTATTGATCCCCAGTGGGGAAATTACCACTAGACACAAATACTACCACAAATTACCACAAGAGTTTAAAACTTATTTTTGAATTCATGGTCAATAAATCACATTTATATGAGTTTTGAAAAGCTGAAATTATGAATTATTTTTGATTAATTGTTTAGGTCAGAGATCTTGAACAGGGGCTCCAGGACCCTAGGGGGTCCTAAAGAGTCACTGCAGGGGGGCCTCCAAATTATTTTTCATTAAGTTTTTTCAAAAACATGTCATAACATGAATGAAACATATCATTAATCAAATATAATTCCCCACTGATGATATACTGGCCCATATGGTCCTCACTAAGCTAGCCATCCACAGTGTCAAATAAAAAGATGATTAATGAAATTATGCCATAATTATTATTTTAATAGCTTAGTATTATATGCAAAAAGGGCATGTATAAAGGCTTTACACCACCCTATACCTATTGTAGGACCAGTTTAATATGCAACTTCATTTTCTACACTATGTAGTAGGGGGTGCCCAGTTAAGGGGTCCTTGGCTTGAAAAACGTTGAAGACCCCTGGTCCCAAAATGCTATAAAATTGAACAACACAAAAGTAGTGCACTGATCTTTCATTTTACTTGCAAAGAGCTTTGCATGGAACCATCCAAGTTATGTTTTTGGCAGTTTGGTTGAAGGAAACCTAAATTTCTGTTTAATTAAACTTTGAAAATGGGTCAAATTTGACCCGAGGACAACAGGAGGGTTAACAAGAAGTGTGATTGCTGGAGGGAAATTGCTGACAGTGTAATTTTCACAAGTAGACTCCTACCTTGGCATTAAAGCACAGTCATCATATTTTGTATTAATACCATATTGCATCATTATGAGGTTATAAAAAGTCATAGCCACAGGCAGAGTCCACATCATGTACCCACAAGCTACATGCTTTCTTGGCCCAGCAACTTTCAGGAATCCTTAGAATGTGAAACTGAATGTTTTGTAGCTACGGAGAGGGCAGATATGGCTCTAAGGAGGGTTATGGTCCAGACCCAAATATCATCCAATAACTATTGGATGGTTTGGAGTAAAATATTTTAAAGATTTTCATTGTCAGCAGAGGATGAAATGCACTGAATTTGGTGATTCCCTGACGTTTCTTTTTGCCCCATTTGGGGTTGTGAGTGAACTGTCCCGACAACTTTTAAAGGGATTACCATAAAGGTTGGTGCAAATATTCATGTCCCCCTTCAAGATGAATTATACCAGCTTTGGTGAGTTCATTTCACACCATCATCAGGTCAAAGTGCGTATTTGTACAGCACCGTGGTTTTATTAACAAACTACAATCCCATCATCCTCAGCTGTACTATACAGGTCATCAAATGTCACCATGCTAACACGCTAAACCAAGATGCTGAACGTGGTGCATGCTAGCATTGCCACTGGGAGTGTGCTAGTATTTAGCTTAGAGGATTTGTTGGCCTGGGCTGGACAATAAAGTTGTATTCTATTCTAAAGTCTCTTACACTCTTAATCTTATTTAACCCTCATGTTGTCCTCGGGTCAAATTTGACCTATTTTCAAAGTTTCTATGTCAAAAATATGGGTTTCTTTCAACCAAATTGCCCAAAAATAACTTAGATGGTTTCAAACATGAAACAGGCTTTGATTATCCATCAACATACGTTCCTCTGATTTAAACTATTAGTCAAAATAATTCATATTTTCTGGATTTGTTAATTCAAACATTAGTTATAACTTAATATGAATCAGGTTTATTTACCATGAATTCCATAAATAGATACTTTATTCATCCCGAGGGAAATGTTAGGCATCCAGTAGCTGAGACAACCATAACACACATATATTTCACATACATAGAAATCAAAAATCTAATTTAAAGAGTTAACCATTTGTGAAGTGAATACAAAGGCCTGGTATGGAATGCAATGTGCAATGACCACGGTAGGGCGCTATGGTAGTGTGTGCAGTGTGGGAGTGCAAAAGGGAACAGTGTAATAGTTGTAAATGTGCTGTATTTATATATCTTTTCTAGTCTTAACGACTACTCAAAGCGCTTTTACATCATACAGGAACCATTCACCATTCACACACATTCATACACCAACCTTCCAATTGGCAGGCAACCGCTCTACCACTGAGCCACAGCCGCCCATTAGCTTATTATTAAAAATTAACTATGACTAGGAAAAGCCAAGAATGTAAACATAATAATGCTTGACAAACAAGAAAGTTATTTAATTAATTTATACATTATTGATCCCCTATGGGGAAATTACAATTGACACTCTGTTATTACACACTACACAGGCCTGAAATACACACACATGCTCAGGTCCTATACCTGCTCTAATGGAGAGATGTCAGAGTGGGGGGGCTGCCAGTGATGGACCAGTGCTCTGAGGGGTTTGGTTCCTTGCTCAAGAGCACCTTGGCAGTGCCCAGGAGGTGAACTGGCATCTCTCCACCTATCAGTCCACACTCCGTACTGGACCGTACGGAGACTTGAACCAGCGGCCCTCAACTCCCTACGGACTGAGCTATTGCCACCCCCCGATAAAAAGGGAAAACGTGTAAACGTAGTGGGAATACGTTAAGACGTAACACAGAATCAGGGGCTATCTATGTCAAAAAGTGGACCAGTTCCTGAAATATACTGGGTCCTCAATCTAATGTGAGAATAGGAGGTAATTGTCCTTGTAGACCGCTGACTGGTTATTTGCTTCGATACATTCCGTGATTAGTCATTTCTGTATTATTTAGGTGTGTTGGTGTAGTTTCGAGGCGGTTGTCCCTTAGTCATCGATACTTGGCAAGATGGTGTGACCGTACCACACATTACACACAATAGAGTGTGGGTGTGGGTGGGAAGGTGTGCCGACAATGAAGTTAAAACACAGCCGGTTAAAAGTCCTTTGAGGGAGGCGATAAATTAGTGGTTTAATATGACAGATATAACAGCTTGGTATGGCAACCTAACCCTAACCCAAAAACAAGTTTTCCAAAAGGGTTAATATTTCAGGGAAGGTGATTGGCAGGCCACGAAACCAGATAGATAAGACAATGTACAAGAGGCATCATTGTGGAAAAAAATATTACTCATCTTTTATTTACATTTGTCTTTACATTTACATGTCCAAAATTATTCATGCCCTTTGCAAACTGTCACAGTCTATGGGGAAATCCAAAGATACCATATCAAATACCATTCCAAATATCCAGTCTGTTCTAAAGCATCCTAATTACCCGGATGTTCAGCAGGGTTTTGTGGCTCTTGCACTCCTTTCGGTTTGTTTTTTATACGAAAACTGTGTATTAACACAGTTTTTACTTTATACACACACAGAAAATAGAGAGCTAGGTGACGGTGAGGAGATATTCACTGAATTTGATAAAAAGTGTATTGGATTCACATCACATACTGTACCTTTAAGTGTAACACCAAGTACCAAAGCAAAAAGCTGCACAAACCCTGTCGAAATGATAAATGGGACCTCACTAGGTGATGCAGTATGGCAGATGTGAGAAC